>VXBU01000248.1:590645-703130 GCA_013400315.1 Bombycilla garrulus
AAATAAATCCTGATGCCATCTCTTGCACAGCAGGGATAAACTGGTTTCTAAATAACACGTAAAACATTTACTTAACATACTTATGTATAACTGTAACAGAAAAACAATCTTGCTTTACCTCCCCTTCTCGGATGACAACATCTTTTTGTTTCCCATTTTCAATTATCTTCAAACACATATCTCCTTGAACCTGGTAAAAAAGCTGAAGAAATAAGAATATAGCATTAAGGCAGCTACTCCAAAACATTCTGTACTTTATGTTCTCTATACAAAGAATATATGGATAAATACATTCAATTTGCAGTTGCAAGTATTTGCAGATTATTTTTCTAACGATAACAGACTTCTAAAATCTGTTGATTTTAAAAATGTTACAGAATATGTATTATTTTACTATCTTGCTATGCATTTACAATCTCTCCAAGACATCTGTAATGGCATACAGAGCTATCCTCTGGACCTGTATTAATTGTAATCTGTCAGAATTACCCTTGGAATTACTTTTTGGAGGGCTTAACATTACAGTTGAAGCATCCATTAATTACATGATACAGAAAGTTTCATTTCAGATGTACCAGGGTCTTTAATCAATCAAACTAACTAATATGCACACACAGGTTTTTTGGTGTACTTTTTCATTTTTTTAATGGTGCTTTCTCATTTGGGAAGAATTGCCCATTTGGAAGCTGTTCTGCTTTACTTTTGTAGATACCCTCAAATCCAGCAACAACTGCTGTTCTTCCCACTATGTATGTAAAAGGGTGACATTGAAAGTGTGGATAAGGACAGAGCCACTGAACCCAAAATTCTGCCTTTGGCGACCTTTCCATGGCTGTTTTCAGACTAAAACCAGCTCTCCTTTGTGGGAGCTCTGAGGTACTCAGGTCCTCACGTTTCATGACAGAACTAGGTTACGATCTGTAAGCAGACCTGTATCTTTGACCTGAAATAATGGGCACATTCCCCCTCATTTTTGCACAGCTCAGCACAATAATGTTTCCAAAAGTCACTTCTGCCATGCTTTCCATGTTCTCTTTACCACATCTAGAAACCAGAGTGCTAGTGCAGCTGAAGTAGTCTGAAACATGATTCAAAGTTAGAACTATAATTGAATAAATCTCTTATTTATAGCAAGTCAATACAATTTCATCAAAGTGAAAAATAAATAGGGGAAAAAAGAAACTACTGAAGCATGCAAAGCCCCTGAACTGAACTTTTTCCAACATTAGAAAGGGTTCATCAATTTTTTAATCAGTATTATTTCTGAAAGAGTTTTGAAATATGCCCCCTGGAATTGAAGAAACACCTCTGTGAACATGAGAGAATAAATATGCTGCCAAGGAACAAAACAATAGGGAGAACTGAGGATATACTGGAAAAAAGCTCATGCTGGGAGCTTTTTACACGAGCACCCCTCCTTCACCTGGGCAGGGCCAACTGCTCCCCGTACAACAGAGAGTGAGGAAATGACCTCTCCTTCTGTTCACAGAAGATTCATCTAAGACTGTAGGATCTAGACGGATTGTCACATTAGCTGTGGGTCATATGGCACTGATAATACTGAAACTTAAAGTACTATTTCGGAAATCTTGAGCTTTGGAGTGTTATTTCCCCTGCAATTACTGGGGCAGCTATTACTGAACACATGCATAGGACATGTAGATGAGGGAAAGGACAAGAAAGGCAGAGTTTATCCTGCTTCTGGCATGAATCATGCAGCTGAGCAACCTTTCTAGAAATGAAAAACTTGAGAGCGGATGTCAGCTACCCAGTTCAGAGGTGAAGCACCGCAGTCATAAGGAGCAGTAAGTTATGAATTAAAAGAATTGTTTTGCAGTGGGGAAGGAGGAAATACGTGGGCTACACATTGTCAATGAAAGTGTTTTTCTGACTGAATTTAAATAATACCTTTCACTGTAAATTATGGTCTATTCTTTAAAACTTATTTCTTTTTAAATTGCCTGAGTGCTTCAGTCATCCATAAATCATCTCATGTAACTGTGATTAATACAAGTGGCAGCAATTACTGAATCTACTGCTTTGCTTATAATATAACCTGAACTTTTTATCAAGGAAACTGTCAGCTATTTAATATCTCAGTGAGTTACAGTCCACGCCCATTTCAGAGACCAAACTGGCAACACAGTACTGCCTTTTTGTTGGAAACTTATTTTTATAAATACTGACTGACTTTTGCCTTTTGGGCAAATCTAATGTTTTCCTAAATCTCTCGGAAAAAAAATTAAGGCCTGAGTTAGAAAATTCAGGTGTATATGTGTATATATACACAAATATATATGCCTATTTAGACAGGATAGTAAGGCAATAGAGTTCATACCACTTGAAAATACAAGCTTTTCCAGCTGTACTGTTCTTACTGGGATAATCTAGTATCCATTCTCCCCAGCAGTACTAAAACCTAAGGAATGTGCAATATTTCTGCTCTATTAACAGCTTATTAATGACAAGGTCTCTCGTTAAGTGAAATGTGTATATATCTCTTGTGGAAAAGCCTACATTTATATATTGCTCACAATGGGTATGAATGCATAATGGCTCACAACTGGGTATGAATTTTGTCTTTCTGGGTGAAAAATGCATCTCAAGGAAGAAACAAAGGTTGGTCACCATTCTTTTTTATCCTTTATTACTAAATGTGCTTATTTATTAATTGTTGTATATTCTTCCTTTCTTCTTCTCCGTTTCCAGACTTCAGCATTTTGTTTCATTTTCTGCTTACTATGTAGTATCTTATTATGATTATACTAAAACAATCTCCTTTATTAATGCTCACCTTACCTCTAGAAATTATGACCCACCTAGAAGTGCTTCTTTGCCTCAAGTGTAACATTATTTCATAAAATTGCTCAATAGAATCATTAAAGCTGCAGATATACCTATGAAACTCAATATGAAAACACCTTAAGGCTGAGAGGGATTTTTTTTATTAATTTAATTTTCCTTAAATTTTCTTTGCTGTAGGAGTAACATATCCTCCTTCCTTAGTCCACTTCACCCTTTCTGATCATGCGTCAAACCTTACAGTATTACACCTGCAGGAGAAGGCAGTGTGGTTGGTGCTGAATCACCCTCAAGTCTATACAGGGATATTTCATTCAATAATGAATACTTATAGAATAAATTCTGCTGGCATTTCCGGAAGCAAGAGGAGGAGATGCACAAAGGCAGGAATTCACTGTTGCCATCAGTGGAAGCATTGCTGAAGCTGTTTGTCTTGACAGAAATTTCAACAGGGTAGTAGAACATGTGGATACAATGTTAGAAAGAGCACTAACATCCTCACTGTATTAGAGTGGTGAGAATTGCTCCTTCATCCAGGTATGTGTATCCTAGCAGGGTAAACAAAGAAGCACCTAGTAGTAGAAGAATACAGGATTTGTAATTGGTCTGTATTGACTTACTAAAAAACCTGCATGTCTATTTTATTTTATATACAGCAGTGTATGTAATTTAATGTGGATCTGCCTTTGATATCAAACTCTGCTGAGACACAGGACCCCAGAGCTCCATGAGGGCTTTGATAGCTGACGGCTTATTTACAGACCTCTGAAGAGACCTGCAATTAGCAGGATACTTTGGGTTCTGATTGCATCTAAAAATGGAATTTGGGTTTGCTGAGCTACGTCTGGGATTAGGCTCTGGCTCAGTATATCCTGGCTTCTATTGCTTGTCATATGGCTAAGTACTAAATTAATTTGCAGAGCAAATCAAATTCTGATGTGGGAGTAGAGCCTGGGTGTTCTCCTGACTTCAGTGGTAACTGATCTATTTGAGTGCAGAAAAACAATTTTCTCTTTTTCTCATCACAAGGATTTTTCAGCCATCAGAAATCTACAAGACAAATAAATGAGGAAGACAGAGAAAACTATGTTGAGGCCTTTTGGTGTGGTTTGTTCTTTTATTTCCCTCTGCTCATTTACATGTCACCTGTGAAACCTAAATTCTAGCCAAAACTCATCCCAACAACCTTATGCAGCAAAATTATTTCTGAAGACACAATCTCCTTCTGATGCAGAAGGATCATCGTTCTTATTACATTTTAATAGGAGCTTTGTTTCTTATTAAAACATTCCAAGAGTCTTTACCAGTTAAATGTGGGGGTTTTTAAATGTAAAGAAGCAAAACTGTTTCTCTTGCTTTGTTGTGATTCAGGTTCTCATATTTATTTGGGATATAAGCACCACAAAACAACCTATGGAAATGCTCATGTAGCCCCACTTTCCCCTTGTTTTCAGATACCCACTATCCTTATAAAAAGCAAAGGACAAATTGATCCGATAAGGGAGAGTTTCTCAAAAGCATGCTGACTGGAGAGCAACATAGACTAGAAGGGGTCAGGCTTCATTTAAGTAGGTAATCTGTCAGAAACTGGAGCCAAGTCTTACTTGTGGCGTCTGTGTGAGAGTCAGAGAAAGAGAAATCAAAACTCAGGTCAGAAAACACAGATGAACTGTGGCAGATGTGACCTCAAACCTGTATCATGTTTCAAAGCATGAAGTTATATCTCAGTCAGATCATGTGAATGCACTGGAAGAAGCTGAAGACATTCACCAAGATGATCAAAGGAGCAGGAACTCCTGCTCTGAGAGTTCTCCTTAGGACTCCAGTATGAGGGCTTTGGTCTGTGGGGCTGTGGCAATAATTGGGTGGCTCCATCTATAGGAAACAACCTAGATACTGAGAGCAGAAACTTAGGGTAAAATACAGCACAATGACAAGTGGGACTTCTAAATCCAAGTGGGGTTTGTGCCAATGCAAATCTGTTGCAGGTGGTAGATGAAAGGCTGTTTTGAATTTCTCTGCATAAAACTACACTGTTTTATATAGACTCAACACCAGAATGTAAATTTTTAAGAAATCAAAGTCAGCTAAATCAAAGTCAGTTGAGATTCATTGTGTGTTAAGTGGTGGACTGAGGTGGGTAAAGAGATAGCAGCCTAACTACTTTTGTGATCCTAGATTGAGCTGTTAGCATATCTCACTTTCCCCCAAAGCAGCCCACACAATGCAGTAAATAAATTCTGAAATTCTTTTACTAGATCTAGGCATTGTTATGATCACGGGGTTTCTCTGTCATTAACTTTCTCCAAAATATATGGTCCCCTTGAGTTGTTGCTTATTTCTTTGGAAGAATGTTTAGGGTTTTTTCTTTACCCTCAGGCTTTACAAGTAAGTAAAAATGCAGCAAATACACCATGAAGCCTGTAGGCTATGTTAACACTGAAACTTCTCTTGTCATAAATGCTATGGTATGATGAAAAATCCAAGACAAACACATGTTGAGGACTGTTTCCTGGTACCTGGTGCCCTACAGCTGTGAAGGGTTGAGCAGAAGAGGACAGAGCCTCAAGCTGTGCCAAGGGAGGCTTAGGTTAGACAGCATAAAGAACTTCTTCATGGAAAGGGTTGTCAGGTATTGAAATGGCTGCCCAGGGTGGTGGGGGAGCTGTCATTCCTGGAAGTGTTCAGAAACAACTGGACATGACACTCTGTGCCATGGTCTAGATGACATGGTGATCAGTCAAAGGCTGGACTTGATGACCTTGGAAGTGTTTTCCAACCTCAGTGATTCTATCACATCAGGACTGCCACAGAAACTTTTAGCGGCCTCATCAAGTTGACTACACAAGAATTGTAGTCACTAGTCCATGGAACCCAAAAGTCTCTTGACAAATGAGGCACGTCAGCATAACGATTCATTTGAAACCCTCAGAACTCATTAAGAAGCACAAACACTTCCTAGAAACTTCTGTCAGTATTAGCTACATAGGTCCATTCTCACAGCACTTTTTTGCCATGTTCCAACAGAAGATGCATTTCCCAAGGCAACTGTTTCATTGTGAATGAGTCTGATTTAGAGGCAGAGAACGTCTGAGTAAATGTTTGCTAACTCTACCTCTATTCCGATGGAGAAGAGAGCAAAAGGGAACTTTAGAAATAAGAATGAATATGACCTCCTGGTAAATTCCAGCCAAAGACTGTGAATGGTTTATCCCTTATAAGGTGCAGCTTGATTTTTCTCTTTAAAAAACCTGTCAAATAGAAAACAATGTCTCAGGTATGAAACACTTTCTGTGCAGAAAGCTGGCAAAGAAGTAGTGCATAGAAATTTAAGAAGGCAGTGAAGCACTACAGAGAAAACTAAGTAGGAACAAAATATAAGAGTTATTTAGGAAATGCCTGCTTGTTGAGAGGAGGAAGGAAATTGCGCTAGACTAGCTGTCATTTTAGCCTAAATGGCTGTTCAGGAGACAATTCTAAAAGGCTTTGAAGAGACTTCAAATCAAGACTCTGTTTTTTTCTCCTAATTAACCAGTCAGAACTAATCTTCCTGATACACCTGCACATTAATGACACCAGCAGAGAGCAGCTCGGAGCAGGAGGATGCTCCTCAGCCCTTATCTCTGCATGCCAACCCTTTGTTGCTGTGAACTGCAGGCTTCCAAGGACAAGTTGTGCCACAGGACACTCCATAAATTGTGTGATAACGGACACAAGATAGCGAGTGGACAGATATAAACAATCCTAAATTTAACTCTCTCTCCAAACCCTTTTTTGCTATTGGAATACTCACAGCAGAACAGCATCAGCTAAATTTGCCTGAAGGATTTGTGGGTTTTCACATTCGTGATTTGGCCTGCTGACAGTATGTCTGTATAGTCTGTCTTCAAATTATCACCCAGAACTATAAATTACCCTTTTTCTGACAAAATAATGAGCTGAACATGGCTTTGAATGGTGTTTTTTTAAATCCCAAGTCTAATTTAGGAATATGCCCTTTTGCTAGGATACTCTCTACCTCACAATTCTTCTCTAATGAGAAACATGGTTCTAAGTCAGATCACAGGAAGGTGCAAATTTGTTTGATAAAAAGCTACAGTAAAATGCAATGAATAACTATAATGGACTTTTATAAAACTGAACTAATTTGGCCCATATGTTAAACTGGTACATAATTGATAATGCTTCTGAAGTGATATGGTTGTTATGTTTCCATTTTTGGTTTCTGAGTAATTGTGGGAAGCTTACTATGTAAATGAGCATGTACTTATACTTAAAAACCTTGTTTCTACTTGAATTAGCAGTAACATCAGAATACAACAGTAAATTAAAATTATGCCTTTATAGATATGGCTTTTTATATTGTTGAGAAGTCATATAAAGAGTTTTAAAAAGAGTAGGCCAAGTTATTTACAAATACAGGGATATCTTACAAAAAAAACCCCGAAAGTTAAATTAAATTATCCTAACTTTCCTTTTAAGGAATCTCAAGCAGCCTCATGGCCTGGTCCCAGGTGCTGTCAGGGCTCTCCCTGCACAGCCCATGAGAAGGGACACAGTGGAGTGTGTTGGTAACCTGGCACGTGATGGATGTGCCTGTACCCACAGCCACAGGTGGGCTGGGAGATGGTGGTGACAATCCAAGAAAGGCAGGAGTCACCCACGGATAACTCAGCATCTGCTCTTCCAGAGCTGTGCAGCTGTAAGGACCACACACACCTGCATGGCACAGTTAGAACAGGAAACCAATGAAGGCTCTTGTGAAATGCTGGGGTGGGGCTGGGGAGAGATGATTCAATGGTAAGTAAATGAATTTTTCTTTCTCTTCAAAAGGATTTATTGAAACTTGACCCACTTCTGCCTTTTAAACTATGTAGATGCTTAGGCTTGAGTTTCCAAAGGTACTTAAAATTAGATTGCCAAATGTCATTGGAATAACATGAAGTTAAATTATTCTGCTGGGAAGCAAGGCAAACTTCCTCCATCCTCATACCCTTACTTCCAGGCCTCTAGTAACCACTTTCCCTTAGGATTCTTTCAGAGTCAGGGATGGAGAAGTCCCCAGGCCAAGCAAGAAATTCCAAGAAAAAGGCAGCAAACAAAGAAGGTGTAAATTGTTGCAATTTTGTTAGGTTTATACTCTTTCTTTCTCCATGTTGCATTTAGTGTAATGACTACTCACAACTCAGAGTTGAAACGGCTTTGATACACTAGTGGAATGGCATTGAGCACAGAGGAATAATTTGAAAAATATTGAAAGAGTATTCTATTCTATTCTATTCTATTCTATTCTATTCTATTCTATTCTATTCTATTCTATTCTATTCTATTCTATTCTATTCTATTCTATTCTAAATTTCTTTCCAAACTCAAATGAAATCTGAAAAGCTGATGGTTTTCACAAAGTCCACAAAAAACATAATTTCAAGTGAATTAAAATATTTTTGATTTTTGAATGTCAAAGTTACTTTTGAAATACAGATCAATCTTCTGCAACAAAATATTGCTTTAAAAATATCACTACCTTCCTGAAGTTCTGTTCCAAAATGTTAAAATGAGACACTTCAATGTGTCAGAACACTTTCTCTAGTTTCCTGTTGGAAATGAATTACACCAAAATGAATCTGTAAACAAATCTCATGTGCTTGTTTCAAACAAAATGCACAGATGATGTACATTTCTGGTGAATTATTCTGTTTAAGCCTATGAATATATCTAATAAATACAACATCACTTAGCCTGGCATTGCCAATCTGTGGCTTCAAAGTAGCTGCATTTAATAATTATAGATAAATTAAATCAGAATAATATAAACAACCTATAGGTTACCTCCTCTCCTTCTTCAATATGATAATCCTTCCTTTCATTTGGTCCTCCAACAAACATCACATTTAATTGATAGCGATGCCTAGAAAAGAAAGTGACATTTTAAAGCTACCTCTATTCATGATGTTTTTTATTTCATTTATTTTTAAAATTCTTTTAGGACAGCGAGTCAATGAAACAATGTTGAGCGAAAAGCAGCAGCCAGTACAAGAACTCCTAAGACCTTGGATGCATCTATCTGCTCTGGCACGGTCCTGTTGGGTGACCTGAGGCCAACCACCTCCCTCCTGGTGTTTCAATACCTCCAGCTATGAAAAGGGGACAACGGTAGCTGCCAGTTGTGAAAAGAGCTTTGAACTGAAAAGATAAAGAATGTTACCTAAGAGACAAGGACTAGAAAAAAGGCTTTTCAACCTGAGTTGATTATGTAAAGGTATAAAACTTAAAAGTTAATAAAAGTGAAAAAATACTTTTTTCCCCTCACATTGGTAGAATTGCCAGAGATATTGATGGTAGGAATTGCCAGCTTATTTCAGTTCTTCTTATACTGGTTTTGCTAAGCTGGAACAACATTACAATGGTTTCATTGTGGTTGTGGCTATTTCAGAAAAGGAGATTCCAGGCCCTTTCTTAACTCTGCCCCTCTTAAGAGCCTCAATGAGCATTCCTCTCAGCTATCACAAGGAACGGCTATCACCCCAATTACCTATCAGTCCATTCACTGTAATAAAAAGGTAAGGTAACAGGTTCTCCTTTGCTAAAAAAAAACCCTCAAAATCAGCCCTGTTAGCTGTGAATCAAAATTTGTTCGTCTGCTGTTTGACAAGTGAACTGAGGTGTGTTAACCTCTGCTTTGCAATGAGGAGGTTCTGGGCAGGAAAATGGAACCAGCAAGGCCATGATCCACCGGAACACAGGGAACAACAACATGTCCTTGTGTCAATACCTTGTAAGCCTTAACCGAGAGAGATGTTCTTAGTGGTTGCACATACATATTCAATCTTTCACATCAGTTTTTCTATGAAGAGTATTTAAATGATAATGACTAACACAGTGGGGACTAGTAAAGCAGACATATTAGTTGGTCAAGTAAAACTAACGAATTAGAATTGACTGTTCTCTCCATAGGAAGCTGTATATTTTACAGCACTGGGCTTCATATCTGTATCATAAAATAAGGAACTGAAATCCAAATTGTTTGTACCATGCAGGTTTAATATTAATTTTCAACAGCACACTTCAAAGCTGCATTAATGAACAATTCTGCTAAAGAAGGGCAGGATGACTCAAACAGCAGTAATACAGATAATAATTAATGAAATACAGGAAAATCAATCCTGAAGAATAAAATAAGAGAAAGGTAATCGGTGTGTATCTTGTAGTCTATTATTAAGATGGGTTGATTTTTTTATAAACATTCAGTTTTGTTATTGGTTTACTACGTGAATGTGAAAATACTGCTTTAAAACAATTACTGCTTGACTTCTTAATTTGGCAAATTTATGATTAATTCTGTTATCCCACAGATTCACCTGGGATTTATATAATAAATAGGCTATGGGTTAATCATTCAGTCATTTAACAAATATATTCTGACACCATCAAAAGATTCCACCTATGAAACATAAGCAGGAACTCAAATAGGTAAGTTTGTCCCTCTTGCTAAATAAGTTATCTGGTTAATATAGCTGCTTTAAGTTAAGGAGGAATAGCATAACAAAGAAAAACAGTTTCAGTTAAGACTGTCAAAATGCAGTTAAGAGTATTGTAAAGGTTTCACGGATGAGAAAATTACTTGACTGTGCTATTATTAGAATGAGGGGCTAACAAATGGACTATTAAGTTTTCTATACTCTTACATTTCTCTTCTTATCCACATAAAGAGAATGGTACCAGCAGGTAACTCTTTAAAAACATTTTAAGACTATAAAGAATCAGATGGTCCTTGACCACACTTAGTTGTCCTTTTGGTAAGCATCATATTCTGAACTCAGAAGAGCTTTAGAAGTACCTGTAAAAATTAGCTGTGTCAAGGGGTTTAATTTTGTACTAATTGCTCATTATTGAGGTTAAAAAGCATTTAAACTTGCAAGATAGTGTCACTAAAATACAATGTCAGAGCTGCAATTTAATTAGATGTATCATTTTCTTGACTTTGGTAAAACTCTGAATAGGCAGTAATTCAGGACTTGAGGTTTCTGTTGCAATTCCAAATAGGTATTTGGAAATTGTGTTCCTCTCAAATTTATGGACTGCAATGTCATAAAAGCCTGAAAGCTGCAATAACTTTAGATACCAAAAGCCCTACTGATTTGCTGTGAGACCTAGTTTTAATTGTAAATTCTCCCTTGAAACAAAGATTTTAAGTTACTTAAATTTTTAAGTGGTTGTTTTCCAGTGAGGCAGTAGGACACAGTGAGAAGATTGCCTTAAACATCTCAAGTCAGCACATAAAGGATCAAGCCTTTGAAAAAATGTTGAATATCTACTAGCTGCTTCTTGGAACACCTAAAATCTTTTGGAAAATCCTGAAGGCATTTAGGTAGCACCAGGTGGTAGACTCAGAATCCATGCAGTAGATTGTTTTACTCTCCTTCTACATAGGCTAAAGCCATGTCGGAAAAATGGATTTTGTTTTAAACTATTCAATTTTTATCACAAAAAATGTTTATTGTTTCTTAAAATGTTTATGGGCAAAGATCCATGATAGATATCACATTCCAGATTTATTCAAGGTTTACACAGAACTACTAGTAAGCAGCACAGAACAGTACAGCACAAACAAAAAAGGTTCATTGTACGTGAATATTCCATATATGTAAAACACTAAAATTTTCCCATTATCATTGGTAAGCTTCATAAATTAATATGTTCAATCAAATGCTTTCTCAATCCATTTTGAAAATGAAAGAAATGGGAACACTTTTAGTGATTCAAGTTTCAGCATTTTTCAGTTCTACATACAGCTGTAGTTTCAACACAGAGATGGCAATAAGGATGTACTCTTTACCTTTTCTTTGTCTTGTAACCATTGCTTTGAAAAGTAACCCTTGCACCTGTGAATGGAAATTACTATCACTGATACATTACTGCCTATTCAGCTTTTCATTACTAATAGCACTTAAGGGTAGGGCAAGAGGCATATTTTTTGATTGTTTTAATGATTAAAATTCTAAATATTTTTTTAATTAAAGTTAAGAAAATGTTTTCTAATTTCTTTATAAAACCTGGGCCTATATCACTCCTTAGAGAGACTATTTTCTAATGAAAGCTTTCTGCATACAGAGTTTTAAACAAAATATTTTCTCCTCAGCTTCACTGAAAAAAAATCCTTGTTAATATTTCGAACACGCATTGGATAATTTACATTGGAATTTGTTCACTAGCTTTGACACACAAGGTGTACATACAACTGCATAATGCCCACACTTTTTTTTCTTATATTAGCTGTCTCATTCAGAATACTGTAAACGGCTGTAAAGTGCCCCTTCAGGC
Source organism: Bombycilla garrulus (assembly GCA_013400315.1). NCBI lineage: Eukaryota > Metazoa > Chordata > Aves > Passeriformes > Bombycillidae > Bombycilla > Bombycilla garrulus. The sequence goes on from VXBU01000248.1 coordinate 602,769, forward strand.
TCTCAACCCTCCTGGCCTTGACAGATCTGAAAAAATGCCCTGGAAATCTGATCCTCTGGTACCGCTACCCTTCCTTCTTCCTTGGTTTTCAGTGATATATCCTACTGATTTTGATTGCTCCTGCAGCTTTAGCTCCTCTGTGATGCTGGAATGATTCTCAGCAGCTTTAGCTACTTCAGTTTTTGGTTTTGGTGTTGGACGTGATGCCATCTCTTCTGATATCCAGGAGTTTGCTGTCGCAGAGTCTGACGCAAATTCTCTTAACTCAGTCTCCCTGCCTACAAGTGACTTTGAGTTACCTATCTTTTATTCAAGTTGATGTTTGCAGCTTCTACTGAGTTACTGTAAATCAGATTTCATTCACTGTCTGTTCTTTGGAACAGCACTCTGGCTGCAACCTAAATGGAGCTATGGTTCCTTATAAATTTTTACCACATATGCATTGTTGCAGCTTCCTTTTATAGCTAGGAATATTTGTATATCTAATAACTCATTAAAAAAAATCTTCATTTACTTACATAAGCTTATTGCAAACAGGTGGCAAAAAGGCAGTTTTGTTTTCTTCTATCCATTTTCTTACATTTACAAGAAGCTCCATGATCCACCACCTATGAAACTTTTGCCCGAGATATTAGAATTTGCAGAGTACTTTTTCTGTGAGCAGACTGCCTGTGATTCCAACCCCAGTGTTCAGGTGATTGGCTGCTAGGAGAGGTGTCCTCAGGCTTCAGTGTCCAAGGGGCCAGGTCCATCAGCCAAAGGTTACTTCATAGAGAGTACTAATGCTCCAGCAGCTTGGCTAATAATTGACTAGTGTTTTAGAAATATATATTTTTATTGGAGACTTGGTTTTGCCCCCCAGGGGGTTTCTTAGTTTTTTTTACTGCATCAGCTGGAGTGTGAAGGTTACCTCTCCACAAAAATGGCCTCGTTGCACAGACAGAAAAAACGGGCAAGGCTGGGGCATTCAATCCTTTCAAGTCTAATATAGAAACCTGCCCTCAGTGTTCTAAGGCTGAATGTTTGTGGTACATGTATTTGTTTGAAAATACTGGATCTTCTTTTGCCAAGCAGCCAAAATACAGACATCGCCTGCCTTTGTAAGACCAAGAGCAGCTGTCCATCAACGCTTATCTTAATTCGATCCATTCAAGCTGGGCTTGTGGAGAGCTCAACCTGAAACTGTGATGCCCTTTGTGAAAGTGCAGCATAGTGCCATCAAACTGTCAGGCAAACATGAAACTGAGAAGAAACTGACTTTCCAGATCTTTATTAGTCTTTATTCTCTCACAAATTTCTATTCAAGATCTAAACAGTTGCTATAGGACTGCAACCTCTGTTCCCTGCCACCCTAAATTTTTTTAATAAAGAAATCTACAAACATTTTTTCAGATTCTGAACACATAAAATAAAGTAGGTAAACAAAAAAATCCCAAGACATTACAAAATCTTAGCACTTTGCTCCTGCCATAGCTCAGTCTTCCATTTTTATCTATGCTGTGCTTAGTGGGTGAACGTATATGGGTATAAGGTGATAAAATGGTCTGGTTAAGTGAGTGGTACATTCTCCATGGCTTGCATGTATGAGCAGTGCGGCCACAGGGCCAAAAATTCAGCATGATGAGCAGTACAAAACTGGGAGTTCTCACTCATACTGTTGTCATTTTCCACCAGAAAAAGGCAACAGAGTGACTTTGAACTAATACTGTGCTTTTAGTGAGTATTCGTAAGAGTGACTCCGTTTTATCTTCACCTCCATCACTTCTTTGCAGTTTAGTTTAAACTCATTATGCAATTTATAAAACAGGAAACATTCTCTTTGGGATTAAAAAAATCCACATGTGGATTACATTTCCACTGTATTAATACAATCACAATGGGACTAGCCATAGTTTCCTCTGAAAAAAGCCCAAAGTAGTTATTATTTCATTCAATTACAAACACCACCACCACACCATTTATTTAGCACATGAAATTTCTAGCAACAGAATGGCTGTGGTGAGACACCACCACACAGCAAACACATCAGGCCTGTTTTTGAACTCACAGACAGGTGCATTTTGGTGCTTTTTGTTCTGTAGACTGCTGGCAGCTCTGTTCTTAGCTGTGAAGGAAAGAGAGCTTCTATTTAAAACGCACTTTCACTTGGAGAATTGTGACCCAGACTGGCAGGACTGGAGAAGTGTAGACACTCCAGTTACTGACCATAGTTTTTTAAAGCTCTGCCTCATCATTAGTAACTTGTACTGCAGAACAGGACTTCATTTGTTGGGCCAAGAGAAATCTCCAGACTCACAGTAGGAAAAAACACACATTGATTGAGCCAATCCTTGTTCCTCACAGTAATAAAAGTGCCAGTTTTAACTGCAGGGCTCTTGTCCACAACCACTGCTCTAATCCCTAGTCCCCACTTTTCCCCACCAGGCAGGATACAAGGTACTATTACCTGCAGAGAAAACATTTTGAGTTGCAGGCTCATAAATCCATTTTGTGGCTGGTATGTGATATGAAAACCTGACAGTTAAACTTACTCAGGGAGGAAACAAAGTTCACTTACAAAATTCACCATTAATATAATGCTGAGGCTATTATCAAGGGTAGCATTTTCTACAACCTTCTGAAAATCAGTGGGTTTTGAAAAATGAAGTTAATTGCTACTTCATGTATGTAATAGTGGGGCTAAGAAATGCAGATAACTACATGGCATGAAAGGCTCTGAAACTGTACTTCTGTAAAGTATATTGGAGAGGCAAAGAAAAGAATCAGTGTTGCAGTCTCTGTGACACCCAAGTAAATAAGTTCATCTCATATACCTCAAGAACTTATTGGGGCCTGGGTCTTACTTGCTAGTCTGCTTCATGACAACTCTTCACATTCATCAAAGGCTGTTCCAACACCTGGGGTTTCTGTTCTCTCTTCTGGCTCTCATCTTTCCTTTTATGCAAAGGTAAGGACTTGATGTGAAACCTTTTGCTGCCAGAGAAGTGCAAGAGTACTGAAGCATAAAACTGCTACATGAAAATGATTCATTTTTTGCATTGAGGGTACAGGAAAAAAGAATTACTGGAAAAATCTGCATTTTGGACAACACTTTATTTTTCTACTTTACTCAATCCCGAGACCTATTAGAGACTTAAATCTACAAGCTTGTGTCTAGCAAGAATAGTATGTTAACAAAAAAAAAAAAAACCAAAAAAAACCAAACTAAATATTGACACTGGGTCATATACTTTTTAAACTACACTCTCCATACTACTTTTCTAGCAATCTTTGTGTGGTATAGGTTATTTTTTCACCATAATGACGTTAAGAGTAACAATGGCTGCTGCTGTTTTCTGGTATGCCATGGGTATACCTATGCGATGATGAAAAATTTGTCCCAAGAAATGAGCTGCCAATTCTCTTCTGCATGCCAGACACCTGCTTCAAGGATAACATACAGCAATTGCATGCTGCTTCACCTGACAATGGTGTACACCACTCAAACGCATTTTAGGAAAGGCTCACAGTAATACTACCAACAAGAGAAACACTTTCTTGGCAAGTGAGAATCACCTCCTCTCCCTTCAAAAAGTGTCAGCTCATTTGCCATGGGGATCATGGGGGAAGAAAGATAGTGGAGTCACACTTGGGTTTAAATATCTGCTGATGACGATTATATTTACCATCTTTTTGCTACATAAGGCCGGATAGATCTGACTGCAGAATAAATCTACGCTGGAGGTATACTTTAACAACGCTCATGTAGTATCAAACGCTTCTTTTGAGAGCACCAGGCACCCCTCATGTCGCACACAGCGACGATGCCACTGGTATCAAACTTATACAGTATTTAGGTCCCTGCCAGTAACTGGTCACTTTTTGCTGCGGCCTTGTCCTGAGCATGAACGAGGCTGCATCATCACTTCACGGCTACCCGTGAGGATGAGGCTGGACTTCGCTGCCCCAGCGGCCAATGCCTTTTATCGAAGGCCGTCAGGAGGCTCGGTCCCGCACGGCCCGGGGCCAGGCTCCGCCTGTTTCGTCCCCAGAGAACATAACTGCGAGGGCCGCTTTAGCCAGCGCCGGCCGGAGCGCAGGCAGGCCGCGCCACTGCCGCCCGTACCGCCGCCTCCCGCCACCTGCCACGGCCGCCCCGCCCCGCCCGCAGCCCNAGCGGTGCAGCGTGCGTCAGGTTTCTTTTGCCTTCCCCGTGTCGCTAACGGGGTAGCGCGGCCCGGGCAGGGAACCGGGGCGGCCCCGGGCCGCCGTTCAGCGCGGGGCGCGGGCGGGAGTCAACTGCCCTTCCCCCGCCGGGGCCGGGCGAGCCCTTGATAAACCGTTCGGGAGATGATGGAGTCAGGGCTCCAGTGGCGCAATCGGTTAGCGCGCGGTACTTATACAGCAGTACAAAGCCGAGCAATGCCGAGGTTGTGAGTTCGAGCCTCACCTGGAGCATCCAGCTTTTTTGGGAGAGAAAACGGGTTTTTTTTGGGACTTGGCGGCGCTCCGGAGAGAGGAGGACAAAAGTGCGGAGAAAAATTATCCAGCCCCGCTGGAGGGGGGCACACCGCGCCTGGGGAAGTGGCTACTGCGGGGAGCGCCGGTCTCTCAGTGCCTTGTGTGCGTGTGTGTTCTTCTGCTTCCAGGGGCTCTTCCCCGCTGCGGGGGGCAGGAGTCAGGGCGCCCTGTCGCTGTACAGTAACAAACGAGTTCCTCTGCAAAGCAGCTTGTGGGTGCAAACTTGCCGGAAATAAAGGTTATTTTTTACCGTGTTTTCGTACGGAGTGCAAGTAAACGATCCACTGGTGTGATCGTTACCACTCAATGGTGACAACATCTCTCCATTTTGCCTCCTTTGGTGGTGACAGTCTTTGTAACTGCTCATTGCCTGTGCAATGCTTAACAAATGCACACACTGTAGCAGGAAGGAAAGTATTTCAAATAATTTCTGTTTTCACCACTTAAGAAAGGCTGCAGGGCCATGGGAAAAGAGCAGCTCTGTATTGGAGAAGTTTGTAGGACAATTCCTGAATGTTTAGGCCCAGATCTTGTGAACTCCCCTCTATGTTAACATCTAGTCTGCTGCTTTCACAGTGCAATTTATACCAAAATGTTCAAAGACGCCCTCAAGATCAGGCAGCCAGAGGTGTCTCTATTCCCCACATCAGGCCTTTATCTGTATTGCAGACATTAACTCCGTGAAGTGCCACTGTAAGACCTTTAATTATCCTTTCTTCTGTCTTTTGGTTTCCACTTTTGTCCCGTCTGAATTTTGCATTAACTTCACATCTTTCAATGATGGTGTAGGAATCACTGAATCAGGTGCAATAGAGGTATAAGAAGATGCAAATTAACAAGAGATATCTTCAATGTATCAAAGGATGAATAAAATTAATCTTTTGCTTGCAGTGAGTTTCATGTTTTCTTTTTCATGCAAGGATATCTGTGTCCCAGTGCTGAAGAGTACAGACTGTACAGAGGAGTATTTGCACAAGTATTGGGAATATTAAAAAATGAAATGCTGTTTTTGCGTAACTGGGGAAAAAGAGCCCAAAGCACAAATCATTAGAAAGGGAAAGGGACTCCATTCCATGGACAGAGACCTCTTAAGAAGCTGAGTGGGGACAGTGCTACTTCCTTTCCCTCTTCCGTGGTGGGTCTCCAGGAACAGGCAGCAGCTGCTGCACCATCCTGCCAAGGAGGAACTGCTAGTTTGACATTTGGGGTCTTGCTCTGGCCTGCTGGGTGAGTGATTATACAAGTTTTGCCACATTCAGGGTGTGTGAAACAGATGTTCATTCGTTGCCAGCACAGCTGTTTTGCGACATGCTTCTGTGGTGCCAGAGAGCAGCCAGGACATGCAATGGCAGCATACAGTGCTGTGACCTTCTTCACAAGATCTCCTTCATTCCCTCTGTCTTGGCTTTTACTGATTTTTGTCTTGACTCTGGAAAAAAAAGTCAACAGTCCCTTCGTGAGGTGACACTTTGTATTTCTGCCCCTCCTGATAGTTAGACACCTGTGCCTGACCACCTGAAGGGCAACATGTTACAAGATGGGCATGTCACACTGATAATCATGCTAAATCAGGACAATTTATGTGGATTTACTGGAAATCGCAGGAGAATGAGAATGTTGTTTATCTGATGGTTGTTTATGACATAAAGTGAATGGCTGCTGAAGCATGAGGCCTTCCTTCCTGTGAGATGTGGGGATCCCTGGTGCTGCTGGCTGTTGGGGGCACATCTCTTCCCGCCCAGCCCATGGCAGTTCTGCAGTGGGGCTGGCACTGGGCTGGGCACAGATCCCAGGCAGGATGAGCTCAATGATTCTGCCTCATTCCCTTCCCCTGGGGCTGCTGTGGGGAAGCAGAGGAGGTGAGCTGTGTGCCCCTGGAAAGGGAGGAGAGTCGGACCTGGGCAGAGTTTGTCCAGGGTGTGTGAGAAGCTTCTTGTTGTGTGGTGCTGTCCTGAGCTGAGCTGGGCTCTAGCATGTCCGCAGCAGCTCTCATGAGGTGAAATGAGGACAGCCCTAGCCTGCATTTGCAACTTTTTCCTCAAAATTAGGTGTCTTAATGGCTTATGAGAAGAAAATATGTTTTTATTATGCTAAGCTGTTTTTTTCATTAGGCTTTCTGGTCCTGATTTGTTGGGCAATGCTCTAATGCTACTTGGCAGCAGTTTATGTATAAAAACACCTATGTAGTTACAGATATCAGTACATGTGAACATAAAGACATCTTCTCACCATTATGGGAGAGTTCCCAATGTCTGTGTATTAGCGCTAGCTTATTTGCTAAATCTTCAGTGTAGCCATGTGATATATTTGGAAAACACCTGTGTGTGAGGGATGCAATGTGCCAGCTGTACTGTGATCTAGGGAGAGGCAATCCCACCTTCCCTCTTCCTCCTCTTCCACAATCAGTAATGTGGTTCACCTGTGCCTTGTTTTCCTTTTGAAAGGCAGGTGCCAGAGTGTGTGCTCCTTTCTCGAGCTGCTGCCCAGTATTTGTCACTGCCCTTGAGGTGGTAGCCAGGGGAGTCCTGGTTTCAGCCTGCTGTCACCCAGCAAGGGATTGGCATGGGCCCTGGATGCTCCTGGAAGTGCTTTCAGGAATAAAGACTTCCCCATGGTGAGTCTTCCATACTGTCTGGCTTTTCTAGGGGCCTGTTTTTAGCCTCTGCCTCTCTATGTAATTGCCTGGTGTGGATGGCATGCCTGCAAGCTTGGATCTCCCAGACTCCTCTGAAATTCTTCCAGAATCCTTTTTAAAAGGGTCCCTCTTATTGAAATTTGTCTTCCTCTTTGTTTGATGTTGAGTATGGACTTGTGAGTACTCCACAGGCTTATTCTGGCTGCTCTGAGTTCCCACTGACTGTAGAAAGAAGGAGGGCCTGCTTATAGATGCAGGAAAGCTTACTGATGGAAGGAGAATTTTCAAAGATGTATCTCTTGTCTGATCTTGGAGGATTAATAACGATCAGGTTAGGGAGCAGGGTTTGTGTTTATCTCTGTATGATCTTGCTCAAACACGGAGCCCCCTTGCAATGGCAGATATAGGATTAAGAAAGAAAAGCTTAGGCAGGGTAGACCTTCCTGATGTTTATTTCTAAGAGTGGCAACTCTTGTTTCTGGCATCTTGGTACTGTTGAGATTGTGAGGTTCTGAAGTGTTTGCGTAAGTTAATTTAAATGTAAGTCTGGAACTTTCCATAATATTGAGGTTTGCATGTCCTAAAAAAAGCCTATAAAAGGCTATGGTAAGGACTTGGCCTACCTAATTGTTATGAAATCAAGGTAACAAATACTTGAATATTTGCAAGTAGTCTTGCAAATGTCTGCTCTTTATAGCTTTTCCCAATAGATGGCGCTGTGGTCCCACAGACTGAGAAAGCAAAACATTCCCAGAAGTCCTAAAAATAGAAAGCACTTGCTGAATACTCTGTTGTGCACTGTAGAGAACAATAGGCCAAAATTTCAAAGATTGCTTAGAAAACAAAGTTCTCTGGAGGTAAAGATGCATTTTGGGTGTGGTTTTTTTTTTTTTTTGTTTTTTTGTATTTTTTTTTTGGGGTTCCACCACCGCCTTTGTCGTTTTTATGTAACATCTAGAGGAGCTTTCTGAAATTAAAGTCTATTGATCCATTGTGTTTGGAGTAAAAGAGGTGAATGGGGTGTATAATATTTTTTTAAGTCTCTATGAATTTAGTTATGTGTCAAAGTTCCAGTGTAGCAGGCTTGACTTAGATTCTTTTAAACAAAACTTTTGCAGAATAGCTGGTGTTAGAGGGTTCCATGCAGGGCTGCCTGAAGTCCAGGTGGCTGCTTCCCACTGTGGAGGGGAGGCTGTGGAGGTATTGGGCTTGGAAACAGTAGCTAGGAGGAGAGCAATGAAATGTAGGTGCTTGCAAACTGTGTGGAAGAACTCTTAAACCAAATAGCAACACTCTGCTTTTGTGGAGGAAAGATAAGGTAAGGGTGGTGGAAAAAAAAGGAAAAAAAAATCATGTGGAAGCCTCTTTGGGGAAGAGAAGGGCTGAGAGATGAGGGGGACAGTGGGGCTGATACAGGCTGATAGGAGGTGAAGTGAGAGGAACTTGTAAGAGGAGTAGAAAAGCAAGCTCACGAAGACAAAGACTTTATACATGGCTCTCTGAAGCTGGTGAAGGGAATGCTACAAAGAGGGAACAAGAATAAAAGAGAAAGGGTATGGGCACAAAGAAGGAAAAAACAGAGGGGAGTCAGATAGAAGAACATAGGTAAGGAAGTTCTTAAAAAGAATTTTTCAAAAAAATCCTCCTCTCTGGCTCTAGCCACATGAGTGTGCTGCCTAGGGCGGTGAAAACAAATAAGTGTTAGCTAGTCAAGCCAAGCTAAGATGGAGTTGCTGTAGAAAGCAAATTGGCCTGTCCATTTTGCTTGAGCAAACAGAGAACTCAAGAGGCAGGTTTTCCTTCTCTGTGTGTTTTGAGTGGTTACTTTAGTGTGGCAATATAAGAGACCCCTTGGTCTCTCTAGGGTTTGAAGTTGGTGTTGGGAGGGTTAGAGACCTCAGCTTTCTGGTTTGGAGAAGGAAGGAAATGGACAATCAGTCCTGGATTTTGTGCCCATTTAATTTTCTTGCTTATGCTGAGTTTGCTGTGTTAGGTTCTGCTTTTAAGGTGGAAAAAGATTCTTGGTTTCTTCAAATAGTTTTGGTGCAGCCTAAATATTTGAAACCTTGGAGAAGTCTCAAAATACAGCAAAACAAACTAAACCAAACCCAGAGGAAGAACAAGCTGGGGAAGTGGCTAAAATGGAAGGGGGTAGTCTGTAATTATGAATTTTGGGGGAGGGATGCTCCCTTGAAGCAGACATTTGAGCTTGTACAGACTGCTTTAGTTCAGAGATCATTATACATGAGGTAGTAGATTTATGGCAGTGTGAAGAAATACTTCTGGAAATTTAACTATATTGATAATAAAATATGTAGAGGAAGATTGTGGAAGAAGATAAAGCAATCATTTAAAAACCTGTCCTTTGAAAATATGATGGAAAATTCTTAAGAGGCAATTGTGCTGGAAGTCATGAGGCTGCATGGTTTACCAGTTTTGTGAAGAATGGTCAGTCAATAAACACAAGCATTCAAAGTCAGTTGTGAGGTCTCAGAGTTAGTTGAGTTCCCACTGAGATGGGGATGAGACTTGATTAACTATATATCCTAATTTTAGGCACCATTTATATGCTGTGTAAAGAAGGAGGAACATCTGTCTTTGAGGAAAGACACATCATTATACTTAAGCCAGCACATTTAAAAGCCACTTAATATTGAAAAGCAGTTAACAATGCAGGTTTATGTAGCTTTGTCAGTGAGCTGCCTCAAATTTTTTTATTTTTTTACACTGTTGTGTCTCTTGGAAGTAAAAATACATCTGTCTCAGGGCTTGGAGGAATTTTGTAGGAAAATGATGCTGGATTTGGGGGTGCTTTAGAGGATGTCTATATTAAGTGCCTGGATCCAGGTTTGGGAAGTTCATCTGTTTCATGCTCTGGGCCACTCTGACCCCCTCTCTCTCCCCTGGCCTTGCTTCTGCTCCACCTTCTTCCTCACGGGAGGGACTCAAACCTCAAAAGCTAAAGGGTTGCCTGGAAGCTGGCAACTGGTTCTTAGAGAAGGTGAGAAACATCCCTTCAGGTGCTTCCCTCCCCACCTGCATTTCCCCATACTCTCAACTGCCTCCTGAGGGGTTCAACTCATCTCCCACTTCGTTCAAGTGCTCTGAGAAGTTTCCACTGCAACAGGAGGTCCACACCTGTTGCTTTGTCTCACTACAGCTGTGACTGTGCTCCTGTAAATCCCTGGTGAGCAGCAGGAAGTGCTGTGCTTCCTGGGGTGGCTCAGGTGGCTGTAGGTGGTTTCAGCCTGGGCCAGCTCAGTGGCCAAAGCCCTTTGTTGCCCTGACACCTCAGTAGTGCTTGTTCCTGCCTGAGACTTGCAAAGTCAGTTGAGCTTGGTGGCTGTGTTCTGTTGAGATCAATGCCCATAAAATATGCTTGCATTCAGACCTGTTGAGATTTGTAGGAGCTTGCATAAGTATCATGTGTATTTAATGCTCTAAAATAGCTCTGAAAGCTTGACTCCTAATGAACCGTCTGCAAGGCCTAAAGTAGCCTCTATAAATTTAAAATACTTCTGTGACAGATAGATGTACTGGATTGTGTCTGTCATTCTTACTGAGCTGTTCTGCACTTTCAGTGTAACCTAGCCAAAAAAATACTGCTTTTAATTATGATAAAGGAAATGCTTGGTTATGCTACTATTTCTCAGCTTCTTAACACAATAATATTTGGATTTTTTTTCCCCTGGAACTGGAGACTTTTGCTTCATTTTGGGTACTAGGAGTGCCATTGTGTATCTTTGTGTTTGAGGGCAAATATCTTTAATAACACAATAGGGTAATTGTCTGTAAGTTTCTAATAACTGTAGCCCTTTGATAGAATTCTTGTAACCCTTGGACAAATTTTTAGAGCCGTTTAGAGATGCCTGATGTTGGTGTTTGTCTGCCTGATTATAAGCATCTGGGTGCTGTAAAGGATATCTAGCAAACAGACTTCTTATTGCAAATGTAACGTGTTTGAAGTGTTCTTGCAGGAATAACCTCTGCTGTCTGAATGCTTCCAAAAGTAGAAGCCAGCCTGTCAATGAATCTGAGACTGAAGCGACTGTTTTTTTAAATGTATCATTAATGTATAGTACGAGTGGGTGCATTTTCACTGAATTCTGTGAATTTGCTTCATGTTCCATAAGAGGATAAAGTTTGGCCCAAAGTAATGGGAAGCTTATGTCTGGCTGCAAGGAAACCAGGAAATTTATGGGGCTTTAAAGTATGACCCGCTGCAATATTCAGTATGTGTGATTTTTGGCATGATTCAGCAGTAAATACTAGTTGAAAACAGAAGTACAAATTATAGGGTAAATAGTTCAGACCAAAAAGAGGCCTGCTTATGCATACATGGTAAAGGAAATGGAAATACTGCCGAGAAATACAATTGCTGGGAAGAACACCAGCAGTTTGGAACGGTCACTGTTAAAACTGACTGTGGAAATGATCTTCCTGGATGACACCTGAAATGAGAGGGGCATAATGGTCTCCTTTGTATGTATTTGTGTATACTGACCAGTAAATCGTGTGAGGCTGCTGCATTTGGCACTCGTCGTTTTGGAGAGGACTTTCTGTTCCGTGGCTGCTGGGTGGGAGGATATAATGGGCACAATGCTCCTTCGGTCCCTCATCTACCATATGTCTGTGACTTGACTTTTAAAAGCTTTTTTCTTGCCTTTTTTTTTTTAATTTTTTTTTCCCTTAGTCACTGGTAGAGGCATCATACACTGGGAGAAGAGAACTTTGTGCTAAATTGTTTTTCTGAACTTACCGTTTGCATTTTCTGTGTTATCTAAATTGCTTTGTCTGCTGGTATAAAGCAGTGCTTGGTTCCTACTCTAAACATAGAGAGCCACCCAAGCAGTATTCATATGTGCCATTTGATAACATTTTTACCTTCTGGTAAAAAAAACCCAACAAAAGAAGAGTAGCCAAAGTAGTCTTAACAGATGTTTGGCTGGCAGGGTGATTTGGCTTCCATTTGCTTCATTTAGAAGGAGGAGTACCAGGTCCCTTCCACAAGTGAGATGCAAATGAAGGCAAATAGCAGAATGAACCATTAGCACAGTAAATTCCTTGTTGGACATCTTTTAATTATTCTTGGAGCATAGATTACCTTGGCTTGTTGTATACCAGCCTTTTCAGAACTGGGATGGGGTATTACTGCTGTGTGACCTATAGAGCCAGGAGGTAAAGAAAACAGCCAGCAGCACTCAAGAGCTGTGACCCATGGAGAGCTGTTGTTTCACGATACCTTCCTTGTATAGTGTTATAATTGGAAAACTACAGTTCCTTGATGACTCCAGTGAATGCTGGTTTGAAACACACATTGGACTGTATTTAATTTTTATATGGAATACTTCTACTAATTAATTTGTTTGTTTTCTCAGGAAGCTCATCCATGGGATAATGGGGTGCAAATTCCTGTAACTTACTCCATTAAATGACTACTGGACAGTATTAGACATTGGGGTTTAAGGGTCAGTTCAGAAAGTAACTCAGACCAGAAGTTTCCAATAATGATTGTGGCTTGGATACAGTTGAAGTAAGAACAATACAGCTAAATTCAATTGGACTTGCATTGGCTAAGTAATAATCTCAGAGAAGATGTGAACAATAGGCACTGGAGACTAACAAATCATATCCTGAAAGAAAATTACAACTGATACAGAGAAAGTGGGGAAAAAACTGGTAGTGATTACTAACTATGGAAGTGCTGGTCTTAGCTGTCTCACTCAGTAAATAATCCTGCAGGGCTATTAGCAGCATAAGTAGTAGCAGCATTTGGCCATCTGGCTTGGCTTCTGTAGGAGGTTTAAAAAAATAAAATACCACTGTTAGTGGAAGTGCATCCATTGAAATCATAGGAGAACTTGGCCCTGCCTTTTCATATTCCCATTCATTGTGTGCTGTTCATCCTGTGCTTGGATTTCATGTGATCGTTTGATTCTGCAGATATTTTCTTGATGTTCATGGACCACACCAGTGGTGAAGTCCTAGCTGGTGGTCAGTTCAAGTTACCATGCATCAGTCTAACTATGCTGGTGGTTTGCAGGAAAACTGGAGGTGACTTCAGACCTTGGTCTTGTAGTATTGGTGGCTGCAGCTTTGAGTTTGTGTTGCCCATTTCCCTGTGCACAAAAAAAGGTGTTGTTTCTGCCTCTTATGTAATCAAATCTACTGAGTTTACTGTTCCTTGGCTTGGAATTGTAAACACGAGCACTGATGTGGCAAAAATGCCTCTTAATGCCTTTCGCATTCTTTACTGGGTGGGTATTTATGAGCTACTCTAACTAAATGAGTCTTTGCTGTAGCTCAGAGTCCCTGTGACTGTTTCCCGTGCTGCTGTTTGTGTCTTGTTTTGCTGATAAGCTCTTCTCATCTTGTTTGTGTTAAACAATGTAAACACCCACAAGTTTATCAAACTAAAGTGTAAAATTCCAGATTACTATACCTCATCTTTTTGACTGACATTTTTTTAAAATTTCACTTTCTTTATCTTGTAAGAAAATTAAGCTAAGGATGAATGTTTAAATCTCTGAGAAAAGGCTTTTTTGCCTCTTCTTCGTGCTACTGCTACAACTAAAACAGTCTTGAATTATGCAGTTGGAATACTCCTTGGTGTGTGATTTGTACCATAATCAAACTGACAGACATCAGTGGAGCACTTAAAAGTTTATGCTTGGAATTAAGTCCAGTAAAATGCTTCTGGAATCTCCTGGTAATTTCCTTTTATCAATGTAAGTGATGCAGTATGAATTGATTATAATTACTGTGGAGCTGCACCAAATTAGATGGTATGATTGAGGCTTGAATTTTTCCAGTGGATGTTTTGAAGAAATGAGAGATGGTAACAAAGAGGGAGGCCATGTAGCATTCATCATTTGATGAGTTTATTTGTCCTCCTGTACACAGAAGAGACCTATTTCTTCTCTACAGTGCTCCCTATTAGATTGCTTACAATCTGTTCAAAGTGATTATCAACTACTGTTGTCATTGAGTAGTGATATATTATAATTTTGTTCTTGCTTCAGTGCAATGCATGGACAAACCAGGCTTGTACTGTTAAGCATCTGTATATGGTAAAGCCATGGGTGACTGAACTCGGTGCAGTGGCTCACACGCTTGATTTGTTTACTCTGAGAGAAGCTGAGGTCCGTGTCCACTCAGCTAAGTAGAGTTATTTCAGATTTATACTGGTGAAAAGGAAACAAAAATATCTGGCATGCACTTTAAAGAGTTTATCCTGGTGCAACACTTTGTCCCATTTATCTGAGATGTGCTAATCAAACAGCAGAGCACAGGGCATGACCGTCAGACTGTTTCATGGGTAGGGTTGTGCATGACAGCCTGGGCCATGGGAGAGCTCTGTATGCCTACCTAAATTTAGTTACCACAGTTAATATAGGTCACAGCAAAAATGACATTGTGGTACTTTCACACCAGTTCTTCTGAGGTTTTTTTTTTCCTCTTTAGTGACTTTTGTTAACGAAAAACTTTGGTGTATCTCTTGGCAAATGAGACGAGTTTGTGCAGTTACAGCAGGCTGTATCCATCACTTAGGACAAATTTTTTCTGTGACTAGATATGGAGAGATAAAAAAAACAAGGAAAAATATGGACTTGGAGTTTCCTAAAAAGTCAGCCACCTCTGAGTGCAGTCTTGGAACACCAGCCCAATCTGCTGGAGGGAAAGATGTCCACCCTGATGTGCAACTTTGCCTTGTGCATAGCCAGGGGAAGCTGCAAGCTTGGATGTCCTGTTCCAGATTTGTCACTAGGCATGAAACATTACTTTTGGGGCCTGCTGTTGATGAAGAACCTTCTGCAAGGCTGTGGTGCAGCCCTGCGGGCAACAAATGGAAACAGCGATTATTACCAGGAGTTGGGTGGGCATCCCATTTGAGGGAAATACAGATTCTGTACTTGAATACAACTGAACTTGTATTTGTAGGCACAAACCCAAAAATATTGGTTACTCATCCTCAAATTGCTCAGATTAAACGTGTCTCAGTAGCTGCTCTGAGTGCTGAAAAGCCTGCAACTCGTTTAGACCATTAAGACAACTTTCAGCAGATGGCAGCATTGCACTCTGTAACTTAATTTTTTGTCAGTAGTTTTGCAACTCCTGACTACTTGGGCTGGTTGGAGACTGCTGGCTAAGTAGCAATCCAGAGCCACTTCTAAAATGTTTTGAAATACAGGTCTTAGTAGATTATGATAATTGGCTATTGTTTCAGACTCGTGATTTTTGTATTGAAAAATACCTCTGTGCTGCATAAGAAAATGTACAAAAAAACCCAATGTGAGTACACCTAAGTCTCTTCTGTTAATGCTCTAAGTAGCTGCTTTGAGACAGAGGAAGGCTATTAGATAAAAGTGCACTTCTCTGTACTAGCAAAATACTAGCAAATCCCTTAAAGATGTTAAGAGTTCAAGGTAGAACCATGAGTGGGGAGCTTGTAAGTGACTTCTTGCATATACTCCTAAAGACTGCAACATGCTCCTGTTCTTTATTTACGAAAAAAAAAAAGCTGATTTTCTAATGCTTTTTGTACTATACCTTTTAAACACCATGCATCCTGATACCAGAGTCCATACTGAGGCAGACATGCTAGTGAACATAACCTTGTTAGAAGTTATCAACTCTGTGTTCAAAGGTTCAAATGCAGTAGTTATTTTCTGTTTTTGATGACTCAGTTAACAATATTGCTTTGTCTACAAAGTGTGTGTTTGATTGTGCATTCAGTCTGGTTATCTGGAGAGGTTCTTCCCACCTCTCCCACCTTCACTGTTGATTCATCAGAGTTCCAGGGAGATTGTGGAGGAAATGAAAGCTGTTCCTGCTATGAAAGAAAAGGGCTGTGTACAGAGGCCTCTTCAGAAAAAAAACCCCTTGTGCTTCCAGATAGTTATCTCTCTGTGATGTACACTCTATACATAATCCTAAAATGCATAAGAGTTTTTTTTTTCCTCTGTGTGTGTATTCTCATAAGGAGAATATTATGCTATTCTTAGGTTTGGCACAAGATGCATTTTGAGTGCAGCAGTTAACCAGCTAGCACTGATGTAAATGGCATCACACAAACACAAAGCTATAATAACTAGAAACTAGGTCAGCCATTGCAGCCCTTCAGAAAGAGATTAAAAACCATTCTTCTCTTGCCATCCAAACTTGCAGTTTTTTGGGTGGAAACAAGTATATTGGTATCAATGAAGTTAGTGGTCTCTTTGGGAAGCTTTGTGCAACTATTTCAGAGTTTGGCTCCAGAGTAAATGAAGGAACCTTCAGACTTTCTCTCTCCTTTCTTTTTTCCCCTGTAGAACAAAATAATTATATAGGTAAGCAAAAGTTCAGACTGATTCATTTGGGTTACACTCCAATACTGTTCTACCTTTCATCATACAACTGAACCACAATGGAAATTTTGACTTATCTGGGTTTTTTTTAGTCAAAGTAGAATACTGCAGGTACCAGAGCAGTTTGCCAAGATGAATGGTTTCTCTGCTAGATGCTGTCTGAATGTGACTAGCTTAATGTTCTGGAAGAAATTGAGTATACACAAATCTCACTTTTATGGGAGAACTTCAGGAACATCAGCATCGTGGGAACTGGTGTTTTGAAGTTAGATGGGTCCTCATTCCAGTCACATCCTCAGAAGATGATCTGGTGGTCAGGGTCAGTCTAATGCACACTTGTTTTTCCCTGCAAACAGCATGGAGGCATTAGTGAACACAGCTTGTGTGTTGTGGAGTAGGAATGTGTGGCAGTGGACTTTTTCACCTAGATGGATTCCCATTGTAACTTGAGCAGAGTAGTAAGACTTGGAACTAGTTTCTTGTCTTCATTATTAGTTAAACAGAGTTTGCATAAGCCTGTTTAAAACAAAAAGCAAAACAAAAAACGTTGGTTAATATTGCTGAAGTGAGTCCTTTGAAAATATTAGTAAATTTAATACTTTCTCCTTAAGGGCACATTGAAAGACTGGGACCCACTGCCATCTGTGCATATACTGTGAAAGAATATCACTGGGTGTCTTTCATCTTGGTCACATTTTAAAGCTGTGCTGTCAAGATTTGGGGTACTTTGAGTCATGCATTACTTTCTGATCCCTACAGTTAAAGACATAGGTTTGTTGTGTTCTCATGCAAGGGAGCAACGTGTTCTTCATAAAAAGCAGTCAGGATTGTATCTCTGGTGTAGTAACAACCCCTCCCCCAGAAAAGGGAGGGAAGGGAAGCTCTCTGTGGCCCTTCCAAAGGTCTAAGCCAAATAAACGTCAGGAGGTTTCTTGGTCTTGGAATTAAGTCAGACCATCCATCTCTCTTGTCTCTTTGGGTATTAAGTTTGTGAGATAAGTCACTCTTTCTAAGACAGCCTTCACAGGTCACTTCAGAGTGTTGCATAATTTTTCTTTTTTTTTCCTTTTTTTTTTTTTTAATGAGACACAAGGTTTCTTAAAAAACTACAAAAGGCAATACAAAAATAAACCAAAATGGGAAACCCCTCTAGCCACAGAAGTGAGGTCTCACTTTGACAGATTTCTCCTTCCAGCTTCATGTACTGCGTTCCTTTGAGCAGTTCTGGGGAAGGCAGCTACTTTGGGTGGCTTCTGCTCCTGCAGTTTTTGACTGTGGGAATGTCTTTCACTGTGTTGCTCTGGTCTTTCAGACCTTTTATATCAGTAAGAGTTGCCCCACAACAAGGGTAGCTTTAATGATGCTTTTTTTTTTTTTGTATGACTTCAGTAAGGCAATGGAGGGTGTCCTGAATTGGAGATAAAAGCTTAAAGATGGAATTAGTCATCTTCATCTGTAATATGTGATTTATATAATGAAATTTTAATATTAATTGAATAATTCATAACTCTATTTTTTCAGCACTCAATGATCATATTTTCATATTTTAAGGAAATACTGGATTTTCTAACTCTGGTCTTACAGACCAGACATATAAACAGCTTAAATAGTCTTGTTTATCTTTTGAGATACTGAGCAACACTTTGTAAATGGTTAGAGCCTGTGGATATGTTGAAGTTACCATGGCTGATGTAGTAATCAGGGACTGCTCCAGGTGATTTAGAGTTTACTTAGAATAACATTGGGAAAGTTCTGGGTGTGTAACTGAATGTTACATGAACATGAGTTCTGTGTGGAACAGTCAACATTCAAGGGTTCTACACTGTTAGTATGTAAGGAGATGCCATCAGTTCCCTCCCTTATACTCATAATGAATTAATTTGTGCTTTTGGTGGGCTTTTTAATAGCAAATAGGCTTGCAGTTTTTAGGTAAAGAATTTGATCTTGGTTTGCTAAGTACTTTATTAATTAGTTGACTGTCATTCTTGTCTACGTTTCCTGAATACAAAGTAAGTGTTGCTCACTTGTTCAGGTAAACAGAATAAAAGATGTTTTTTCATGTGTTACAGCTCTGTGATAGTTATTTGCATATTGTGTACATTTTACAAGCAACCTATTCAAATAACTACGTAAACCATTCAGAAAGACTCCTTTAGACTCTGACTGCTTTTATAGTGCAGATAATTTAGGAATTGTTTCTTTTTAAAGGATTAACATCTTTAAGAATGTGCTTTCTAAAGAATTGCTTTTGTTTTCAAAGTGGGACAAAGTTGACTGGCAGACAGGCTTTCAAAGCATCTCAGTTCTGCTGTACTTTGGAACTTGCCTGAAGAAATTATTTCCTGACCTGTACAGCAAACATTTCTTCAAAATAAGACTTCTAATAGCTTGCTAGGAAAACTCTCTTCAGTGTTTGGAAAAAGGAGAGAGCATTATATCTGCTAAAACAGAGAACTGGGCTGGCAGCTTTAAATGTGATTAACATATTGAAATTGGACAAATAACTTCACAGAACTATCTGTGAAGATTTACTTTCTCTTTCCAGAGAAAGTAAATCATGGTGTTCTGGGATTTTTTTGTTGTGTATTTGTGTGCTGATTTTGGCTGGGGTAGAGTTGATTTTCTCCACAGTGGCTAGTACAGGGCTAAGCCATATTTTGGAAAAAAATACCAATTTAATTAATTTAACAAAAAAAAAATATTTTGGAGAAACAAAACAGTTTTTTGCAAAAAGTGTTAAATGCCATGAGGAAGAAAGACATGAGGTGCATGACGCCCAGTGCCTGGACATGTGCATGTTGGGAAGTGTTGAGTGCTGAGCTACAGGGGAAAGTCATCTCTCTGAAAGGGGCTGTCTCCTGCCTCTGGGGCAGAAATGACCCTTGAGACAGAGGGGTGCTACTGAGGAGGGAGCTCTTCTGGTGTGGGAAGGTGTTCCAGCACATGGAAAGGTGTGCCACTTCTTTTTGTGGCTGGAGGGGGAAATGCTGGAAAGCTGGGGAGGCATTGCTGCACCTCTTGGGGTGGGGAGTATAGTATCCAGTCCAGCTGACACTTTCACTTTCCAGGATTATTGCTTAGTGGAGCAGCATGAAGTTGTGATGTAATATATTATATGAATCAGTGTTATTTATATATTACAGAATGAGGAAATCTAAAGGTTTTTAAAAACATCTATATTACGCTCAGGTTTGATGGAATCAAAGAAATTACTTATCCTGTTTCATCAGCTGCAAGAAAACTAAATAATCACTGATTGAGGGGTCTGGCTGGAATTCTGGCTCTATGTAGAAGAATGATTTCTTTTTCACCCTCTATGAGAGATGAAGTATAGGAGTGTTTCATTTTTCAAATAGGACAAATGATAACCACGTGGAGAGGATCAACCTTCAAGTGTTAACTTTCAGCTAAAGCTGTAGGTCAAGCTTTTTTCTGTCCTTATTGTCTAAGACATCTTCTGTTTGTTGGCTGTTCTAGCTCTCTGTTACCTCCCACAAATATTTCAAAGATTTAGCTTATAGCATCCCTTCAAAATAAAGACATGATATTCTCTCCTTGATGATAGGGAGGGGACAAAAAAACAAAAGGATCTTTGTTTCTTCTGATTCAGGTATTTAGCATAATAAACTCGTCTTGGTAAGAAAAGAACAAGGATAAAACACAGTTTTTGCTTTAATACTTTCTGTTTTTTTCTTATAACAGTTCCAAAATCCTTCAGTTTTGTTATGCTGCAGCCTGTAGTTATATGTAAATGTTGCAGTGGGAATAAGAATAGCAAAAGTAATACTTACTATTCTAGAAACATAAGTTTTTAAAGTTGTTCTTGGACAACTGCTTGCACCTTCTGGAAGATCCTGGTTACCAACAGGAAAGCATCTTTATGGCAAAGACTCAGCTTCTAAATGACAAAATGGAGCACTCTGTTATCTCAGTTGTGTAGTATGAAAGCAGGAAGTGTGTATTTAAAGTGAATTGTTCTGGAATTTGTTTAGGTGTGTACTTTTAACTTAAGTTTTTAGACTATTTGTTTCAAAATCTTAATAATGCCACAGGTCTTATATCTAAATTCAGGCAATCTGAAACTCATTTCATTAGGACTCTGTAGAAATATGAAGCAATGCCTACACTGTTAGCCTCGCAGGATATGGGAAGTCAAAACCTTATCTTAACAATGAAATTGTAAACAGGGATGGTGAATTTGTAATGTTAGATAATACTGTGCGGCTGATTTTTCTTTCTTATTTCTTCTTTCCCTCCATTCTGGAGTTGCATCGGAGAAGATAATAGCATATTGAACCTTCTTATTACTGTACATCTTTCAATCCTCCTTGCAATTCAAACTTGTATTCCTTTGGCATTGAAATTTTAAGCCGTGGCCATCTGATTCTGGGGTGGGACCAGTTTTACCCTTCCCTTCAGCTGGAAACAACAAAACCCCTCCATAAACCTGAAGGAATATTTTTCCTGACAAACAAAAGAGGATTATGCCACCCTCATGCCTGCTGTGGTGTTTAAGTCTGACATTTAGTTCAGAAAGGGACCAAGGAGAAGTGCTACTGTGGAAAGATATGAAGATCCAAAGGCGCAACAAATCTTGTAGTTGCACACATCTACAGGGCCAAGGGTTTCTCAGAAATAAGAGGAGAGACTGTCTTCTGTTTTAGACCTGGCAGATTCAGCTGACCTTCAGAGAGGCTGTGGATTTGTTTTGTTCTGTATTTCACTCTTCTCCATGCAGTTAGAAATCAAAGTGGACACAATGATTGCCGTGTAATTCTTGCATTTGCCACAGGCCTCTGCTGCAGATAGAGGAACAAATATGGGGGTTAGCCTACTTTTTCACTTTACCATATGGCTTCAGGAAGAAAATTGGATCTCCATACTAGACTGGTGTTATTGTTATTCTTTTTCCCCCCAACAGAATTAAAACAATGTCCCAAGTTTCAGTTATTCTCTTGTTTTTGAGTTGGTGTTTTTCCCATCCTCTAGTAGAGAAGATAAAACAGTAGTGAGCCCTTTTTATACTGTCAGTGCAGCTGCTGGATGTGTTAAACCACTTGCCCTGCTACCTGGTGCTTACTGGTCTTAAGCCATGCACTTTCTGTGTGCTTGCTTTGGTTTCAGGTTTTGTTTTCTTTGTCATCCAGTTCAGGTATACTGATATGTAGTTTGAAAATTCTGAAAGTTTCTCAAATTCTATCATACTGTTTAAATCTAGTCTAAATTGGTGGGGGGGGCAATGTATATTTAAATCAAAATAGATTTTTTTGTATGTGTGTTCTTGAGTCATCTTAGCAACTAGCAGAATCCAAGGAAAAGTGCAACCTGCCATTGCACAGGTTAATTATTCTCATTAATCCATAATAAAGCTTTGGTAAATATAATAGTTGCTCATCTGTTCTTTGGGCAGTGGTTCTAATTGCAAGACTTACTGCTCTGCAATATTTAGTTTTATGTTGCGATTTCATCAGTGCAAAAAGCTCTTAAATAGCTAATAAATCATGATTTGAGGTAATGGTCCATCCAGAAGATTAGAAACAAAATTCTGAGAACAGATAGGGTCAAATAAATGGCTGTCTTGTACAGAATAGAAGATAATCCTTCAAAGGTCAGTTATCCCCTGGCAGAGGAGTTTGTAAGGTATTAAAATAGGCTAACATAAGCCAGAGCTGGCAGTGATTTAGACTTGTGGTAGGTAATATTTGTGAGAGTTCACAAATGTCTAAGCAACCCTGCCAACTTATTACTTATCCTTTCAGTCTTCACAAAATTAAAGTTGTTTCTTCAATATGCTGGCATTTATGGTAAATACTGAAATGTTCATTTCTGTTTATTTTTACAGAAACCAATTTCTCTGGCTTCTATGAGAGAGTGATCATGATGGGATTAGAGTTTCTTTTCCAAATTATTTTCTTTCCCCAATCCTCCAGTTACAATTACAGGATGTCCTGGTTTTCAGTATTTTGGTTCCCCCCCCTCTTCTCCTTCCCTCATATGACTCCAAGCAAAACCTGTTTTTGCACTTGTGTTTTATGGTAATACCAATATTGTACTGTCTTTCTGGCTAGTATCTTTTCAGTAATGAGCCTAGTGATGTCTAAACCCAAATTCACGGAAAATTCTGCTGGAAAGCTTGAGAAAGGTCATGTTTCTGCTTTCTGCATCCATTGGAGGTATTCTGTGGAAAGCTCGGCAGAGCATCTAAGCAACTGCTTTACTGAGAAGAAATAGAGGCAGTAGGATGTTGGCCTTGCTAATAACAGTGTTTTCTTTATTTCCCTAAGCTATGAATTTGGATTTTATAAATGCTGCAATTTAATGGTTCTGTGTTGAAGGCCTAAGGGTTGGCAAGAACTTCCACATACTGGCTTTGTGCCTCAATCCCCAGTCTTCCTACAAAACTGGTTTCCTTGTATTTTCTGTTTCAACAGCAAAGTGTAGCACACTGATGCTGTGCTGGTGAGTCAGAGACCTGCCAGGCAGATGCCCTTGAGAGAGACCCAGCAGCAGGGCCGAATGTATTTGGTGACATTCTCAGCACCAGCTGGCTGCAGATGCTGCTGTTCCCCTGGGCTGTGTTCCCCCTTGGTGCCCGGGGCTGTGCCCCAGCCAGAGGGCAGTGACACACCTGGTGTCAGTCTCATCCACACACTTAAGGTGCTTGCAAGGGAAGGTGCTTCTCAAACACAAGAGCACTGAAATCTCAACGTCTATAGAAGTTGGAGATGTTCTAAGCAGTCAACAGTATCTACATCTGAAAATTTTTAGGTAGTTGTTAGTACCTGACTGCTGTAATGTTCTGGATCTGGATAGGCAGGTGACTTAAAAAAGGACACAAGAAAGAAGAAAAAATGTGAGACCATTGTGCAGAGAATGGTCTATTACTGTGTTTTGATACACTAAGGTAGTAACACATCTGTATTTATTAAATAACAAAGAGTGTAAACATATAAAACATCGAATGATATGGACAGGAAAGATCTTTCTGACTTGGAGTGTTTCTTGCCATGCTAGCTGTGTGTTGGATTCAGTTTCCAGTACTGCTGTAATGTATCTTTGTAGAGCTGGGGGAAGATGGAAGTGATGCTCTTTACAGACAACTTGATCTGACCAAAGCAGAACTAGCTGGTTTTGATTTGAATTTTACATATTTTCTTTCAGGACGTCATGTTTTTATGGAAACGTCGGTATTTGTGGAAAACTGGTGCTCTCTCTCTGGCAAAACCCCAATGACTCTAATGCAGTTATCCAGGAGAAATTATGAACAATGCAGACTCTTTAACTCAGTCAGACTTGCTACTAATCTTGATGGAAAACAGAAGGGCAGATAATAAGCCCTTTCTTGGCCTGTAATATTATTTTTCTTATCCATTTCAACATAAAGAACTCCTCATTGGAGTGACCAGTTTTGCTATGAGTCAGGCAAAATTACAGTTTTATCTCTGTTTTACTTTAGAAAGTGTTGAAATGAAAGCTTTGCATTAATTTATGTTACAAGCACCATGTTAATTTCTTCTGTAATATTTCTCTATATTGGATGGAAACCATAAGAGGAAGCAAAATAAGGACCAAATAAGTTTAGCACTTAGACATAGGATTTTTGCAAGGAGGAGACTGTCTTAAGGTAACTGGGGGAAGAAACAAAAAGTGACATCTTGTCAAATCTGAATGCTCATATTAACTCCAGTTAATGATGATACCGAAGAGAAATGAAATAATACAGATATTTCTTAATGTCTTAGGCAAAGGGAGAAAAACCAGAAACTGTTATTAGATTCTTCATTTGCAGTCAATACATATACAAATATCTCCTTAAATTATTTCTCTTATGCAGGAGAGTCATGTGTGGCACTTGAGCTGGATAGGAAACAGTTTTCCCACTCCATGAAATTTTGAATCTGTAAATATTTAAATGTCTTGGTTTACCTCTCTTACTCCTAAGTTCTGTTTCAGTTACTGATTTTATCGCTTAGATTTTAAAATGTAAAAGTTGGGTAAATGAGGATTTATTTGAAGATTATAAATCAATTGCCAGAGTTTTTTTTCCAGTTTGGTAAGTGAAATTTTTCACATGCAGACTCTGGATGAAAACTATTTTATCCTGGTTTGTACTAAACCAGCAGTTTGGAGAAGCAGAGAAAGAACCTTGTATTAATCATAAAGTATTAGATCTAATTTGGGTAGCAGAGAACAGTACTTAGCAGATTTATGAATTACAGGTTTCATTAGGCTCTTTTTTCTTTCTTCCTCTTTGGCTGTGAAGTTATAATGACAAATACTGTTATTTCCCTTCTCAGCATATGCCATATGCTTCTGGAAAATATGCAACAAAATGTAACATTAACATTTTCCTGACACTTCTAAAATTAACCAAAACCTTCAGGGAAAAGAAGCTTCATGCTAATTTATGTATTCCTCAGCTTTCAGGCTAGGGAGTGAGGGTGGACACCACCCATAGCTACTTCTTCAGCCAAAATTATTTCTAGTTTACAGGTAAAAAGTTTTAAACTAAAAAGTTTTATGGTTTGACTACTCATAAACCCTTGGTTATCATGTTTCACCTTGAGAAATAATGCTACTGTCTCAAGGTTTAAAACACTGATTTGAGAGGCTTATTATAAAAAAATAAAGAATTCTCAAGAAGATATCAATACATGGAGACAAATGCATGTTTTCCACATATTAAAAAATTACTGTTCAAGTGATGTGGTGGAGGTTGCAAGGTTTTCCGTGGAATTTGTACATCTCCCTGGAACAGAACAAATATATCTTCTCCCTCCACCCATCCAGTAGCATTTAGCAGCATTTAGACTAGGCTGTCTAAAGGATGGAGAGCGTATCCCCTGGAATTACAAACCAGTCACCATGGAAGAGCACAGGAACTTATGGACTTTGAGTAGTTCAGTTTTCTGAAGTACATCCAGATTATACTTCTGTGAAATCTCCTGTTAGCCTAAGTGTTCTGCATGAGGAAAAAACTCCATGTTGTATACACTGAGAGCTTGGCATAAAATTCCTCTGTGGATGTTACTGTT
This sequence comes from Bombycilla garrulus, assembly GCA_013400315.1. NCBI lineage: Eukaryota > Metazoa > Chordata > Aves > Passeriformes > Bombycillidae > Bombycilla > Bombycilla garrulus. The sequence continues at coordinate 628,286 of VXBU01000248.1, forward strand.
ACGTGCAGTAACATGACATCTATCTGCATTCCCATTCTCTGACTTCAACTCCCCTTTCCTATGATTTTTTTGTGGTAGTCTTTAAATATACACTGCATGAAGGTAGGGTCTAAAACAGTTTTTGTTGCTCCTGGCCAAACATATTTAGAAGTTTGTTCAAGTCTGCATAGACAAACAAGGTGATTTGTGTCACAAGTACAATTCCTTTTTCATCCTTTCATCCAGAATAAATTTGGTTTAGTCTGTATGTGTGTTTAGCTTACTCTCCTTTGAGCATTGATTTCTTTGGAGATATAATCACCAGGTTTTGGGTATTCTTTGTGTAGAAGTTATACCTTGTTGATTAGATGTTTAAATATTCTGTGTTCACAGTACATGAAGGGAAGGCTTTGCTTGCGAGGTATGTAATCTAATGGTATATTTTGTGTTCTTAATTTCAGTTTTTCTGGGAAGACTCAGAAATGAGTTAATGAAAAAGCTAGAAAACAGTCGAGTCATAAATTATCTCAGAGGAATCACAAAGCACCATGGTCATCAAACCAATTTTCAGTCAACTATCTTTTTATATAAGTAATAATGGGCTTTTCCTCTCTGGCATGCTTTGTTTAAAATTAAGAGATATATTCTTTCATTAGCATATGTGGAATTTTTCAATTAAATTTCTGTTAATGTTCACAGGTGTCATGTGGGGACCACTAATTCCCTAGCACAGCTATGGAAGGATCGATCCCTTCAGTTTCCTTATTTGCATGTTGGATTTTAGCAATAATGCACACTGTCAGCTGGTTTCAGTACCACAGGTTTTTCAGGCAAAGCGGTAGCTTTGAAGGTGATTTTCCTGGATTTCAAAGCTCCAGAAATGTTAACAACTTTCCAAGCAAATTCTACGGTAATAGCAGCATTCCACTCTGTCTCTGCATCATTTGCTACTTACCTAAATGAAAGAGGGGTGGCATGGAGACAGTCCCACAGCAGCCCACAGGCTGTCTATGCATAGCCTTGCCATACAGAGTGAGAATTTGTGCCTCTGGTGTGGCATGAAGGGATGTGGCAGACAACCTCAGGGAGAGATTTTACCTGCTAGAACTACGTGTGCCTTATGGGCTGTCAGGGAAGTGAGCCTCTTGAATGGCTGCTGGCTCACGGAATAGCACAATGCTCCTGTGCTTCGTGAGTCAGGTGTTTCAGGCAGACACAGTGAATGTCTGCCTGGCCTACTGAAATATGGTTGTGATACAAGACAGTCCAGATGCAGAGGTACTTGCATTTTGGAAAATTTGGGCTTGTAATGAAACATATGTTTAATATATTTTGGCAGTTGCCTGTCATAAACGCCCTGCTTTCAGCTGCTCCATATCTCGGGAAGAGCAGCAGCATCCATGAATTTGCTCTGTGTCCAGACCAGCAGTGCTGGTAAGGCTGTAAGAACTCACCAAGTGCTGTCACTGAATAAAAGCACGAGAACTATATGTACTTAGGGAAAGGACTTTCTGTTCTGTTTGTGAAAGCCTGTGCTGCATTAATGGAAACCCTTGAAGACAAGGATTAGGACATGAATCGTAGAGAAGATCAGGGAGACTGTAGTCAATGACTAAACTAACATGTGCCTGAGGGCTGTAAGAGATAGCATGTGGAAAATCTGCCCATCAACTTTGATGCAAGAGCAAGCATAATTAAATGGAGAGTGTTTGGTATATTGCTCAAGCTTGACATAAAATTTTGGATGGGGCTGCTAGTGAATAGGGTGGATAGAGCAGTTAAGTCTATATGGAGTAATAATTTTTAACATATAATTCAGTAACTTACATGCATGGATTTTCAGTTTATTCAATTAAAGGGTCAGTAGAATGAAATGAAGGGTAAGAGCTGTGAAACAGCCTCTCCCAAGCATGCAAATTGCTTAAAAAATGAAGCACCAATCACGATGAAACATCTTCGGAATGTAACCAATGTATTTTAGTCCTGGCACAAGTACAAGTCTGATACCTGTAAATCAGCATAAATTCTACTTTTTAAGTGTTTTACAGCATGTTTGCTGCGCTAATTGTTAACTTCAGTGTGAAATTAGTTTGTTTATAATGCTATATCAGGACACAACAAATACTGAGGCAATCTTGATAAAATGAATCTTCCAAGTTACTCAGACATTGTACTATTCATTTATGTCTACAAATGAGAACTGAGTTTGGGTTGGGCAAGATTTGCTGCAGGCTTGCTTGTTGGCATTCACTTGGTCCTTTAATGTAAATATGTTTGCTGCAGTATTTTCAGTGTAAGACCATGGTTGCACAAATTATTTACAGACTCTGTCTCTATTGAAGGTGGTGTGAGTACAAAAGCCAGCAGTTAGCAGTTTTACTGGTCTTGCTCACAAGGCCTCAAGTCATCTAGAGTGGGATTTAATGGGGCTTCTACTGTAACAGTGTGGAATAAGATCAGAGGCATGCTCAAAATCATTATTTTCACTTGGGAAGATATTTTCCATGAGCTTGATCATACTTGCATGCAAAGATGAGGTTTCTGTTTTGTGTATGTGAACAATGCTGGGATTTCAGCAGCTGCTTTGAGTTTTAAAATCAGTTAAAATTTGACTTAACATAGACCATGAAGGGAAGAATGACCTCTTATTAATGTAAATTTGCTAACTTCAAGTCAGCTTCTTTAAATTCAGCTATTCCTGATGAAGTAATTAGAATTTTGTTGGATACATATTTTTGTTTCATATAAACCAAGTCCCCTTGCTTGCTCTGTCTGCTGAAAACAAAATGCAATTCAGACTGTAAGGTGCACAATGAACATCTGAAGATTTCTTTGAGTTCAATGCAACTGTGATTTTCAGTCTCATTTTTTTGCCTGTGTGTGAGACTAAGACTTGACCAAAATGTCATTCTACAAGAGGAGACTTTCAATGAAATTAAGTGATTGCTGAAAGCAGTGCTGTATTTAGAGAATGTTGATGAGAGAAATCCTGAAGAAACATTCTGCTACTGGGAGGCAAAAACTTGGTGTGATGAAGAAATCCTAGATGCATTCTTCAGAAGATATGACTGGGAAGTAGCACAAACTACAAATCTGACAAGTCAGGAAACCTGAAGGTGTCCAGTGCTCATAGAATAGCTTCCCACCCCTCCTTTTCCAATTCTAAGCTATTTTTAATTCTGTAGAAAGAAATGTTCAAATGAGAACACAAGAAATATTCTTATGTCTTATGAGGAACAGCTGAGAACTGGGTTTGGTTAATCTAGAGAAGAGTAGGCTCAAAGGTGGCTTCATCACCCTCCCTGAAAGGAGGCTGTAGTGAGGTGGGGACCCATCTCGTCTGCCATGCCTGGAGTGAGAGGAGGAAAAGAAATGGCCTTAAGCTGAGATAGAAGATTCAGATTAGATATATTAAAAAAAAAAAAATATTAGATTTCACTGTTAGGGTGGTCAAGCATTAGGATAGGTTGCCCAGGGAGGTGATGGAGTCACCATCCCTGAAGTGTTCAAGAGCCATCTGGATCTGGCTGATGTGGTTTGGTGGTTACTGTGGTATTGACAGGTGGGCAGCTGACTGGATGATTGTGCAGGTCTCTTCCAACCATGATGATTCTATGACTTTTTTATATCTTTGCATGAAACTGGAATGGACCTTTCTTTCCCAGCTTGTTTGATCCTTATGAGCAGTTTTGAAGAAAAGTTTTGGAGCAATTACAAAATAACACTCTTTAAATGCAAGAAGGAATTGTTTTGTTTTCTGTTCTCTGTGTGGTTATGTGGGCATTAATTTGGTTTTTGATATGAACCCGCACCTGGATTGTATTGGGCATGCCCTTAGACCTAAGCAAGAGAAAAATATGTATTTAATTGAGGACTTTGTGTTCATAAGGGCATATTTGCCATACCTGAATTTTTTCCTAGAGAGTGAACCAAGTACACAACTGTTCAAACACTGATACCTAGTGGGGACCTGCAACGTTATTTGCATCTTCCACTTAACGGTGTAAAGAGGTGGATGTGAAGTGTATAGACATACTGTGATTACAAGTAGGTTTGAGATTGAGTTTAGTGGAAGATGTGCAAATATATAAATCTATATTAGGTTTACTTTTTTGTGTGTAGAAAGAAAGAAATGAACTTACTGCTGTGTATTTAAAGCAAGGTTTGATAGGATTCGTAAAGGTACTTAACACTTGAAAATCAGGAGTCTTTATATTTAGGGTCCTTAAACATGTTTTATAAGTATCTTAGAATTAAGTTGTTAATTCCTTTAGTTAATCTTCAACAGCATGAAATCTTTTCATGCCTGAAGCTATCCATCACCATGCTAGAAGAAAAATGGAAAGAAGTCTTTTGTGAAATGTCCGACAAATCACTGCATTTTGAAGTGATGAAGAGGAATAAATTTCAGGGTTTGAGTTCTGTGTTGTGTGTGATCTAAATCCCTGGGTATGGTTAGAATAGGAACAAACCTAGCTTTATACCTCGCCTACTGGAAATATTTACAAAAACCACATTCTTATGCTATAAACTCATGACAGTTTAAAAACAAGCCTACTTATCAGAGCAGTCTGAGTCATGTAGTATTTGCAGATTATTTGGGTTACACTGAGAACTTTCTAAAAGGAAAAAAAATTAAAAACATTCACCACCATCTTTGTCAGAATTCAACTCCTTTGCGATGCTATCCTTTTTGCACCAGGAACTGTTATAAAAATTCCACTGATCGCAGATCAGTACATCAAAGTTTAACTTTTTTTGGTAATAAATTACTTGCAACTGTTTGTTTTATAGCAGTTCTTTGAGAGCAGAACTGTTTTAAGGGTTTCTTTAATAGTTGTGTTTCAGTTTGGATTTTTGTGGTGCTAATATCACAAACCTTCAAATCTAAACATAGGAAAAACTAAAATGGAAACAGATGCCTCTACCTTTATACCTCTGCTGTTGGAAATGTTTGAGATACCCTCCTGCCTTTTTTCTCCCTGCCCCCCACCCTTGGCTGACATGAGTCGTGGTTGTTGTTCCTCACTTTTAATTCTTGTAACAAGGAAGATATAACAGAGAAATGATATAGTAGAGTAGGGAATTGATGCAAGTTTCTTTCTTGAGAAAGAAAGTTTGAGAACTTAGTGTAGCAACTGGTAAACAGTGATGATTATCTCTTGCTTCCCTCTCTATTCTGATGAATGTGCTTTGCAGAGTTCTTTGCTTGCATTTACCTCTATTCCCAAATTCATCTAACTGTTCCTTTCCAACATGGAAGCAGAACATCCAGGGCTTTCAATTTTGTTTCTGGAGTCCCAGTACATAGCATTGATGGAAACACTAGAGGCAGAAATGCTGAGAAAGAAGTGCTGGACACGTGCTGGACTGTTCAGCAGGGAGCTCCTTTGCTGGACAGACACTGTGACTTGTCAAATGCACCACGTGCCAGCGAGGCTTGGTTTGCACAGTGACATCTGTGAAGAAGCCTGGCCAGAAGGACTGTATGGTGGGTTCTCCCTGGCTGGCACCTTGTCTGGGACCTCTGTCTGGTCTGTTTTATTTGGAGGAAAGCCATTGGCTCTCTTTGCTCTTTCACTGTGGCCCTGAATCAATTATCCACTGAGGGAAAACAAGCTAAACAGCTGAGATAAGAAAGGGTTCCAGGGAGTACCCTCCCGCAGATACCACATACCCTCCTTTCTCGTCTAATCTGCAGAACATGCACAACCATTCCTGGCTTTCTCCCAATGGCCAATGACTTGTTCTTGCCTGATTTAAAGTCCTTGTTAGGAAATCAGACTCTGTCAAGAATTTCCTGAAATTTTTTGGAAAGAGCAAAGTGGCTCTGGCTGTCATGTCATACGGTGACAAAGGATGAATCAAAAATTGTGCTTGGAATCTGAAGACTAACGAGATTATACAGCTTTACAGCCTGGAAAAGCTTAATGCTGTATTTTAATAGTGCAAAGATCTTACTATTCCATAGCATTCTTGGAAAAAAGTGTTCCCATCTATTGTATGAGAATTAATAGGTCTTGCTTGTGTCTAGAAGCAGAGTGGTTTATAGTTGGAGAATAAGGAGTTATGTCCTGGTTTGAAAATGTGGTAATCAACAGAGTTCTGACTCAGTGGTAGGAAAGGTGTCTCATGACAAAACTTTTATAATGGATGAGAGAATTAAATGATTGCTGGGAAACTCCCCTGCAAAAATTGTGCAAAACAGGAACAAAAAGCCTCTTGGTGCAATGAAATCTGTGTTCCAAACACAGCTGGAGCTATTTAAATAATAAATTATCTAGGCAAGATTGATCAAGTTGGTCTGGAAAAACTGTTACCTGTTTTTTTGCAGGCTATGATTCCCTAGAAGATTAAAACAGCAATAAGTTTGGGGATGATAGATGAATTTTGGTTTCATTTTCTGGCAAAAAAATGAAGTTAAGAACAACTTTTTTTTTAAGCTTTGGAAATTACTAGTTCTGTGGTCAATTTAGTCATCTACAGAATAATATAGAGAGATAGCATGAAACATATATGAACCTTTTAAATATGTTGTTTAAAAAAAAAATCTATATTTATAAATGAACAATTTAATAACATTCCAAACATAATGTGTAGCTAGTATACTACTAAAATGAGAAAGTAGAGTGGACTTCAAATTTTTTTTCTTAGAATTTCATATTTCTAAATACATCAAGAATAACATGACTTCTACAGAAAATTTCCAGATCATGAGCGTCCCCAGTTTTAATCATCTGTGATTGCCAAGAAAAGTTTAGGAGGGGGAATCCTTATTCTGGTGTGAGCAGCATGGAGATTTTCTTGGCATAAAAGTGTTAGTGTTCAAACAGAACTATTATTTCAGACCAAGTCATGTGGATATGTCTGTAGAACATCTTGATTCAGAATTCATGAGACAAAATAAAGGGGGTGTATTAGTGAGTGGGGCATGAACACACTCACTTATTAAGGTTTTTATGATCTGTGGTTTGTTTGGGAGCTGTCACTGTTCTGAGTTACTGAAGGAAAGGAGATGTCTGTTCAGCAGGCTGAAAATGCTAATTTATCACCAAGTTTTCCCAACCCTCTGACAGCTGAAGCGTGGACAGACGTACAGAATGGTCCGTGCTTTACTGAAAAGGGTTAAGGACCCTGCAGATACTTGATTTTTCTTCATCTACTGAGAAGATAGAACAGACCAACAGAGCTAGACCCCCTAATCATCTGTGCTAGTCTTGTAATAAGCATTTTAAAAAGCAAATAGTTGCAAAGAAAACAACATTGCCTTTTAAATATGTTTCTGTATCTATATTTTTGTGTCTTTGTTTCTTGTACAGGAGTAAAGGATAGGAATACAACTTGAATTGCAGAGTGTTTCAAGTATGTACAGGATAGATACTTTGAATTGAAAATAGATTATTTTTCTCTCTCCACAGACTGTGCATACAAATCAAAGATTTGTACAGATAAAAGCACGGGATCCAAAGTGAAGCCCTGCATCTTATCCTAAAAGTGTTCACAAATGCAAGTTACTGATTTGGTGTGACACTCCTTTTTACCAGTGTAAGGAGCCACATGACTTGGGCAGCTTTTAACTTGCTATCAAATATCAGTCTTCCAGCAGCAGCTCTGTGTTTTTTACAGTCTATACTTTCAATTTTTAAATTTTTTTTTAACACTCTCCTCCTATTTCCCTTGCCAAGTCCTTTTCTGAACCTGTCTCGGGAAAAGACTATTAATTTTTCTCATTTCTAATAGACCACTCAGCTCCTTACCACCAGCACTTCCCAGAAAATCCACCTGGGACACTGAGGAAATGGTACTGCTGCTCCTTGGTCTGTGCCATGACAGTGGCTGGAGCTGCTCTGAATAGGGGAGTGTAGGAGCAGAACAGGGAGGCTGCCAGCCCTGTTGGTCCCCTGGGGAGTGAGAAGGGCAGCAGTTGTCTGCCCAAGGTGATGAACACTATCTCCTTGAAGGCCCAGAATCTGGGGATTACTCAGGAGCTGTGCCCTCAGTGTGAATTGGACAGCCACACTTAAGGAACTGTAGCCTTTACAAGTTTGGAGAAGAGTGCAGGCTCAGCTCTGTTCTGTGACTCCTGTTCCTGAAAACAGATCCTGAGAAGGCCACAGTGGCACCCAAGGATACCTCCTACGCACAGAAAAAGTGAAGTGTTGAGCTAAGCACACGATGGGTATGCCTTCCCTCGTGTTTTCCTTTTGCATGGCTCGTAAGTGAGCTCAGCATTGGAGTGACATTCGGTGTGGTGTCACTGCATGATGTGATGACACACAAGATGGTGTCACTCCTGAGTGAACAGCAGCAGAAATATGGTTTGCTTCCATATAGGAAAGCGCTAATGTGCTGCTGGGTTTTTTGCACATGACAGCTGCCAAGACAGCGTTCTGGCAAAGCAGGCAGCAAAGGCTTTTTGGATGGTTTTCCTTCAGACAGCTTCAGACTGCAAATGCAGTCAGGACATTAGGCTCAAGGAATCAAAATAAACCGAAGCAGAAATCCAAGAGAGTACAGTACAATAGAGGCTGCAGAACCATCTGCTCCAAGCTGCTGGTCTGCAGCAGGGTGGTACTGGACCAAGAGGCTGTTTGTCCTTGAAAACGAATGTGCTGAATTTGCTCTTAAGCTGTGTAAGAGGGTTTCTCTGTCACTTGAGGTTTCTCATTGGCTTTGACAAATCTTTTTGGCAAGTAAAGCGATGGGTTTTTTTCAGAATAACTATCAGTCTGTCTGATTTTTGATTAATTTCATAATCAATGACAAAACAGGTATGGGAGCCTGAGGACAGGGCCTAAACTGTAACTGATGGGTGAGGATTTTTATCCTTAACTGACTTTCCAACAAACAGCTTATGTTAGGAATAAATTTAAATTAAGGGATGACTGGGCTCCTAAGGGCCTAGCCAAGACTTCTGCAGATTACGTTGTGATGTGTAGGTAGCTCATAACACTTCAGGGTGTGGTGGCTAGCTAGTAGAAAATTGGGCAAATGTCTGAAAAGATCCTTCACTTAAAACAACAGGTAACTTGAAAATTACCAAATAGTTGCACGTAAATGCTTGCTATTGTAACAAAAAAAATTATTCAACAGCAGCTGCTGGTTTCTGTAAATTCCAAAATTTGCAGAGCTGTATCTTTAGGGTTGAATCTCCCTGTGGTTTGTTTTTCTTTGCATGTGTGAGAGATAAGGTTTTGTTATTAATTTTCCTTAAGTGTTTATCCAGTATTATAACTTGTTCGAGTATTTTAGGGAATCTTGTAAACTGATCATTTGTTTCATTGATTAAGTACGAGCTGTGTGTAGGAAAGACTGTCATGACAATTGAAACTATACACATAATTGCATAGTTTCCACTCTATAAAAAGCGATCTGCAAAGCTGGAAGATATCATTAGACTTGTGTTTGTAACTCAGGATGGCCTCATTTCACCAGCTTTTCTTGCAAATTGGTTCCCAGATGTGAGATAGATTGTCTGGTTGCCAGATATTGCATAAACTCCTGAAGTGTGAGATATTACTTACTGCTCTTGCCCTGACCTCAACTGTCAACAGGAAAATAAACGATCATAAAATAGTTTAGATGAAGCAAGATTCAGAAAAGCAAACTTAATATCTAATTTTAAGTGGCCTGATTGCACAACTATCACAATTGTATCCGAAATACAGAATTTTGACATTTCTAAACTATATTAGCAAAAAAAGCGTTGTGTTCTTGGATTACCAGAAAAGAGAGCACCTTTATGCTAGTTGCTAGCTGTGTTTAAATCTCCAGGTTTTTGTCACTAACAGCATTTCTGTGTACTGCAGAAATGAAAAACAATACTTTTGAAGTTGGTCTTTGGCGGAGTACTGGTTCCTAAGCCCATATCCCAGCTGGTTGCTGTTGAAGCATCTGATTTTAGAAAGACAGTTTGTGTCCTGTGTGGTTTCCTACAAAGTCTTACAGAGTACAAGCTATCTCAATGTCACGAGTAACACCTTTGCCCTGTACTGCATGCTGTGTCCAAGTGTGAGTCTCCAGAAATGGCCTCCTGGAAAAGTCAGTTCAGCTCCTCGTTGCTGCGCTTGCCTGGGGCCTTGGCTGGATTCAGGAACATCAAACTGCTCTTTGTGCTACTAGTTTTGTCTTGGCCCCAGAGAAGGGGTGGTTGAAGTATAGATCCTGTCACATAGTTCCCAGAATAACCCAGAAATCTCTTGGACCAAACTGTATCTGAGGAAGGCCTTCACACCCTTACAAAACAAGGAACTGGTATATCCAATATTGAGAGAGGTCAGCTGTGCTATAGCAGCTGAAATAGATTTTTGATTGAAGTGTCAAAATTTCACTGTATCATTTACTTCATCCTATTTTCCCCTATGTGATGACCCACCCTTAAGGGGAAGGATGCACCCCCCAAGATTTGTGAGTGCTTGTAGTTGAAAGGAATGACAAAAGTCAGAGGGTCTTCAAACAATCAAAAAGATTTATTAGCAAATTACCCACTTAGGATAGAAACTGGTATATTAGTCCCTAACCTACTATATAAGCACACAGCAGTGGTTTTTGGATAAAGGGTAGGGTGAAAGGGGAAAGAGAGAGAGGAAAAAAGACAGAAAAAGAGATCAGCAGTACGGATTCCAGTGTAAATCCAGGTGATGGAATATCAGTGCTGATTTCAGTGCCAATTCAGCTGATAACATTTGTTTCAGTGTCAGTCCAGCTGTGGCAAAATTCTTTTTCTCCACTCAGAATATCTCTGTTCTGTCTCTGGGCCTCTATACCCTATGATTTTGTAATCTAAAGCTTGGCATGTTGAGGACTATGAACAGGGCTGTGGTCTTGCATGGAGACACGTTTTAATTTTTCTCATGACTTCTTTGACTGATGTAGGAGGGGCACTGTTTTTTCCATTTATTTCCAGTCCTGCAGAATTTGCCAGGGTTGCTGTTGTAACTGGAGTACTCAAACATCACCATCCAGTTCCTAGCAAAACTGGATTATCTTTATAAATAAGATTGTATTTATCTTCTATTTCATGAATGTCTAGAAAAACTATTATTGTCTTTGCAAGCTCTCTGCCTGAACTGAGCTTTAAAACTTTCCATATGAGATTCTTACACTACCTCATGTTTCTAGAAACATAAGTGCATTATCTAATGAACTTGCAGGTAGTATCCTTTAAGCTTGCTGTGGGATAACTCCCTTGCTCATTCCATGTGTTTGTGAATCCGATGGCTGTTCATAGCTGGCTGGAGCTGTCCTACAGTTTGACACCTGTAACGCTTAAAGGTATCTGTACTTGTCCATGCACATATGGATGAAGTTATGTCTGATTAATCAGCTGTTCAGATAAGTAAGATGTTTAGAAAGACATAAAAAAGCCCCAAACCATTCTGCACTCTCTTGAAAACTCAGTCAGATGGACTTAGTCTTGTGCCCTTGGATTTGACTTTGCAGATATCAGTCTCATTCTCCTGAAGAGTGCCTTGCTGTGTTACATTGCAGAAATGTAAGGAAGTCATCTCTAGCTTGCTACAGCACTGCCTTGTTCCACATTTGCAGACTAAAATGATTAATTTTGGGCAGATGGCAGACAGTTGATGGTAAATCATGCAGGGTTGTCAACTCACCAGTCATTTAGTCCCAGCTCTAAAAACTGGCACTGGGTTAATAATCTAATTGTGGATAGGGAAAATTGCATTCACAAAATAGATTTTCACTGAAGTTTCTAAAATGATTTCACTGTACGCTTTCTTGGGCTATTGTTATTTCTCTATTTAACTTAATTTGTTTTTGCTGTGCAGACTCATTAATTAAATGGCTTCATAATCAGATTGCGAGGTTGGCCATAATTATGCAGTCAAAAGTGGCTAATGGATCAATTCAACTGTAAATTCTAGCTGAAAGACCTGAGAGAGGGTAATTCTGGAGTGTTTTTTAAAAGAAAATTAGCTTAAATTCATTTTTTTGTTCAGAACTAAAAAGATATGTTCTAATCAGAACTTACATCACTGTGTTACTTTTTAAAAAACCCTATTGCTACAGTTGTAATGTTAAAACAGTAAGCTACTGAGATTCAATTTTAACAAAAAATTCCATATCACAGTGCACCCATTTTTAGTGTCTTTTTAACCCAGGTTCACAAGTAACTCTCTAAACATCAGTTTACACTAATAAATTTTTGTGAGGTTTATGACCTGGTATCTTTTTGTTGTTCAGACTCAGCTGATTTGGGCAAATCAGTGGATGTTCTTAGTTTGTTTTCAACGAACCTGGTAGCATACCTACCTGAAATGCTTGCATTTTGCGAAAATGCCATACTGGTTTTCTCACAAATGCTTGTAGAAAATTCCAGTTGTGTAGGTTCCCTCTATACAGTTGTTGAAGAATCATAATTTTTTCACAGGGGAATAATTTTGATATTATCCTTTAGAAAAATTAGTAGTTCAAATGAAGTCTCAATTATTTCATTTCTACTTAGTTTACTAGGCTGGTACTTAGGAAAAAATACAGTTAAACTTTCTATGTGGTGTACTCTAGTTCATGAAATACCTTAATTTTTATATGTATGGATTCATGTATAAACAGCTTTGAAAGTTTTGGAAATATCTGCTCCAAACTTTATTAAAGTAGAAAGCTTTTCATAAACACAGAAATGTTGGGAGGAGTTTTTGTCCTCCCAACAAAAGGACAAATCCATGTCCCACTTTGTGGGACATTTAACTATGACATCTAACATTTTAATTGTCTCACATTCATAAACTGTATCTCTTACAGTTTATGAATGTGAGACATAATTAAAATGTTAGATGCAAAGTTAAGATTCCCTTTCCAATAGCTACAACTAAACTAGGGGATTTCCTTCGATTTATAGGGTTTATAGGGTTTTCCTTCTGTCCTTTGAATTATTTTAATGTCTAGAACATCTGAGATTGCTGTTTTGCAAAACCTTGCTCACACTGACTTTTAGCTATGATTGAAGTGTTTTCCTAAGCATTAAGGTGCTTTGTGCATGCAGGGACATTTTGACAGGGTTGGTAACTGATGAAGGATGGTCAAGATGGAGTTTCCACCATGTGCATTTGAGTTGCAAAGCAGGCCCAGAGCTGGCCTCTTTCCTTTCTGTCTTTGTTAATAAAACAGGCCCTGAAAAGGGGAGACCTGTCATGCTTTTTGTTACCACTACTCTCCTCCTCAAGAGCAGCCATTTGAAGTGTGCCGGTGCTCTTTGATCACTCTGCTTTTACTCTCCCTGGTCCAGGAGCAGTGGAAAACGTCTGCTGACATCTCTGAAGTAGAACTTTGGCAGCTGCCTCCTTAACTCATAGGTTTACAGTGGAATGAGATTAATAGCAACAAGGGCAGCAGATCCTTAAGAATTTGAACTACTTTGTGGGGTTAGAGCCAAGGAAAAGTTGATTTAAGCAATATAGTAGTCTTAATATTTCAGTGATAATACCTATGTGGCTAACTGGGCTTTGTCCTAAATCAGAAGTTCCTAAGACTAGGTTATTAGGAAGGGTTAGGTGATCCAGATGGATTAAAGAGCAGAGAGACTACAGAATGCTGATTCTGCCGTTGTTTTCTGCAGAAAGATTTCATGAAACTAATTAAAAGGTTTAATGGATCTTCCTAATTTCACATTTTCTGTAAGCAGTTTGCATGGCTATTGTAAAAATGCTCTTGAGCAATAGGAAAAGTGCAATATTGTGTCTCACAGTAATGGCAGAATCTGTCAAAACTGTTTGGAGGATGCTTACCCAAAGAAGCTTGTACTCCAGGGGCCAGATGCTTGCCAGAGAAGGTTTAAGCATTTTTTGAAAATTGTTGTGAAGTGAAACTAAAGGAAAACTGTCACAGTAATCTAAGCACTTCTCAATGCTTTGGAGATTCCAATGTAAGAGAAATCTATTCCAATATTAGATAACCCAGTACAGAAAGATAGACTGGAAGCTCATGTGAGGAGCTATAATTAAGTGCATGGCGACTCTGTCTACAGTTTAATGATGGTGTGATTTGATGCAGAAAACCTTCCAAAGTCTAAGTTTATGCCAAAAGCCACTGTGAGTGGTGAGGGTTTTGGTATTTGGTGTTTTTCTCATTTTTTGTCAGCCTCACCAGGCTGACAAAATTAAAGGCTTCAAGATTTTTTTTAACTGTATTCATGTTCTCCTTAAACTGTATCAAAGATACTAGGTTCATTTAGAAAAGATTGTAAATCTGTAGGAGTTTGGTGTCTGCTGTGCCTTGAATTCTCTCTGTATAGTACAGTATTTTAGCAGAATTGATGGGCTTTGCTGCCCCTTTGTGTAAATAATGTAATACAGTATTTACATTTAATCTATTTTTTCAGTTTTAATAAAAAATCCTAATAAAGACCCGTATTCTTAAGACATTGAACATCTTTAAAGTGTTGAATGTTTACACAAAAAGTTCTTGGGAAGATATGACTGGGGTCATTCTTCTGAGATTTTTTTTTTCTTTTCAATTGTGGTCTAAGTCTTCACCTAAAAGATGTCATTGTGGAGGTGTGCCTTTCTTGAGCCTTTTCAATATGGTGAGCAAACAAGAAGACAGAGTATTGCAAAGAGAATCAGACACTTGGACTCAGAGACTAATAGTTAACCCTTGGGAGTGTAAATTTGAAAATTTGTATGTTCATACTGTCCGTAGGCTCTCTGTGAACACAGGAGTGATGGATAGAAAAGAAAACTGCATCTTAGGAATTCCTGGATTTCATCAAGACTGAAAAGGTAACCTGCTCTTGGGAGGCCAAGTGTGACATTTAAAGGCTTTTAAACATGATGGTGCACATCCCATGGTAGCTCTGCTGGGGAAGTGTTACACAACAGCCATTGCCAACGCCCATGCAAGGCAAATTTTATTCTTTGAGCCCCCTGCATTAGGAACTGCAAGGCATTGTTACTTGCTTATCCTGGGAGTCCAGAGTATCTAGAGTTCTTCTTTAGGGCTTTTCCTAAACCCTTATCTGGATGTGCAGAAAGAAGGAACACTTCAAGATGGAAACAAAGCCAGTATTTTAACTATATACCAATACCTTATCCTAAATACAACTAAGGATGTTTCTAGCAAATATTTTTTTGTTAGAATTGGCTTTTAGCATAAAGGGCTAAAATGTCAGTTAGAGAAGTTCGTGTTGCTAAACAGCTTTGCATAAAACAGCCTCTAAATCCTTATTGTTAATATTAGCTCCTCTAATCCATGTCTGGCTGACTTCCTGGTGCCCACACTAAAGTTCTCCATGCCCTGAACACTGGGTTGGTTAGCTGTTGGCTGGATCAGTCAGATTGATTGTGACTTCTCAGAAAGGGATGTTTGGAGAAATTATCCTTTTTCCTTACTTTTTTGTTTAATAGTACACTGCTGTTCAAATAATTGTTATTACACTGAAAAGAGCTTCGTAGTACAGCTGATCTCAAACTGGTCAAGCTAACAATGCTGCAGTATGGTAATTTTAAAAAAAACTTCAGCCATTCCATTTGTTAATATAATGGTTGGTTTCAACTAAATTTTTTTCAGAAGTAAATTCACCAGATAAAGTAGAACTACAATGTAAGTTTCTTTCATAATTTATTAAATATTCTTAAAGGGTTTCTCTGTTTAGATATGTCTCTGTCCAGTATTATCTTTAGCTTTTGTAAAGCCTAACTTTCTGGCAGATTTTTACTCATATTTCAAAAGCTTTTGTTTGTATTTAAAATGAAAAAAAAATAAATCAAGAAGTATGTAAAACACCAATCCATTTAAGTTACACTTGATGACTCCAAAAAGGCTGTAGTTATATGCAAAACAGATAATTTCATTTTGTTATTGTAATTGTTTTGGATTGTCATTTTGCAACAAGAAAAGTAACTTTTTTATTTCAATAATAAATGTTTTCAAAAGGTAATATGTAAATATCTTTGAAATCAGCATTCTGCAACTGGCTTATTCCCCTTGCAGCTGAACCTCTGGATAATGCCATCACTGACTTTACATTAATTTTGTGCCTTGGTTTTTATCTGTGTGACGAAAAGTGGCAGTAATTTCTTTAATAGAAACTCAGTGTTTATATTCTGCCCTACATCTTACCTAATTTTGATATGATTGTGCCTGCCGTGGTTGAAACTGGTGTAAAAGACTCAAATAATGGAGGAAGCTCACTGTGGTTGTGTCTAAGGGGAAGAGAATGTTCTTTTATAAGGGTTAAGTTAGACAGAGCAGTGTTAGTTAACTGCTATCTTAAGTGTCCTCACTTTTATAGCACATTTTACAGTTGTTCAATTTTATATTTGCACTGCACTATTGTTTAGTTTTGAAAATACAGCCGTCTTTCTCTTCAAATATTTGTGTTATGGGTCACGGGTGTTGCTTCTGCAAGGTCAAGAGAACTTTTCTCTGAGCAATGCCCTTTTCTGTACTTCTGGTTCTTCAGCCTCTTTCTTGGTAGCATTGATTTGGCTGCTTCTTTACCTGGGGGCTGGAGGGGAAATCTAAGGCTGGAGGGGAGCTGGAGTCTAGGCGAGGAGTCTAAGCAAGAAGATGCAGTTAAACTTTTTAGCCCTGTGAATAACATGCTAGGCATAAGAAATGTACTTCAAATTATTAGTTAAACCTGTATGCTCATCTGGGCCAGAGATTAATACATTTTTTATGTAGGCAGATTTATCCTTTTATTTTAATAGGCAGACTCAGAAAATGACTGTAGTACTGTAATATGTAAAGAGTAACTTATTTCTCTTAGATTGGCTGCATCAAATGCAATATAGCTAATTACACACAGTGTAAGCTCGTTCACATCTGATATATCAAAATAAGACCTCAGATGCTTGCTGCAAAGTGCTGTGAGCATGGACTGCTATGTAAAGTTGTAACTCAGACAGTGGCTGCTCAGAGACATTTCAGACTATGCTGCAGTTGCTCTCATCTTCAACTAATATTGTCCTAGCCTATTTCTGTGATGGATTTATTAACCCACAGAGCACAGTATGATTTATAACTCAACTGAGAACAGCAGCAGAAGCAGTGTCTCATGTCCCATCAAAAGTGTGATGTAAATACAGTGAGTATAAAATTGCCTCCTGTAAACTACAGAGCCAAGAGCACAACAGAAACCTTCCAGGATAATCAAAATTCCTCTCACATTGATTTACTATTTACATGATGTTTGTGGTGTAATTTGAGAAGAGAAAAATATGTAGTTCAGTTTAAAAAGCCATCATCAGTTTTCCTCCTCAGGCTGAGCATTCCTTATTTCACCTTTCCACACAATTCCTTTTTTCACCTTCCTCCAAGTTTTAATTTAGCAATAGTGTTTGTTACTGAAAAAACCTCTTGTGCTTTCTGCATTCTAACTTCTCTTATTTCCTTTTGCACTTATTGTTCCCTCCATTTCTTTCCCACAGCTCCAGGATTATTTATTTGAAAAAAAAAAAAAACAAAACCAAACTGTATTATCTTCTTACCCAGCTCTTGGTACCCTCTTTCAGCATCTTAAGTATTTCATGGGTAGATGAAGACAAAAGTTCAAATTCCTGATGCCTTCCAAATTTAAACCTCTTGACCTGAGTAGCTTGCTTTAATCCTACAAAATATCTGAGAGGGGAAACAAGTTTTTTGTTACCTTTTTTTTTTAATTTTTTATTTTCTTTTGTTTATTTCTCTTGCTTACAGGAATACCTGTTGGGAGGAATGAAATAGCCAAAACTTCTTTTCACCATCATATTGCCTCTTGGGTGTGGATGAACATCTGTGGTTACAGAACATGCACTTATTGTAGGTGTTGGAAAACTGAGGGAAGGAATGGGTTTCTGGAGCTGTGATGCTCTTGGATGAGGCTGGGCAGGAATACTTTATCCTCATCACTTTGGACAAATATCTGGGTAAACTCAAGTTTGCTAATGTGAAAAATCTGTACGTGCTTGTGCTGCTGCTTACTTTTAAGTCTAATATTTTACATACAATTTAAAAGCCTGTGTTGTGCAAACTTTAGTGGTAATAATATCTTTGACAGATACATCCTTTTAATAAGGACAGGAGGCTGCTGGTGCTTGGCAGACATCGCATACTATGATGTCACAGAATGCTCTTCTGGGATGCTCTTCACCTACATCAGCTCAGAAGCTTGGTGTTTCTGCATGAGATGCTGGATTGGTAGCCCTCATAGAATGGGAGACACATCAAAGAGAGTAGAAGATTCTAATAATCTTTATGTCTGAGTGTCCAAATAATTCTGACCATTCCTGTAACCTGCATGGAATGTCCATGCTTAAGCCTTTAGAAATGGTTCAAACTTGTGGGATGCAAATACTGGCTTTGATAATATGCAATCTCACAAAATTCAAATACTGAACAGCCCCTTTCCAGCTTAGAGCCCCAGAGCACGATCCTGACACTCTTGGGTCAGAACTTGCCATCCCTGACAATCAAAAAACTGGATGATTTCAGTTTTCCAGCATAGGAGCTGGGTAAGCTTTCTCCAGTTTTGTCTAAGTTGGCCATTTCTGAATCTGCTGTTATCATCTGCGCAGTATTGTCATCTACTGTGCCTCACACTGTCTGTCAAGCCTCAGCAGCAGAACTGCATCACTGTCATCTCTGGCTGTGAACGAGCAGATCCGGAAATGATCAGCAGAGACATGTGTGTATGCCCGGTGAAAGAAAACCAAGTCCCATTAAAGAGCTGGTAATCTTCCAAATGTTAAACTTCTTCAAAAGTTTGACTGAATGACTTGGTCATTCAGCTATGTTAATTGTAACATAACCCTATAATCTGCCCTCTTGAAACAAGTGAAAGCACCAGGGGACATCTGACTTTGCTGTTAGCTGTAGATGTAGTAGAGAAAGACATCTTACTCATATTATCATCTGTGATATGACACTTTGAAATGGCAGACCATGAGTTGCAAGTTATTTACGTGCACATGTGGAGCCTTGAAATAATCATCGCTTCCTGGAGCTGGTGCCAGGATTGCTGTCTCTCCCTCTCCTTTTCCCCTACTTGCTTTTGTTAAGCAATAAAATCTTGGGGTGCTTCAAAGAGTGTCAATATCCAGTGTCTTGGGCTTTTTGAGTAATTTGCCTATTGTATATTTTCATTCATATCAAAATAGGAGGTCTGTTGTTTTATTCCTGGTGGGGTCTACTTACAGACACCTCAGTTGAGTGGGACTGTACTCTCCATGGCAGTGGAGAGTTCCATGCTGAATAACTTCCCTGAATATTGTTCTGCATTGCTCCTGACTCCTTTAGCCCAATGCTACAGGTTTCACATGAATACTTTGGTTCCTGCTTCTGAATAACTTTACTGGCATTTGTGTACATGGGTCATATGGCTGAACAAGGGCCAGGGTATTCCCATGTGGCCAAGAAATCTGATGGCACCCTGGCCTGTATCAGTAGTGTGACCAGCAGAACCAGGGAAGTCATTGTGCCCCTGTACTCTGCACTGGTGAGGCCACACCTTGAGTACTGTGTCCTCTCCACTTAGGGAAGATGTTGAGATGCTGGAACGTGTCCAGAGAAGGGCAAACAAGTCTCTAATGAGTATCTCTGGGTTTGTTCATGATAAATTTGTTCCTCTTAAAGAGCAGACTGAAAAGGATGGAAATGCCATAGCCTACTGCAGTATTGTGCCTCCTAATAAATTGCATCGTTTTGAGGTGGAAAGTGGTGTTTGTCACTTGGGGTTCCACTTCTCCATGAATAGGGTCCTGAGCTAATAAATAGCTCTGTTCATAATTTTGGTAAGGCAGGTTTAGTAAGGGTATCATATCATTGGCCTGACCAGCTTAGCAAAACCTGATCTTTTTCATAAAACCTTAAGCTTTGCAGAAATGCGGAAGTTGCTCTTCTGGGGGCCAAATTAATTTGATATTGCCTTTAGATAAGCTGTAAAAGTAAGAAGGAGGTTCAATGTTATGCTTTGAAATTCAGCTCTGATATAATTGATGATAATATAAAAATTAATTTCCCACAACTGAGCATGACTAGGGATGTCATGTCTGGGATAGGTGGCTTCCTTTGTTGATTGAGGAGTTCTTCCCAGAGTGTGATGATTTGTTATCCCTTCAGCTGTCCTGACACAGCTGTTGTGTGCTCTAGATTGCATCAGCAAAGTCTTTTATTTTCAAGTGGTTGTAAACAACTCTGGGAGATAACTGAGATTTCATTCCCTCTATCTCCATGCCTTCTGGAGGTTTTGATAACTGAGTGCCAGCAGTGAGGTAGAAGATGCTCCTGCAGCCAAGTCACTTTTGTGCCAAAGCACACTTGCTCTGTTAGCAGCAATGACTGAGGATGTCCAGGAGTTCCCTTGCTGCTGTTTTTTAGACGCCAGAAGGAGTTCCAAATAATTGTGAACTTGTAATGCTACTATGTGTGTATTTTAGGCCACAAACTGGATAATCAGCCTGTAAATAGCGTCCAGTTATGTAAATCCCTTTTGTTTAGATGATGAAATTATGCTCTAATGCATATTAGAAAGTTTTCTGCTGTATTGGCTTATGTAAATGCTTAACATTTACTTTGATATCAGGATCAATTCTGCCTGCAGCACAGGGCATGTGAAATCAAATCCTGACTTTTGTGTTTGGGCTCATTTTGAAACTGTGTAATGGTCTAACACATTCTCCTGTAAGGGGAGAGGTTTAGAGTTGAATTATTTCCTCTTTTCTAATTCTGCAAAATGTTTTTCTTGAAATTACTAGAAGTTTGTTAACAGGTTGTTTTTGGTTTGTGTTTTTTGTTTGGTTTTGTTTTGTGGTTTTGTTTGTTTGGGGTTTTTGTTTTCTTTTACTTTGAGCTAGTGACACTACTGTAGCACTGGTAGTGTGCTGTGAAATTCTACCACTATTTAAGCCATTGAGTTTTTCAAGTCTTCTCAAGTCTGTTAGTATTTATATTAAAATTCTGCCAAGTCTTTCAGTGTCTTTACTTCCTACTAAGTGCTTGAAGTGGTGAACTTTAACCAAGATCCCTAGCAGACCTGCCAAGACAAACTGCTTATGAGCCTTTATCTTTTCTTTCACTCATCTGGAACCCCTCAGTTTAGCACACTGGCTTGTGCTGTGTGTGCAACATTTTCATTTTATAGATACTAGGAAAATTGTGTAGGAAAAAGAGAGAATCTTTCCATTGAGGAGACACAAGCCAACCAAGCAACTGGGGGTGCTTCGGGAGCTGCTGTGGTTTCAGAGCTGCTCTTGCGTTGTTGCATCCTGTTTTGGTTGCCAGTTCAATGCTGGAATTTCTGCCAGGTTTTTGTTTCTGCTTCTCCCCTGCTGTACTGCTGCCTTTCTGAGAAACCACCTCAAATATAGAAATTAAGCAGGAATTATAAATGGATACTGTGGATTCAAAGTCATCTAATGTGGCAGGACTCCTCTGCAGCTTTGTCCTTTAGAAGCCTGGCAACTTAAATTTTGTTGATGTGAAACTGTCTTTTAAAAGAGCATTTTAAAATTGACGTTTCTGTTTGAAGGTTTCTTAGGAGCTTTAAGCTGATGGCCTGTTGTAAGGCAATAAAATCTATGATTTTTAAAGCAAATTCAAGTATTTCATAATGTATCTCAGACAGATTGAAGCCTCTCTTAATCCTAAGTAATTACTGCAACACTTTACACAATTAGCTTCCAACTTTCAGGTCAACAGAATAATAACATAAAAGATGAACCTGTTTCTCTTCCAACACCCATTTAAGTGGAAGAATAAATTAGACTAAACAGATGCCATAGATTTTATTTGGTTAAGAGGAGATTTATGACCCAATATTTTGTTAAATCACAATTCTATGTGCACCTGTTTTAAAAACGCAGAGGTTTATTGGTAGTTTTTTGCAACAACTTTGCCTTCAGCAAATGATTACATTAAAAAAAAGAAAGCAAGAAAAATATGAGCCAGAAAGAATGGTATTGAAATGGAAGACAGCTTCCTTCTCTTCCATATTGTGTTTTCTTAAATTAAGCTTGGGTTTGTTCTGATTTGTTTTGGTGCAGAATTCCTATGTATACTTAGTTTAGGAATCAAGATAGATTTCCAAAAGACATCCTGTTTCTGTTTTAAGGAAGGTGCCCAAAGTCTGATTTGCTGTCATCGTGGAAAGTGTTTTAAAAGTTTTAAATTTTTTTTTTAAACTCTAATTTGCTGGTTAGACCTGTTTTTCTTTCAAAAGTGAAGGTGTGTGGTGTTTTGGGTTTTTTTTTCATTGCTGTTGTTTGTTCGGTTTGGGGTTTTTTTGGTGGTGAGGGAGTGAAGCTAGTGTTTTTGTTTGATTCCTTGGGATAAGGAAGAAAAATAGGATTTATTTCTTTGCTTAGTTTTTTTTTTTTTCCTAAAATACATTTTTTGCTACAAGCAAAAGGGACATGGTTTAAAATACACCTTTCTACCATGAGATAGAAATTACTGTGCATTTTGTATAATATTGGGAAGTTTTGATTTGTCTGCAGCTTTCATTTCAAGAAAGTTCATCAAGTAAAGAACTTCTGTCACTGTGGAATAGATGTGAATGTCCATTCTAATCTTCTCTCTGATCCTTTCAATATTGTTCTGGTAGAAAAATGTTCTTCTAGAAAAATGAACAAGTAAAATATATTTAAATAGTACAGAGCAAGTGAAGGCAATATAAGGTCTATTTTCTTAATGCCTTTAATCCTGCTATAAGTAGACAGGTCTTTCTCTCGCCGTTCTTTTTAATTTCCCTTACATTTAAGGTCCAACATCACCTGACAAAGATGAGACTCTAGAAATAATTTTAGCATCACTTTATTAGGTTATGGAAAATATTATAGCTCTTTCTAGGGCTCTATTCTTGAGTGGTTTTTTTCCTTTATAATTTTTATAATGGGTGTTCTTTTTTAGATTAACTAATTATGAAGGTACACAGATATTACCTTTTCATCCAAATTGTTTATAGCGATTCAACTCAAACACTTGTGTTGTTGAAAAAGACTTTATTCACAAGCAGCCTGTGTGTCTCAAGCTCTTAGACTGCAGGAATCATAGAATCATGGGATGTTTTAGGTTGCAAAGAGCTTTAAAGATTATCTAGCTCAAAACCCCCTGCCATGGGAGGACACCTCCCACTAGACCAGGTTTTGCAGAGCCCCCTCCAGTTTGGCCTTGAATGCTTCCATGGATGGGGCATCCACAACTTCTCTGGACAATCTGTTCCAGTGCCTCTTCACACTCATAGCAAAGAATTTCTTCCTAGTATATAATCTAAACATAATCTCTTTCAGTTTGAAGCCATTTCCCTTGTCCTGTCACTACAGGCTCTTGTAAAAAGTCCCTCTCCATCATTCTTGTAGGCTCCCTTCAGGTACTCGAAGGCCACAATTAGGTCACCCTGAAGCCTTTTCTTTTGCAGTCTTAAAATCCCAGTTCTCTCGGCATTTCCTCCCAGGAGAAGTGTTCCATTCCTGTAACCAACTTGGTGGCCTCCTCTGGGCTCACTCCAGCAGGTCCATGTCTCTCCTGTGTTGGCCTGCAGGGCTGGGTCTCAGCTGAGCAGAGGTTCAGAATCCCCTTCCCGGCCCTGCTGCTCACACTGCTTTGGATGTAGCCCAGGATATGTTTGGCTTTCTGGACTGAGTGCACATTTCCAGTTCATGTCCAGCCTCTTCTCCACCAGCACCCTCAAGTCCTTCTCCCCAGGGCTGCTCTTAGTCTGTTCATCCCTAGCCTGTGTTGGTACAGGAGTTGTCCCAGGTACAGCACCTTGTACTTGATCTTGTTAAACCTCATGAGGTTCTCATGAACTCACTTCTCAAGCTTGTTCAGGTCCCTCTGGATGTCATCCTGTCTGTCAGGTGTGTCAACCATTTGGCTTGGTGTCTTCAGTGAATTGCTGAAGGTCACTCAGTCCCTGCATCTCTGTTGTTAATAAAGATATTAAATAACACTGAACCATGTAAGGACTCTTAAGGCACACCACTTTCAAATTTAGAGAAAAGGATGTTGTGGAGGACTATGTCAAAGGCTTTGTAGAAGTCCAGATATGACATCTGTAGCCCTCCTCTTGTCTGTCCATTGATGCAATCACTGCATCATCAAAGGCCACTGGGTTGGTCAGGCAGGACTTGCCTTTGATGGAGAGATTCCAGATATCCTAAATTGCCTCCCTGATCTCCATGTGCATATATTGGCATAGCTGCTGGGAGGATCTGTTCCATGACCTTTCCTGGCACAGAATTGGGGCTAACATGTGGGTGGTTCCCCGAGTCCTCCATTCCTTCCCTCTATAAATATGGGTACAATGTGTGTTGTAGAAACAGAGAATCATTTAGATTGGAAAAGAACCTTTAAGGTCATCAAGTTCAGCTGTAAAAGGAGAACTGCCCTTATTTGCCATCCTTTGTTTTATTCTTACACAAGAATTCTTGACCCATTTTATTGTATCCACCTTCACTAGTTTCAACCTTCATCCCTTTCTTCAAGGAACAGTGTATTTAATTAAGTTGTAGCTTTGTGTTAACACATTGAGAAGTTTTTCCTTCCAGTGGTTCGACTCTTCTCCTGGTAATGCAGAGTTAGCTAATGAATTTTTAATTGCAGCACTGCTGATACCATGAAAAGAACCATTTGTTATTTTCTTGAATCCCATTCAGTTTTAGAATTAAAAATAAACAAAACAAAAAAACCCCAACAATAATGAGAAAAAACACAAACAAAAAGCAACCTAAAAAATCACCCCTGAATCTTCCCAATGATTGCCCTATGTAAGCAGAATGAGAAAAGGCCTAACCTTAATTCTCTTTGAAGGTTTAACAGAAATCTTTCAGATTGCATTCACAGACCTTTTAATTTGGTGGTTTGGTATATTTAAATACCAGCTTTACACATTTCAAAATTAGGAAAAGCATCTGGTTCAGTATTTTAAGTTGATTCAGCCTGGACACACCTTTGTTTGGTCAGGTGCTGGTACACTAATTAAATTAAAGCCTCTATTCATCTTGCCAGCCCTGTCTGACATGGTTCAAGCCCTCACATTGCCTATGGTAATCTAAAGGACTAGAAGTATGCGTTTAAAAAGCTGTTACCAAATAAAGTGCTTTGTAGTTTATTGTAATGAGATTCTGGTGCTTCTCTATAAAATCTCCTCTTTGCAAATTGCCTTTTTTTTTTTTTTGGCGAGTCAGTGCCTGGTGCAGTAACAGTAAACATTTTCTGAGTGTAGTTAATCAAAAGGCCTCTATGTCTATTTTAGTGCTAGTAAATCCAGTTCTTCATTTATTTACAGTGTCACAAGAGTCTGCTTACTTATTTTCCCTGCTATAGAAAACCCTATGTGGGGAGCACAAATAGTGTTTATACTGCATTTAGAGAAGAATTTCCTGCTTTAATGGTTGCCCAGGATGCACTGGCTAGCTGTTAATACATTAAAAAATACTGATAATTCTACAGTAGGACTCCTTAAAAGTGAATTTATCTAAGCCAGATTAGATCTATCCAGAAAATTGGAAAAACAAAGGCTTTTTGATTATTTGTTTTCCCTCCCCTAACTACAGGTAGCTATTCTAGTAACCAGCGTAGTGTTTTTCACTTGTAAGATGATTGGGTGATTTGCTGCATGATGTGCCTGCTGCTGTGTTAATTCTGTCTTGCTTTAATGAAAAGAGCTGAAAGCTTGTGTTATAGTTATGTAGGAAAAACAGTGTCCCAAGTATGCAATTGGGAGTTCGGGTGCAAATGACAGGAAGATATGGCCAAATATCTTCTGCATTCTCAGATTGCTGTGCTGCCTGCAGATGTAAATTTAAACAATCAGCATGATGAATGCAATTATAATTAAAAACCTTTTCCTTTGACTTTTTTAGTGTAAGCACATCGTTCCCAGATTGTTGGCTTGGCTCAGAATACAAATACTGTACTACAGAAATAGTGTATTAGTTTTTACGTATTTTTGCAATTGCTTCATCTGCAAGGCAGTGTCCTTTCTTTTCTTGAATGGGTGTCATTTACAAAGTATGCTCAGTACCTGTGAGCCTAATCCCTGAAAGCACAGATATGTCTTCAGTCTGTCCTCCTCCAGATGATTTGCTTCAGTCCCTGCCACTCTCAGTTCAGCTATTTCTGTGTCTGTGCCATAAAACTAGTTTGGGTTAAAAAGAAAGCAAAAGCAATGAACCATCAGGGCTGGGTCTTCCTGTGTTGGCTCTGATGCCAGTTCAAACATTTTGAGAACTGAGGATGTCGGATAGCAGACCTCCAGGAGCCTCTCTTTCTGAGTGCTGCTGGAGTGGGATTCCTTGAACAGTGGTAATTAATGGGCTGTTGGGAATAAGTCAGCTTTCCCATTTTGAAGTGTGGAGCCACAAAAGTGGAAGCAGAGGACACTTGCAAAGGAGTGCCTGCTCATAAGAAACCAAAACCCCTTCTGGTGGTTAAACAGAATAGATTACCTTATGATTCTGTTCCTCTTTTTCTCTGGTTAAAGAACATTCCTTCTTACTTTACTGTAACTACTAATTGTAGGATTTTACTACTAAAATGGAGGGAATGAACCTCTTCTAAGGGCGCACATGACTAGAATAATTACTGGGGAGAGTTATCTTTGTGAAGGCAAACTGCTCGAGGAAACTGCATCTAGCTATCTGAAGTGCAAACACAGAAGAGGAAGAAACAAAATAAACAGTGCATTAAAGTTGTTAGTTTCATGCCCCGCTGATGTTCCTCATTGAAAAACCCTGCTTCATTGTGTACTTTTTGTACTTATTTGAGAAGACAACCAAGCAAACCTTTCTTCCCCTTTATCATGTCCGTAGCATTTGCAAGTTAACACTTGTACTGTAATCCCAGGCAGTTTGGTTGGTGTGCAAACTGTGATCATGCCTCACATGGGATCTTGCCCATGTCAAAAACCAAAACAGAGCCCTGTTGGAAAGGGGAGCTCCCACCAAGCTGCAACTTGTACAGCTGCCATGATCACCTGGCGCTGGAGTGAGACAGCCTGCCAGAGCCTGGGAGCAGCACGTTGCAAGGGTGGACTCTGTTGAAACAACACCATGGTTGCTAAGGAGAGGGTAATTAAACCAGTCTATTAATCTTGAAGTGCCTACAGCTAGATCTGTTGAAAGGCAACATCCTTTTGAAGTTGGTACTTCAAACTGCATTGCAAAGGTGGCCAATTGGAAGTCACACGTGACCTAAGCTGCTCCTATCCCTTGTCTTAGGGCTGTTATTCTCCACAAAAGTTGTTTGTCTCAGTGTCTAGGGTAAATGTGAAGAGTCATCCTGAAACCAAGGCAAGTGATGCTAGAAAGATAGCAGCAACAGTGCTGTGCTAAACTTCAAACTATGGGATTCAGAATATATGTGAAAAAGAACTTTCAAATACAATCAATGGCAAGCATGAACAAAAGCATCCTTATTTTTTCTGGTTTTCTTTCCTCTTTTTCTTCTTTAAATTTTTTTAAAATGTGTTTTTGTTAATGAAAACTCTGTGTCCTGGTTGTACTGCCGGTGTTCCTTAGGTACCAGTAGTAGCCAACCACCCCACAGTACGGGTTTAGTCTGACTGGGCCGAGGCATGCAAATAGTCCTCATTGTCTTTTTTGTTAGTTATGGGAAGAAACTTAATATCTCATCTCACTAACTTTTTGACGTCAGTCACCTTTAGTCTCTCTACTCATTACTGCTCATTACTGAGTTCATGTGAACATGTTGTTACTAGGATGTCTCTTATGTGAATACCTTTTCCTGGTATCCCTACAGTCCATCTTTTTGTTAAACCATGACTTTCCTCTGCTTTCTTGCTTCATATAACTTGTGGCAAGGAAGCACTCTTGTGGTGCTGTTAGTCTGGGTTTTAAGGAGCTGTTTACCAACATGCTGTGACAATTGCTTAAGTCTGTCTGTGTGTTAAAAAAATATCAGCCAGAGGAACCGATTTCATTAGCCTAGGGGCTAGCAGGATAATAGATTAGTGGGTGCAAGACTGATCACAATCTAACAAAGCTGGCTGTGGGATCGTTTGATAACAGAGAATGAAGGTTGTGTTTAAAAACAAATAAATAAACCCCTGGAAGCCATATATAAAGAGAATCTTTAAAGAAAAGTAGATATAGTAGAGGATTTTTTTGTGCTGTATGTTACTTTGATCTTTTGTCAATTTAATGTGCCTGATCTGGAAAATGTTCTACTATTAAGGAAAGTAAAGCAAAAAATGGTGTGGATTAGGTTAAAAAAATTCCACTTCTTGAAAGTACTCACACCAAAAACTTTTTAGCTGCTATGTCTCTGGAAAGAAAAACATCAGTCTTTTCCACTGTTGAAGTCCTTATGGGAAGTCTTCAGATATTGTGAAGCCTAAATTAGCAGCAGGTGCTTTGTCCCACTTAATATAAATAATAAAAAATCCTTCTCTCCTCTCTCCCCTATTGGCAGAAGCTTGAGAGCATAGGACCATGCAGTGGGAACAGTGCACGGTGGTCTAGCACCTTCAGGAAGTGTTTGGCTGATGAGGGTGTAATTTATTTAAGTAAAGCAAATTCTTTGAAGTTTGAGACATAAATTAATAAATAGTACAGATTATCAATTTTTATGTCTTGTGAAATTTAGTATTTTTTTTTCCAGGATGAGGAAATGTACAGGCTAATGTTACCAGGACCTGTATCTTGAAAACCTTTGCCTATGAATAAACAAAGGAACAAAGGCCCTCCACTGGAATTTCAAGCCCATATCCAACAGTTTTTGAAAAATAACATTTGTGTCAACTCAGTCAATTACCTCAAACGAATAATGGAGAGAGGGGCAAATTACATGGAGTTGATGGCATTTACCCTTCAAAGGTCATATTCAAAGCAGTAGATTATACTTGGTAAAATATCTTTGTGTGTGTTTTGGGTTTGTTTTTTTTTTTTGTCTGTAACAGTTTAGGAACGGTACTTGCCCAGTTTAGTGCTCCCGCTGAGTCTCTCCAAATTATGTTCAACTCTCTCATTTCCCCCTTTTGTTCTCCCTGCAATGGGATGGAAAGGAGAATTGGAGGCACAAAAGGTAAAGATCATGGGTTGAAATAAGAACAATTTGCTAGAAACAGCAATGAGGTAAGAAAAAAATAGTAACAGCAACAATAGGGATGACAGAGGGTACAAGAAATGATTGGCACGAGTTCTCACTGCTGACAGTACCCGACTGCTCATTCTGCTCTGCTACCCAATACAGAAGGGCCCCTTTCCCCATCCCTGGGAAATGCTGTGAGGTGGGATACATTAAATCCCCCAGGTCCTAGCCATGCCCCCTCCTGACTACTGCAAAAATTAACCCTGTCCTGGCCAGAACCAGAAGTAGCCTTATTATTTATTTAGAACTATCTCTGTTGTCTCTCTTCCCACTGTCCTATGAAGCAGACACTAATTCCAAGTACAGCGCAGTTCATTACTGTTGCTGCTGAATACTCACAGGCCTTATATATGCATATATGTGTGTGTGTGTGTATATATATATGTAGGTAGATGACTCACAGTTGTGAGGCCCTTAGCCATTTTCAGATAAATACAAAGGAAGAAGGGACACTTCTCTGCAGAAATATAAGTAGTAGCTTACATTTGTGTCTGGTAATAAATAGGGTACTGTAGCAAGCATGAACTGAGAAATGTAGATGGTTTAATGGAGCGCATGAAAATGGCCTTTTCTAATTGCTAGCTCACACTGTCCCTCCACTAATTTTTTAGCTCTGCTTTAGTGTAGTGAGTGACTCTAGTGAATACAGAACAAACACTCTCTTGTGTATTTAAATAAAATCAGTAATTGCATATGACAATTTTTACTTGTTTTCAATCTCAGCTTCTAGGAAAGTAATGATTCTTAAACTACTCATCAAGGGGGATGCTGAGGTTGATTCTTTCCTCAGTCACTGTGTATCAAAATTTGTTCTTTGTTTGTCGCATTGGTTTTCTATGAAGATTCTTTACCACAGAAAATATTCAAATTCCGATAAAATGTATGCATTAGAGTAGTGGATCAACCAAACGATTGTTTATTTAGAAATTAAAACAAAGCTTCCGGATAACTGAAGATCTAAAACTCTGCTCTTTTCTTGATCTATGCTCAAAACCAAATATTCAAACTGCTTTTCTTTTCGAGGTGTCATTGGATGTATGTCCTGATGTTTGTTCTCGGCTTGCTGCTGGCTAAGTGACTACTGCCTTCCTAGCCAAGGAAGAAATACTTCACCAGGAGATCATCCTAGGCTTTGGAAAAACTCTGTAGCTTTTTAGTCAAGATACTTGTCCAGTTCCATTTCTCTTTTGCATTTAATGAAGGTTCCAAAGCTGATCTCATCAAACACGTGTTCAAAGCCCTTATGGCTGACACAGTAAGAGCCAGCACAGAAGACATGACTGTTTTCAGTGGAAAAGAATGACTAATGGTGTGGCCTGTCACAGGAAAATAAGTGATTTAATTCCCTGATGAATTTCAATTAATTATTCCTTTTTTTTTGTCTGTTTTTGTTCACAAATGTTGCAGTTAAACAGCAATTAGGCAGATGAGTTGTGAAGTAAAAGAGAGCATAAACAAACTAAGGCATTCTCAAACATGACTTTAAGAATGAATGCCAATAGTAAATAATGCTCTGAGTAGAAATGTGTCAAACATGTTTAAGTGTTCTTTCATTTATGAAAGCTGTAATATCCTTAGTAACCAGAAAATTAATACTTGCATATGAATTCTCAGCTGACTTCTTTCTCCACAGCACTGCTGGTACAATAGTGTGGTAATGCAGTGGAGGAATGTCAGAAAACTTTTGCCTGTAAAAAAGATGTGCTTATTTTTTATGGTTTTCAGACAGATCAGTGTCCTGAGCTATGTTGTAGTGTAGCCTTGCAGCTTTGCAGGAGAAAGTGAGGAAGGCAGAGCAAGCAACTTCCCCCGAGACAGAGGTGTCTTCATTGTTGCTGCTGCTGGATGTTAAACCTGGCTTTAATCTTCCATATTTTTCTACCAGTATGGAGAGTGATACTTTCTTTCACCTTACAGGACCACAAGCACACATTCTACATGCTTCTATGGTGTGCTAATATTGAAATATCTGAGGTTTTGTCTGGGTTTTATTGGGTTTGAGGTGTGAACATCCATCTTAAAAAAGGATTTTATCTCTTTATTTTGAAATGTACACTTGCAGTGCCTTTGTGGTACTTTAAGAACCAAGTGAAACATGTATGTGCTTCAGAGCTATAAATCAGAAAGAAACATATAAGTGAATAAATTAATTATGTAAGACAAACTGAACAGGGAGGGACCCTTGTGTTGCAAAACTGACACTGGCAGCCACTAAAGATAAGCAGTGAAGAAAAAAGAGTTGAGGACAAATTTTCTGAAGAGACAGAAACTATAGTGTTAAAAGAAGTATGATTTTTCTACTATGCAAGAAAATGCCTAGAGGCAGTTTATAGAGCTGAAAATCAAGTGGTAAACAGTTGTACTGGGACTAATATAAAGGTAGCCTCAGATGGTAATTTATTGTGCCATAGTACTACTGTTTACTGTTTGATTCATCTCTGAGTGCCCCTTAGGAAAGTCATGGGTGGTAGGAGAATAATTTTATCTCTTAGGAAAGATGTTAAATGAAACATCTCATGTTGAGCTCATTAGCAGAAGAAAAGAAAGCAAGCAAACAAGCTATAAGGCATGCTGGGAATGGTTCAGATGTCTGCAATCTTTCTTAGCAGTAATTTGAATTTCTTCCCACTAATTTGCTTCTTTGTCACAGCTAAATGAATATTGCCTTCTTTTTTGTTGTTGTTGTTGATTTAAATTTGTGTAGAAAATCAACATGATCATGTTTGTTTGCAAAAGACAGTTGATGGCAGTGGAGTGTATCTTGCATGGATGAACTTGTGTAATTCTGTGCTTGTTGTAATAAACCTTTACATCAAGTTTCACACATTACTCTGTGCAGACCTGTCCTGATGATTTCTACAAGGTGATGATGTTTAAATAATTTTATTTCTAAAGACATATAAAATCCCATGCTTTACAGGTGAAAAACTTTGGTCAAGGGCAGAAATCTATCTGCCATTAAGTAATAAAGGAGTAAAGCCAAGACAGCAACTTGTCTCGCTCAAACTCAGTCTTTCTGCTAATCCCCTTTTCCCACATGCTTAAATGTGTTGCTGTATTGAGAAAAATGAGTGGGTAGAAAATAAAAGATAGGATACTGAATTTCAGATCAAGAGCTTGGGAAAAGGATGACCTCACTGCAGAACAGGAATTGTGGATAGGCCCATACATTTTGTTATTGGGCTCAAGAGGAGGTATGTTTTCTCTCAAGGAGACATTTCTGATATTACTTTTCCTACATTCATGAGTACTAGGCTAATCTGTTGTGGTGAGTGGCAATGTTTAAGTGTTTGGCATCTACTTTAATCCAAAAGGAGATGGAATATGGCTACAGGCTTAAAACCAGATTTTGGTTTGTTCAATTTGCCTTATTTCAACCTATTAAAAAAATCTGTGTGAGTGCTCCATACTATAGGAGTACTTTTCAATAATGAACTCAGCTAAATATTTCCATTTTTGAAGGGAAGCTTTATATATTAAAGGTATTTAAGATGTTTGGACACGGTGCACAGAATGAACATGTCCTTGGTTTTCTGCCCCTTCCTCAAAACAACTGATTATGGTCAAGGGAACAGGGGCCACTTTTACTGTTTCATAAAGAATTGCCAGTGGAAATGTGTGTGACACACTAATGAACTTCTCTAGAAAAGGTTCCGTTCAGAGCCAAGGAGGACTGTGGATAAATATCTCTTGGCTGTCTCTTGGGCTGCCTTGATGTTGATGTAGTTTTCTTTCTAAATTGATAAAGAGGTTGAGTAAAAAAAGTGAGTGGTTTGTGTTTGTTTGGTTGGATTTTTAAAAATATAATTATTTTAAAATTTTGTGGTTCTTTAAAACTGTTTCTGTGCTGTTGGCCTCAGATAGATCCCACATGGACTGTGCTAAGCTCACAGCCACCCATACTAGCTTTCAGAGTTCTGCTTTTCTATTTCATGAATGCATTCAACTTCAGTTCTGACCTAAGGGGAGCTAGTTTGGAGATACCGAGTCTGGAGGGGTTTTTAACAGTACTTCGGTGATCATGACATGTTTTGTGACCTGGGCCAGAGCTGAGAGGCTGAGGTCTCCACATCCATTAACAAGGCAGAAGGTCAAATAGGGAGTGCTGAATGACTCCATAAGCTGTCAGTAAATCATTCTGCTAATCTTGAAATTGTCTCATCTGGAGGAGGAACTTCTTACAAACGAAGAATAGTGCCTGGTGTGGGAAATCAAACTCATGTTACTCTTTGTTTCTCTTTTGTCTAGCTTAAAATAAACAGTTGTATTCAAAAGACAGGGTGAGTTCATCATATATGTAGCCATGACTGAAAAGTTACCATGTTGGCCTTCTAAAAGCTGGCTCTAGAAGTAGCCCTTAACTGAAAATATGTTCTGGTAAAAAGTGTGCTTTCTGCTCCCAGTCTTTATTTAAAAATACAAATTCTTTATTTATCCCGTGTTCTTCCAAGGACTGAGATTTGAGTCAGATGTAGCTGGTATATTGATAATGCAATGATTAACTTCATTTTCATTAATTCAAAATCTAGAATTTGCTAAATGAGGAGGAAATGGAATGACTTCACTACGAATAAAAAACAAACAAACAAAAAAACACCCACAAAAAAAACCCCAAAAAAAAAAAAAAAAAAAAAGAAAAAAAAAAAACCTCAGGTATCCTGGCATTGGTTCAAGTGCTTTGCCAAGTGACTTAGCTTGAAAAAATAAGTTTTTATTACCAAGGATAAAGCAGCTCATTTATGAAGTTTAAATGAAAAGATTTTAAAATGCCCAAGTATTAGAATATGTGTGCCAATGCAGTTTTGGGCAGCATGTGAATAACACCTTGAAATTTGGTTTGAAATGAGTTTTCAGCTTTTGCTGCTGTTACTTACTATTTTGATCATAAAGTCTGTGTTTTGAATATTTTTTTCCCCTACTTGTTCAATTTTCCTCCTTCCCTGTAGCACCTTGGTCCTCGTTTCCCCATGAAAAAAATACTTGTGTATATTTTTAATAATTTTATATGCAAAATTCTGGATGGCCAAATTCATCTTCATATTACATCTTGAAGTTAGAAAACTATAGATGAAAATATTTTACTCTGAATTTATTTGAATTATTCTTTTTTAACCCTGATTTTATTATCTGGAGTGTATTTATAACAGTTACCAATGAGTAAGAAATAGAAATAATTTTGGGGCCAAATTATTTACATTCTTATTTGGGCACCTAAACTCTACTTTTCAAATAGCAAAACTAAAAAGCTAATTTTGAAGGCTTCAGGAAACATCAATTATGATATTTCACCCATATAAAGTTGAAGGTGGAGCTTTTGTTGACTTAAGGTATTCCAGGAGTTCATCTTAAGAATATATGCAGCTTGCACAGCTATCGTTGAGACTTAAATATGAATGTGTCAGCTTGGGTATTTGGGGGTATTGCTTTTGCTTAATATTTGTCCAGACTGGGAAAAAATAAAGTCTTTTATTTTAAATGCTGTGTTTTATCTTTAGTGGGACCAGAATGTAGCACAGATGTAAATCCCCTTCACCACAAAACTAGACCCCAGTGTTTCACTGAAACCAGGCACTTCTATATATTTGCATTTAGGGTGAAATAAAAGCTGGTATATAAATGACTCTATGTGTTTCAGGTGAAAAATCAAGGCATGGTGATACAGCTGTAAGATACCTTCCGATTGCCAAATATTACAGATGATGGTAGAATGTTTTAAAAACAATAATAAAAATAACTGTAGTCTGGAGGCAAAGATTTGAAGCCCAACGTTTAGTTTCTCTGTGCCAATGTTAAGTTAGAAATAAATTAATCACTATGATGAGTAAGTAGTAACTGAAAAAAAATTCACGTCAAAGCTCTGGTTTCAGTTTAACAGTTTGGTATAAAAAGCTGAAATTAAAAAAACCCCAACAAACAACAAAGCACTCTCATTCAGATGAAAGGGTATCTTTTCCTCACTGAAAAAAAACCCCATGAAAATGTCTTGTTTGAAATGAAGTTTTTATGCAGTGTGGGCTGTTTCAAGTTGAGGGTGCAGGAGCTGAAACTCACATTGACATACTGCTGCTGTATCAATTGGCTGCGTGGTGGCTCCACTGGGATGAAATAGAGGAAAGAATGATGCTTCAGACACTTTCAGCTACCAATCATCACATTTATCTTCTATGTTGCCTCATTTGGTCTAGTCATTTGTCTTCCTCAGCGATGAATTAAAAGTAGTATAAGGGAAGCCAGTTAGCACAGCTTGAGAGGGCTTACAAGTGAATAAAATTTCAATATTTGCCCAAGAGTTTAATTTCACTGCCACAAGACAATGTATCTCAAGATACTAATTTAAAATTATTCAAGTTGAGGTAGGTCTTTTTATTCTCTGACATAAACAAAGGCCTTCCTCAAATTTATATCTTACAAATAAGAGGTTAAATTTTCCATCAAATTATATGATCATTTATCTTTTGCAAGATTCAGTCACTTATTTGTTGTTACTCCTTTTGTATCATTGGACCAGGGAGAGACAATGTTTTATCTTGTCTATAAATTTTGCAGACAATGCAAGATATGAAATAGCCTCTCTTTATAGATATTGTTGTAACTAAGTTGTTTATTGAGGAAATAAAGGTTTCTATTGCTGCCAAATTTTCTCAAATGCTTTCAGCAGGAGAAATAATAACTAAGTGTAGTTAAGTCTAGAACTTTAAAATAAGGTCTAATTCAGTGGTTCTTGAATAACATCCCTATCTTCACACTTAGTGCTTTTTGGTTTCGGTTGCTTCTGTTCAGGGTTTGTTGTTTTTATGTTTTTTTTTTTTTTTGTATGAATACATGACTGTGTTTGAAATTGGCTTATCTAAAATGACTCATGGCTCAATAAGAAATTTAAGAAATTTAAATAGGGATTAATTGTACTAAAGTCTAAAGATGTCAATATAAGTTGAATCTTCTACTCAGGGCATTTTTAATAGAGTATTGAAGTAGTTCTGTAACGACTTTTGAGTCTGTAAAATCGACTGACCACAAACTGCTTTTGCAAAATGTGGTTTTTACCATGTGATGACCATATTAGAAAAATGTCCAATTCCTTTGACTTGAATTGTCCAACAAGCATATGGCTGTAGTTACAGATAATCCAGAAAACCTAATGGAAAGCATGGATTTGCAGAGTGATCGGAAGCAGGGTGATTTAATTCCCACCCTTCTTATGGGCGACTCAAGGAACCAACTGATCCATCTGGCACAGCACTCTACACTTGAGAAGGCAGGACCAGGGAGCTGTGGCCAGGAGAGGGGTTCCCACCCTGCGGCTCCACAGCTGCTCCTGGAGCTTGCAGGTGTCCCCAGTGCCTTTGATACCTGGCTGTGCAGGAGATCAGCAGTGTGGGACACTGAAATTTTCATTGGTGCTTGCAGGCTCTGCATTGAGGCACTGGAGCACTGATGTGTGGCTGGCTGCAGCAGACTGGTAGCTCCTGTGATTTTTATTGCAGTTTGAAGCTGCTGAAGAGTCCTCCTAAGCTGATCAAGAGCCATCTGCTTTTCTTCTGGTCACTAGAGTTTGATGTCTGGTGCAGCAAATGTTCTCTGTGATGTTTTTCTAATAGAACAATAGGGTTGGTGCGTGTGTGCTAAGTAAGTTGTCCTCCTCCGAAATTCTGGGATTTGTTGTTGCAGTTTCTCCTTGTGGCCAAATTCCCCCTTGTGCCTGGGACCCAGATAAAAGGGTCCATTTGTAGACAGTTGTATTTGTTCTGTTATGAATATTTATAGAGCCATAATGTGTGCTTGGTTTTAAATCTCCATGAGTGCAACTGGCTTTACAAAGTTTTTTAGCTTTGCTGGGGATTCTTCCACCAGTATCCTCACAGTCTCCTGCCCTTTTTGGAATGTCTTTCACAATTTGCCCCATGTGCTACAAAGCATATAAAGGCAGATACTCCTTACAGTAAAAGTAAGTCTATGTCTACTCCATGGCATTCTTCAAATCATATGGAATTGTTCAGGCATCGTGCTTAAGCTAATAATTAATAAAAATATAGCAGGGTGAAGAACGTTTTCTAAACCTGAACTTTTTGAGAGGGCTCAACCAAAAGGTCTTTAAAATGACTAAATAAATAAATTGATTTATTGTTACAGACTTATAGCTGGAAGTTGCAACCAGCTGTAAGTGCAGGGCTAGAAGCAGTCAGCACGGTTGATATGCACAGTTATAGAAATTTATAACAAGCTTGTGAGTGTACCACACATACGTGTTTTCTTTCACCTCCCAGTATACCACTAATAGTTCCAGCTTTTGGCCTGTGGAACTTTTTATGAAGTCAGATTTTCCTTGGAGCAGCGCAACTTCCTTCACTCTTGCTGATCTTAAAAGCCTGCTTTAAGCACAGAGCTAGACCCAGACTATTTGGGATGATGATATCAAGTCTCCCTCATGCCTTCATCTCCTGAGTCCAAATGACATAGTCATTTGGCAGCTAAACTAGAAGGATCAAAATGAGCCAGATGTTGAGTGGACAGATCTTTGTTTGCCAGCAATCAAGCCTCTGCTGAGCATGCCATTACAGCTCTGATTTCCACGTCTGCTACCATTTACTTCATTTTGGCTCATTAAATTGACAGCTTTTTAAACAAGGAAAAGGGAGAGGGGAAAAAGCAAAAAAGATAGTATAGAAAGCTTTCATACTCTCCATCCACATTTATTTTTAAAATCTCAACTGTCAGTTGCATTTAAGACCTGTTTCTTTCCAAAGCTTTTGCTACTCTGAGTTTTATACAATAGGTTACTTATTAAATTCTGTGAATGTACGTGTTTGTCTTATGATTCCAGGTAGATTTACATACACATCTAGGGAGATGTTCTCATAATATCTCAGATCTTTGTGTGTAAAAAGCGGAGTCCTAGCATGAACATGAGGGAGTAAAAGCCTACATCTCTGGTGCTTTTTGACAGTGCTGATGTGTTAAGGCGATTGTTTTCTTTTGTTGCGCTGCAAATGCTGATAACTCTTCACAAATGGAGTTTGTTTATTTATGGTTTTTGTTAAGCCTGACAGCTAAGACAGAAATGGTCTAAAACCCATCGTTTTCTAGTGTGAACCAGTTGTGCTGGTTCAAGTGGACCCAAGCTAATACCAATTGATCCATGCAGAAAATACCTCTGATATAAACTTAAGCATACTAGCATGTATTTTGTACTGTTCCTTTGCCTCACTTGATGCTGCACCATTTTCAGGGAGCTGTCTCTCCCTGCTTGACACAGTCTGCAATTAGTCAGCTCTGCTGAGTGTGGTGGGATCATGATAAAATGTGGCTCCTAAGAGGTACAACTGGAAAAAATGAAGAGATTCCCGGTAGCAAACTTTTGGTAATGTCTGGAATATGAGATCTCTCAGGAGGTGTCTGGGTAGAAGACAGGGATGAGCTCTGTTAAAATTGAAGGCCTTAAGCTGATCCTAAGTGGCTGAAGTAATAGAGATATGGGGACGCAGGTAATTCCTTTCAGTGATAGGCAGAGCCTTGAAAATGCAAATCCCATGTCTTACTGTTGGAAATTATTACCTAGGCAAAGTAAGTTCTATGTCTGCTCTTGTAGGTGTCTGTGTACCATGTCTGCATTGACACAGCTAACACAGAAACAAGGAATCATAGAATGTATGGAATAATTAATGAATATTTGCTGAGCAATGCTTGAGTCATCCTCTTATCTCTGCTAGAATTCATGTTTTCTCCTTACCTATTCATAATCAAAATGGGGAAACTTTTCCATATGCATTTTTACATAAAAAGTTTAGGGGTTGTAGCAGTTTTCTAAAAAAGAAGTAACTGAGCAGAAAGAAAAAAAAAGGATGTCTTTGTTCTTTTTTGTTTTTTAAATGGTTTTATGTGGTAGGGAACATGGTGCATGGCAGGAATTTGACTGGATGGAATGGCTTGGTACACGCCAGTTTTTTGCTCTGACTTAAAAGCAAAACTAAGAACTCTTGTTTATAATAGTTGTTATGCAAGCATAAAAGCCAACACAGATGAAGTTTTAAACATCATGCTCTTACCAGTAAACTATGAAGAGGAATGCTCCAGTTGCTCTACACATCTAAAATCATAGGGTTGTTTTCATAAGTAGATAAATTACAGAATTTCCTATTTTCACAGTCTTCCAAATGACTTAAATTCTGTTGCTGTGGATGGAGTGATTTCCTCTCTGTTTCTGTTGGCTGACAAGAGTTCAGATGTCAGGTTGTTCCTCTTTAAAGGGAATGCTGACTTGGTGGTGGAAGCATTTTTATAACATGCTCTGATACTCAAGAACTTCCAGATGTAAATTTAGACAATAAATAGAGAAAACCATGAGAAAAGTGGGACTGATTGATCCCAATTTTTACTGGAAAAGTGTGTTAAACATTTAAAGGATAAATATTTAAATATGGGGGTGGGGAGGCTATAGATGAATTAAAATGTTCTGCTACCACAAGCATTCTTTCTAGTGGTTTATAATTTTGTCAAAACTTTAGGGAATGCTTTCTGTCTTCTGGTGGAAATTTTCTGTGGCATTTGGAAAATGGGAGGGTGGAGGAGAAGAGGAAAGGGAACTTGGAAAAACTTGAGGGCTGCCTCCTGTAAAATCAATATCCTGGATATACATCCTGATAAAGAAACAGTCTGATAAAGAAAATTTGATGTGCAGAGTAGTGCCAGTTGCATGTGATAACAGTATGTAAACAAAACTTGACACAAGAAATTGCTCTGTTGCTAAACTGTTCTCCTCTCTGAGGCCCTTTCCTCCAAAATCTAGGTTTTCTTAATTTTCTGCACCTTGAAACTAGGTTTTTAAGCATTTCATAAAATGACACATTGCAACAGGCAGACTGGGGAAGTGTCCATTCAATCCCATGAATGATTGAAGATCTGTAGATGTGGGACTTAGGGACACAGTCTAGTGGCTGACTTGCCAGTGTTTGGTTTATGATTTGGCTTAATGATCTTAAAGGTCTCTTTAAACTTAAATGATTGTATAATTTTGTGTGTCTTGACATTTAGAACAATGTTTTGCTATTTCTCCATGAGGCATACTCTGTGTACTCACAGCATTAACATTGTACCTTCTGGTTTTTTACACTGGTTAAGTAACAGATCATGGAATTCACTCTGGATTTTAAAGGTAGTGTTCTCTGGAAGCTTGCATAGAATTTGACATGATTTTCTTCATATTATTTTTTCTTGTATTAATCCATTTTTACCTTCTTGTAGAAGCATTTTTTTGAGGCAGATGCATCTCTTACAGATGATTGAGTTCAGCTTAGAAGAAGAAAATCTGGAAGAGGTGCTTTCACTGCTGAAATAAATATAGATGATTTTTTTTTTAAGCGTGTATTGTTAACATATTTGGTTTTGGGTTTTTTGGGCTTTTTTTTCAGACTGTTCCTGCCCCTTTGAGGAGTCAGGCTTTGGTTACTTCACTTCTAGCTATCTGCAGTCATAGATTCATGGAATTATTTATGTCAAAAGGGACCTTAAAGATCATTCAGTTCTGCCCCTGATCAGTTCTGCCATCTGCATGTGTGTGCCCTTTTATCACTTTGCCCTCTCCAAAGGTTGTCCCACATTATATTGCCACTAGAAAGTATTGAAATTATCTGAATTCCTGTGCAGAGCTTTGCACAGAAAGCAGATATAATGAGGTGAACTGGAAAACCTTTCCAGGAACCCCTGAAAACAGGATTACTGTTAAACCCGTCTTGTTTTAGTTGTTCGATTGCTTTAGTTGGTTTCATCTAAGAAACCCAGGAACTCCAGGATGCAGCACTATCATGAACATCACTATAGTCATCCCAGTGGTGCACTTTGGACTCCAGTTACTGTTCCCACTGTCATATGAGCAAGGAGCTCTGAAAACCATGTTAGTTTTTGTTTCTTGAAGATTGAAAGCTGTGCCAGGGAGGGAGTATATGCAGTTTAAATTGTATCATGTTTATGTTGTATTTCTTATGGCTTTGGAGGAGTTATTCCTCCCTTAGTGAGCATTGTAAAACTTTGTGCCAAGCAACCTATGTTTTACAGACAAAAAAGCTGCAGCGGAACACTCTTAAATGTGGTACTGAAGAGGCTGTAACATTAAAAAGGGCTGTGAAACAAATATGAAACTTAGAGTTATATCAGCAATTGCTTTTAGAGGTCTGGCTTTCTTGTGTTTTATATAAAACACATTTTTTAAAAAACAGAATTTAAACAATGCCGTATTTTAGGATTTTCTAAAACTTCTCATTTATTTAATCATATAGTATGGTTTTTTCTAGCCTATCAAAATAATATGTTAAAGCTATAAGTCTCGAAATCTTCAAGGAAGTAAGGAAAAACAAACCCAATAGCCAACCTTCCTTTCTTTCCTCTTTAAACCACCAAGGACAACAGAATTAATTTTTTCAAAAGGCAGACTGTGTTTCTGGAACTAGACCATGGAAGCATATTATAAATACATCTCTACTTTCCAGTAACCATATTTCTCTCCTTCTCAAGTTTTTGTAACACCTTCTTGCAGCACAGACAGTTTCAAGATTGACTTTTGGTTTCATCAAAATAAAATAGCTCTTAAGAACAATTTAAAAAAGCACACTAATTCAAGCATTGCAGCATGGATGAAAGCAAACCAGTATTTTTTATAAGTCATTCTAGTGCAGCCTCTGAGCATGTCATCATTTGTGCAGGAATAGGATTGCCACCTTTTTAAACCATTACTCTCTGAATTTTAGTGTGTTTAATGCTGGCTTTTTGTCTCTGTGTTTGTATTCACGTTTGCAGCACATTATGAAATACGGAAAGTGCTCTGATGTTTCCATTTAACAGTGCTAACAAGTCTTCACATGAAGGTAAACCTAAGGCTTTCAAATTCAGAGGTTGTGGCTTCCCGTTCAAGAGATCCTATTATTTTAGCATTGTGCTCATAATTCCTTGGATAGTTTTGTGCCAACACCTCTATTGTAACCTGCTCCACCCATTGTGTATTTTATAACTTGGTTTTTAAATTCTCCTCCTAGTTGAAACTTGTCCTAATAAATGTCAACTCAAGAGCAAATTTTCTTTGTCAGATTTTCTTTTTAAAGGATTCTTTGATTTTATTTTTTTTCTACAGGAAATCTTTTTCAGGAATAATAAGCTGTTGGTCTGTTGGTACATACGGTGTCTGTGGCTGATATCCATGACGTATTTGTAGAAGTATTTGGAAAATACTAAATCTAATGGAATAAAAAGTAAATGTTTTATAACCGAAAGGACCAAAGAAAGTCCTTAGCAGCTGTGAGGTCTCTTTTAGTCTGCAAGTGATCTAAAACAACCCTGAAAAATCAGATTTTGCCATCTACAATTGAACAGTGTCCCAGAGCATTTTGCTTAGAATGCGGAGATGCCCTTATCTTATAATAGGTCTATGAAGTTTTCTAGGAAATTGAAATATGAAGCTTTGAGACTCTTAAGAGAAGGAATCTCCACCTTTCTGTGCCTTTATACATTTGCATTTTATGCTACCAGAACTTTCCTGATATAGAAATGGTCTTCCCTTGGACTGGATTTGTGCAGCGCAGAAAAATATCATCAAAGCGTGGTTGGCTTGTAGGCATTTCAGTGACCTCTTACCCGCCTGGCATCCCTAGGTAGTTGCAGATCCTACTTCACATTTCTGCCTGGAATGTTGTCTTCCAAACCTCAATGCCAGAAATCTGTAAACAGAGATTTGCATGCAGGTTGGGGGTGCAAAATTTGGGAATATGCATGCAGATACAGTTTTGCCTCTGCTGCAGGAATGCAGAATCTGAATGAGTTTGGTCATTTGCTCTTGGTCCTCTTTCAAGTGGAAACATCTGTTCTGGTCCCTCACTGCTGTTCTTTGCTGCACCTTGTAAATGAGCTGTACCTGCTGTCTGAGGTTTAAGCTGGTCAGATAATGTACCTGCCTGCTCTGCCTCCCTGTGCAGGACCTCAGTGAGGCCTTTCAAGGTTTTTACAGATTTTTGTACTGTGCAGGTCTTGGCAACTTACTGGAAATTTAAAATTGCCCAGAGCATATACAAAGGAAACCTTAGAGTCTGGAAGGAAAAAGCGTATAATCTGGTGTGTAACCCATAACCAGATGTGTGTTTCAAGTGTGAAGTAGGGAGAATTGTTGTTTCCATCTGG
The DNA here is from genome assembly GCA_013400315.1 of Bombycilla garrulus. Classification (NCBI taxonomy): domain Eukaryota; kingdom Metazoa; phylum Chordata; class Aves; order Passeriformes; family Bombycillidae; genus Bombycilla; species Bombycilla garrulus. The sequence goes on from VXBU01000248.1 coordinate 671,471, forward strand.
AAAAACATGTAGTACAGGGGCCGTGTTTACCTAAATTCCTTTCTTTGCATGTGAGCTGATTCATTCTGAACAGGCAGAGATTTGATTTAGGCTGTAGTGTGAGGATGTGGTTTCTGGAATGCTTTTCCTGCAGTACTGTCTGATGGAACAAGTGATGTAGTAAAATTTTTAGTGGTTCATTGTGATTTGGTTTTGTTTTTTGGGTGTTTTTTTTTTTTTTTTTCTTGCATCAGTTAGTAGCTTTATATCTAGGTACTGCTTAAGTGTGCTCTGAAAATAGGGAAGTGGCTTTTGTTTTTAAAAGGTATACCTGCACAGATCTGTCTTTTATTTTTTTTTTTGTTTCCTCTAAGAGCTTTGCTATTCTGAGAAGTATAGGAACAGGATTGGCATCAAAGAGTTACTGCAACATCTGGATTCTTGGAAACTCATTAGGTCTCTAACATATGGACAGCTATGGGCCATATACCTTGTTTTACAGATCCAAACAGCTGAGAAGATCCCCTGAAGGATGGACAAAGCATGCAATAACCATGCCTCCTTTACAGGAAAAAGGTAAAAGGCAAAAAATTGACCCAGTGCCTATTGAAAAAGCCTCTCTACAGTATATAATATAATCTCCTTATGAGCCGTGACAGAAAGTGTGAAAACACATCATATCAAATTAACTTTTCCTTGGTTTCTGAATGAATTCTCCTTTTCATGAATTTTCCTTTTCCCTTCCACTGTCCACCCTCCAGCCCTAAGCTTAAAATACTGTAAGCAAGGGAGATTAGTTATGGAAACGGATTATATTGTCTGGAGAGGGCAAAAATGCCTGCTATTATACTTTTGAGGTTCTTTTCATGTTTCTTGTACTACCTGTACCAAGGTCACCATGTGTGGTGAATTAGTAGATAAATATGCCATGTCCATTCACCTGCCAAAATAACTTACTAAACATGATGAACTAGCTTAGATATTGTAACAAAGGTATATGATATTTATTAAACTAATAATCCATCTTTGGTGCCTGTGCTCACTATTTGTCAGGACATGATATGTGAAATGATGACATGGTTTAGTCCTAGCACAAATAATTCTCAAGTTTTTTCTTCTGTCTCAGAACATGATTCAGACCAGAGAGCCACCTGTCCCCAGTGCCTTGTAACCTATGGTTGCTAGAAATGGATTTCCTGGGAAGTAAGGACAAGGCAAAGTAGTCTTTCAACCTTCAACTGTTTTCACTTTATTTTGGACTTTTTTTTCCCCTAAACCTGATTTATCCGCAGTCATCTCTCTCATGAATCTGTGCAGCCTGTCCTTTAACCTGTGTAAGCCATGCACACAGTATCCTTTGGCAAGGAGTTCTTGACATCTGTCACTTGTTGCCTCTGCAACCACTTGTGCTTTTCCTCTGATACCTGTTTGCCTTCATTTGACACACCCAGTTCATATACCAGGACAAAAGTAAACTCTCAATACTTCTTTTTTTTTAAATCCTTCTCATAACACTTATGATTTTATGGCACTCTATCACATCTCCCTGTTGGTTGCAGTATTCCAGGTTACAGAAGCCCAACCTACTTGTTTATTTCTCTGTGGAGCTCATTTCAATCTTGTTGCTCTCCTCTGAACTTTTTCCAATTGTAGTACATTTTGAGAATTGACTGGAGCTGCTCATCATGCCAGTGGTGGGCAAACTGTAGATTTATGTCATAACGTAAAATGAGATTTTAGGGTTTTTTTTCTTCTAGTCCTTCCTCAAATGTTCTAAATTTCCTAAAACACAAGAAATTCAAGCCCAACATGAGGAAGAATTTTTTAAGTCAAGGGTGGCAGAAGATAGGAACAAGCTGCCCAGGGGAGGTCATGGAGTCTCCTTGCTGGAGACTCTTTTTCCTAACCCTTCTCCTTTACCTAACCCAGCTGTGTTCCTGTGTAGTTTGCTCGAGGTGACCCTGCCTAGGCAGGAGGGTTGGACTGGATGATCTCCACGGGTTTCTTCAAAAACTATCCATTCTGTGATTCCCTGATTCTGCAAAACATTTCATTCTCTGTTTTAATTGTTGCTGTAAGTACGGAGTGAATGCTAATGTCCAAATAGCTCCTATAACCCCAGAGTTCAAGAGTCTGTCTGGTGAGTGAATCTATGGATAGTTTTATTCCATGCAAAACACTTTTATTTATACTTCTGGTGCCTTTCTATTGTTCAGAAACCTTGGTGTCTTTTTCTAGTTACTCACTTTGCCATTCTCCATTACTTATTTCAATACCTTTGTTTCATCAGCAAATTTGTTAAACTCCTTGGTTTCTCCCTTTTCTAGGTCACTTAAGAGGAGGTTCAACAGCAGAGTCCCTCCAACAGATTCCTCTGATTCTTCTGGGCTGTTTTCTTACCTTCAGTCAATGTTGTACTTTTACACCTTGTCTAATTTCTTCAAAAAACATCATACAACATCTTATTAAATGTCTTTTGGAAATATAAGTTGACAATGAAAATGTGTTCAGTTTTTCATTTTATCAGATGTGTGATAACCCTTGCAGTCAGCTTCAGTAAATTTTCAAGGCAGGTGTTCTCTTCATAGAAACTACAGCGGCTTTTCTCTGAATAAAAAGAATTAGCAGACACTGATGAAGGAATGAAGGCTGTGCTTTGTAACTTCTCACTATATGCACTAGTACTAATATGTGCTAAAATATTAGCTCTTTGCCTAATGTGAGGCTCACAAGCCTGTGGTTGTCCCTTTCATGAGAAAACTTTTTAAAAATTCTTATTTATGTGTATTCACATTTATATTTACACTGGAGTCAGAGATTAAGATGGGGCTTAAAAATGAGGGTATACATAGATTTGTATTTTTTTCAAAGGAGAAGGTTAAAAAAGTGACTTCCTTGAAATCTTGATGGTTTGCCTGAAGCCAGAATTCAGTATGGAGAAATCTTTTTCTGTCATCTTGATGTAGAAAGTTTTCATATGTCCAAAAATGCAAATGTCTTTGCCCCTTTCTCTTACTGTCTTTATGACCAGAAGGCTTTTAAGCTAAGATAACAAACATTTGTATTTATTCAGTGTAAAGTACTGAAAACTTGAACTTTAGACATCCTGTGAGGACTAATATGTAAATGGCTTTAAGAGAAGTGGACAAAGATTACAAATACATGAAAGCAGTGCTTAATCATCCTTGAAAAATGCTTTTTGGAGAATTCTCAGATTTTTTTTTCCCCAATGGTTCTTCTTTATGGTGTTTTGTTTTCCTGTTTTCAAAGTCTGTTCTATAGCAAGGTAGAGTAGCACTTGCACCAACATGTAAACTTTGGGAAGGCTGTAAACATTGCTCCACTTTAGCTGATGAGATAAAAGGATGTGCTTTACAAATAGCTGGATGGTAATTGCATCTAGTAATTGAAGCTACTGCTTGTGCAAATGCGCAGATTGTACCTCAGAAATTAGGTTAGTGTTTTGTTCCATTCACAGAGGCAAGGAGGTGAATATTTTCCAGTTAAGTAATATGTGGCAGCAGGAAAACAAGAACAGACTGATAATCAGGTTATATTCTATACTGGAAGTCTGGTAGAACTGTTTGAATATATGTTATATGGCACCAACCAATGCAGAAGACAAAAACAAACATTGAAACTGATTATGTGAAAATATCTTTTGAGTAGGAGCATTCCAATAGTAGTTATTCAAAAAATTGACAAAACTGGCCTGTGACTACAGTAGTTAAAATTTGTAGTGAAAAAAAAATTTTTAAAACTACAGTAGGCTTTACAGCTCAATGCTTTTCTTGAAGTAAGCAAAGAAAGGACAAACATATGGACAGAATACTGCCAATGCAATGGATTTTTATTTTCATTATGGCATTAATAATAAAGGCTAAATGAGAGATGAGACTTGTCTACCATCACTTAATTTCATAAGGCTGGAAGAAAGAGCTGCTTGCTAGTAGCTAAATGCTCAGTATGTGAAGGAATCTGCATGGTGGATGGTAGTGGGGATATGAGGAGCATGGAGAGGCCAAAGAACTGGATGAAGACAAAATACTTTTTTTTTCTTCAAAGGTGCAGCTGTAGCAGCTTAAATGTGGGGAGAGAAAAAAGAAAATGAGGCATATCAGCGCAATTGGGACTTACAAATATTTGAGGGAACATTGTTTGCATTTGGAGAATAATATTTAAAATACATCAGTTTGATATAATTTTTTGATAAATATGATGTGAGGTTTTTCTGTTTAGTTTCCCCCCCAGAAGAGCATGTATGTCTCATCCACAAAGTAAAGCCATTGTGAATTTGCCAAGGCTTTAAATACTCTCCTAAAAAAGCAGTGTGTTCCTAACCAAATTAAGGAAATATGGATGATGGTTCACTCTGGTTGGAAAAAATATAGCTTTTTGATTTAAGCTATCATCACAAGAGAGGATGTTAGGTAAGGTCATACCCAGCTCCAGTCTGAGCTGTCTGCTGATTTCAATGATTTAGGCTGATGGAAAATAGTAGGAACTGTCAGACTTGATAGATTTGTTTCAAAGGCACTGCAATTCTTGGGAAGATAAAAGAGAATGGTCTAAACAAATCAGCAGTAGTCTGAAATCAGAAGATTGAGCTGAAATACAGACAAAGTTTTCTGCTTGAAAATGAGAGGAAGTACAAAATAAAGAATAGGAGATGCAGAATAACAGTAATAACAGTGCTATGAAACAACAGCATTGCAAAAAAAAAGATCTGGGACTTACTGCTAGACAGCAAAAAAGGGAGATGAGAGACTGATTAGCCCTTTTCTCCTGGAGGTGACTGTGAAATCTCCTCTGAATATTGTACTTTCAGAAGTGTCGGCCAATTGACAAGAGTCCAGAGAAGAACTTCAGTAATGAACACTTCAGAAAACATGAGCTGCAAGGACAGACTGAAACTTAGAAAGGATTAAGACTAAACAAGTTTCCAGAGATGGATTAGTATTCTGCTTAAATAAAAGAGCTGGTGTAGATGGATTCTTCTTAGTTCTGCCCTTCAACGCTGGTAGTTTTGCATTCATTACCAGATGTGCTTCTTTGGCAGTAGCTACTTGAACAGGATGAGTGATTATGCAAAAAGAGAGAGGACCAGAGACAAAGTAATCACTACTGATTTTATGTGACCTTGAAAAAGAAGTGGATACAAACCTCATTTTTCTTAACTTCTTGGGTACTGAGGGAATTTCCAAACCTCTCTAAATAAACAATGGTAATGCTATGTCTCTTAGATCTGGTAGTTGTTCTAAGAAAATAACAACTTGAAAAAAGGGACACTGTGCAGGAAATGCACCTAAAAATGGCTGCTGCCATTGGTTTCCTCAACCACCTCCACTTGCTCGCTTCTGACTGCAAAAAGTTTGGAGTGCACCATGTACAGGACATCTAGATGGTCCCATGCAAGCAGTCTGTTCGAGTGTGGGAATTCCTACTCTTAGGAAAGTCATGGGAGAATATTTTTCTCCACGTCTTTTGAGGTAATGTACAGACCCTTTTCATAAGATTAAAAAGGAAAAAATGAAGTTTGTCCCAATGCAGAGGTTTCCATCAAAGAAGTTTCCATAATGGTTCCTGATAGAAGTTAAAACAATGAGAATGAAGACTTCCTCCCATCTGGCTCCCAGCTTGAGCTAGACTCCTACTGGTTTTCTGCATCCATACATAATTACTGTTTTGACCTTATTTTTAAAGAACATATTTCCTTTGTCGATGCACTGAGAAAGTGTAAAAAATAGTGCAGTAATTGAGTAAAATGTAGAAAAACTTTAAAACTTCTAAGTAGAATGTTATGGAGTATCAGTACTTTTTGTATTGAGACATGATTTTTGTAGACGGAATAGAGATTTCCTGAAATGTTCCTGGAATGTAATTTTGCTGGGTTTTAGTGCTTTGAATAAATACCACATCAGTGAGCTGCAGTAGAAGTGTAGCTCTAGTTCCCAAGGTGTGTGTGGTTGAGAGTTGCGTGAGAATTCATCTGTTTGTCAAGAATTGTGGAAAGAAGTTGTAGTTTCAGTCTGTGTTCCATGCCAACAGGGCTTGTTGTTCACCTGTCCAAAGCCTTTTTTTTTTTTTTTTTCCCTTAAGGATATGGGCAGAGCTTTGGAGGAATCCAAAGTCTCAGTTATTAAGGCGGTATTGTTTATTTCTGCATTGTCCAATAAATTCTGGGATCACAGATTTTTCACGTCAACTGTGCATCATTAACTACTCTATAGAATTAACTACCAACTTACTAAAAAACACTAACTTTTGAGAGATATTTTAATAATGCAAGTTATGATGAAACCAGAGGTAATGCCTTTTGCCATCAAATTTTATTTTACGTCAGTGATAATATTTAGAGATGTCAGAATCTGCTATGACATGACATCTGACTGAAATGGATTTCCTATTGTATTAGTGGCTTTAAAACCATCTCATCAAACATGCTGTGGGCTGCCAGACTCACATGTAAGAACTTTAGGAGAAGAGAAGGAAAACTACTTCTGTGTTTCTGATGGGTAACTTGAAAATCAGAGAGTTGCTGTATTTCATGTACTGGAAAAAATAAATAGGATTTGTCAGAAGCTTTTGGAGTTCCCAAACCCAGCTCATTGAAAAGGGTTATGTGAGAATATGATGACCCTTAAAAAGACTTTTCTGGGCCTTAGGGGAAACCTGTTGCTTGCTTGTGGAGGCTGTGAATACTCTTCTAGAGAAGAGTATTAGGCACCAATTTTGCCTGCAGATGGAGAGTCAGGCATCCAAGGAACCAGCAAGCTGAATGCAAAATGCTTGTGCTACTTTCATTAGGAGGCCTAGAATGTTTTATTCTACTTGATATGGGCTTCTCCATTTCAGTTCCTCAGGGTTGCCCTCTGACTGAGGATCCAACAATATCAGGAAGGAAGGAGAAAGATTAATTTGTTTCCTTTATTGGATGCAAAAATTAGTAAATGATTTATATTTTTGCAGCTTTGTTTTCAGTCTCCCAGTGTTTTGGAACATAAGCCACCCAAGTGGGGACGTCCATGCTGATGCCACATGACTCTTGATGTCTTGGTGTGGCCCTTCTCAGTATAGGTGGTCTGCCTCTGGCCTGTCCTTGGAAGAGCTGACACAGATGTCCAGAACAAGTCAAAGGAATGGGAATCAGCTAGAGAAATTTTCTCTGTGCAAGAAAAATACTGCACTTCAGGGGGTTTGACTTGGTATTTCTGGGCAAAGCCGCTGAAGTCTGTGGCAGCATTATGTTGAGCAGCAGCTAGCAGGGCATTTAAATGCCTGGAGGGATGGTGTTTGAGCAGTAGCCCTAAGCAGCTGCAGTTATGTGTAGCCTTGGCTGCCTGTTTGCCTTTATTGGGCTACCCCAGCTTGTGAGAGAATCAATCTGTAAAAGCTGCCTCTTTTGTTGCAGCACTAATTCTCTTTACTCATGTAATCAGAGTTCCCTAATAATTTTTGATCTATGGCTGATCTTTTCAATGGTTCAGGCTTCCTCCTACTACATGAAATGAATATCAATATAAGCCTAAGATATAACATAGATGTGATTAGTTTATAAAGCATGTTGCTTATGTAGCCTAGGTGTTTGTGCCTTTAATAATTTTTTGTGGGGTTTTCCTCCCACTGTATCCTTTATGTGGGATATACAAATTGGATTCATTTTTTACCCTGTCTCTCTGAAGCATAGGGTGAAACAGTTGAATATACTTTGTATACATTTTTACAGTTTATTAAACAGGCTCACTAAGTGTTTATTCCTTGGTAGGCAAGTGCTTGATACCATACAGTCAGGTGGATATTTAAAAAATTGCCATGTGGAACCCTGGGAATTCACCTGTTGTAATTGTATGCTAAAGCTCTAGATACAGTTGCTGGGTGTTCTTGCCAGACACTGACAATCAGTCTGTGCTAGGTATGCTGCCAGAGAGCTGTTCTGTAAATCAGAATCATTGCTGTCACATACTGATTTGTGAAGCACCCAGGCTTGCATATAAATAATCACCTTGCATGAGATTGTCAATGTAGTCTCCTGAAATATTTTTCTTTTACTAATCTTAACTTTCCTTTAGAGAATATTTGGTGTTTTGTCACAGTAATAATTTCCCATCTTTCCCTCTTCTGTTTGCACATATTTGTGTGAGTGCTAAAGACATTGGAACTGAAACATATGGGGATTTTTGTTTTGTTTTAAATACTCTGCAGGAACATGAGGAAATTCCCCAATCACTTCAAACTCCTCTAAGTTGAAGTGTGTAGGCTTTCTCTTACTGGGGTTACTTTAATAGAACTGAAATGAAGCAAGGTGCTGCAGCAATGTATCAGAAACAGCTACACATGGTTTTAACAATAAGTGTTATTCAGAGGGGTTGAGGAGTTTTTTTTTAGGGACTTTAATATCCTTTAAGTATAATAATAATATGTTTGATTATAAACTAAATACTTTCAGTGTATGTGCTACTTGAGGAACCTTGTAAAACTGGACTGTGGAATAAATGTCAGAAAGTGACGTTTTCTTAGGGTTTTTTGATTGTAAGGTCTAGCTCTTGCACTGTTCAATACTGCCTTTCTTGATCTGCAAAATTCACTTTGGAAATTTTTTTCTGACAAATTCTGCCTCTGAATTTTCTACACATTTGTCTTTTATTTGTTCTTTTGCAATATTTTTTTCAATATAATCATGTCTTGATTCTCTGGAAATCAATCGGTCTATGTCCATTTACATACTAGATCTACATGTAAGTGCTAGTTAATTTTCATCATGGTGTTGGGCATCCTGCATTTTTGACCTAGTTTCTCAAATTGGTATTAAAGCTGTGTGTGCAAAGCCCATTCCTGTAAAATGGAGAAATCAAACTCTCCACATTTGTCGTGCAGTGTAAACAAACACTTTTCTGCCTAGGTGGTATGTTTGTTCTCTCTTGGTAAATAGCTGCCTGTCAGTGACTGCCAAAAGAGACAAACATGTGTCTCTTGTTTCTAATAGCAAGAGTTCTTCCTTTCTGTCCTTCTTGTAACCTAAATTCTGGCTTAAAACTGTTAAGTGCAATAATTTCTGCATTTCTTAATTTAAGGAATAGCATTCTTTGTGAGCTGTAGTGGGATATTTTTCCTTGTCTCACTGCTGTGTGGGTGTGTAGTTTATTCGGTATGTGACCCAATCTAATGTGCTCATAAGACTTTTGTTTAGGCTTTAAAATTCCCCGTACTAAACATGTTGTTTGCTCTGTGTGAACATTTCAAGCATGTGAGGTGAGACTGGTTTGTAGATCTGTGTTCATCTGGCATATTGCAGTTCTCAGAACATGTCTCTAACGCAAAATGCTGTAGGCACATTTGATGACTTAATTGCTGCCTGTTATATTATTAAGTAGAATATAGCTTTTACTGAAAACAGACTGCAGATCTTTCTTAAGCAGTGGAATTAATGAAACTAGAAAGAATTTTTATGGCTTTAGATTAGAAGTTACCTTGAGGCTATTCAGTTTTATTCCCCCTTTTCCCTTCTCCCTTTGTCTTATCTTCGTGACTCGTATTTCTATAAATTTTTGACTCCTTATATTTGTACTTTTGAATATAAGCATATGTACAAAACCTTAGTTCATTAAAAGTTTGCACTGTATTCAAAACTAGGAAACTTGATGAAGAATGAAAGAAAAAATTCAGCTTTGGCAGTAATTGTGTTTTAATGACAGTGTTTATATTTGCTCTTTCACCACTTTGCGAATTGAACATTGTGATTTATGTCTAAACCTTGCAGGCCTCATTTTCTAGACCAAGACACAAACGTACTTAAACAGAGATGCCCTAGAGAGGAAACTGCACCAAATTGTCAGGGTCATGGAACTCTTTAGCCAAAATATCTGGTCTGAATAGCTTGAAGGCTTGCAGGAAACATTGTGCTTACCTTTTGGTGTCAGCATATCTTTGATAGAAAGGAGTCTCTTCAGTTTGATTTGAATCACTGATCTTTATGTAAATACTTGGCAAAGACAAACCAGCAAAGACACAGTTGTCCTGAACAAGAAGTGATGGTGGAGAGACAGCTAGAGATGAAGAATGCTAAGGGCTGAAGAATAACTTGGGGCTCTAGTAAGGAACCACTGCCACTGGGCAGTGAAGCTGTAGTTACTACTTTTGAGGCCAGTTATAAAGTCCTGGCAGAAAAACAGGAGAAACTTGAAATGCAGGATGTGCCAGACACTGGAATGGGAAATTTTTCACAACATTGCTGGTCTGAGCTCACTTTCTGAGGTATATTTCCTTTCATTTTCGGACTTCAATGTTTCTATGTATTGTCTAATACTGGTGACACAAGAGGTATATGCAATAATTAAATGTGAGCCAGAATTGAATTTTCAGGAAGCTTTTCTGCAGAAATGCAGGCACAGCCTATTTGCTACCAAACCCTCTCAGACAGTTACACCTGGATAATCTATGCTTACCGCCTTGGTGTTGATCAATGTTTGCCACCCAGGTCTGTGGGAACATCTGATGTTATGATTTAATCAGCACATGAGTTAAGCAACAAACTTGCAGAACGCGTTTTATTTAGCAAATTGACTGTTATAAAAGATAAGTGCAAGTTCCAAATAACCTCCAAAAATTGCTATAAAATTACTTTTACCTCATGGACTTGGAGAATGGTTGCAATTTCAACTTTGTGCTGCTCTACATTATTAACTATGCCAAATTTCACACTCCTTCCATTTTTAAAAAGCAGAATTAACTAGGGAGAAATCAGTCTTTCCTTAGCAAAACATTATTTTTATTTTCTTTCTTTTAAATTTTATTCAAGTTATACCTTTAGTGCTAGGAGTTTGAACTCAGGACTTGTTACTTTGAAGAGAAAGGAGTCTCCTTAGAAAACCAGAAGTAGAATTGTGATTGTGGCGTACTATATTTCTCTCATTATAGTAGAAGGGAGAGTTTTTCTTGTGTTGGAGACTATGCAGCAAGTAAACTGTGTTAACCTCCCACAGTGAAAAACATTGTACAGCTAAAGTTTGAGTTTACATTGTCTTTGGAAGTAAGGGCAGACCTGCATTGGCTGGGGCAGGTTTCCCAGGGAAGAGCTGGAGTCACCATCCCTGGAGGTATTTAAGAGCTGTGTCGATCTGGTGCTTAGGGACGTGGTTTAGGGGTGGCCTTGGCAGTGCTGGGTTAACAGTTGGACTCCATGGTCTTGTAGAGCTTTTCCAACATAAACCATTCTGTGATTCAGATGTAACACAGTTGTGGAGTGGTGAATAAGACAGTAAAGAGAAAATGGTGGCTCGTGTATATCTTGAGTATCTATTTGGGCCAAGCTACAGGCAATCTTTGTGAAGATTGAGCACTCAGCAGCTCTTATTTGGAGCAAAATAAACTTTCTTTTAGTTCATACTAACTATTCCAACCTTAGAGACTTGGAAAAAGCAGGCAGAGATCTGAAAATCTGAGAGGTACCTTAACTAGATCCTCTTCCCCATGCCTTTCCCTGCAGCTTTTGAATGAAGTTTGCAGGAGGTTCTGGAACAGTTTGGTACCAAGTAGAGGATAATGGTTGCAATGTTCTCAGGCAACACAAACTCCTTCTCATGGCCCAGCTACAGCTGTGATATGATGGAAAAGCTGTTAAAATGGAGCTGAAGATGGGGACCAGCTTTTCTCTAAGAAAACTAGAAAGTCTTTTTAAACATAGAAATGTTCCAGTGGTTATGATGGGAGAAATAAACCAGAAGTTATCCAAAATCCAAGTTTTGTCCTTGCCCACTCTCCTCTGAAAATGTGAGTTTTGATTAGAACATTTACAATATGACTGTTAAGCAATAAGACTGTTATAGAGGTATTTTGTATCCTCATCCTTTTATGTATGAGCATGATCATTAGCTGGTATAAGTCTTTTAAAATGAAACAGTCATCCTTTCTGCAGAACTGATCACGGCAATTAATTTCCTTTGAGGAAGCTGATGGTCTGATATCACCAGGTAAGAACTTGCATGAAGGCTTCAAGATTTAGAAGTTGGAGTTGGGATCTGTATAGCTTTTCTCCCTGAATTAATAATGTTGGTTTATTTTTGTGTGTTTCTTTTTAAAGGGAGATATGGGGTGAGGAAGCAGATAATGTGTGATTTTTGACAGAAAATTCAATTTGAAAGTTGTCCCTTTCCAACTACAATTCATGGAAATTTTTCCTTTACATCTGGATTTGTTCTGATTAATTTAATGAAGCTGTGCTTTATGTTTGCTGTGGTGTAATAGTGCAAAGACTTTGTGAAAGGCTATCCAATCCCAGTGCATATTTGCTTTGCACAGGTTTATCAGGGTTTTTACTCCAAGGTTTTCACTTGCACTTTGTCGAGGAGATTTATTCCTGGAGGTCCCACTGGGACCTGAATAACAACTAATAGCAAGTGTGACTCCTGACTCAGGAATGTGGAAGATGCTGTAGTTACACTGGAGAAGCATCCTCAGGAAGTGCAGACTCTTCTCTAAAGATCTGTGGGAATTCTGTCAGTCTGGAGTAGATGATGGAGACCAACATTGCACGTAGATTCTTTGATGGTTGGTAGTACATTTATAGATTATCTTAGAACTATCGGTATAATAATTAATTATTCTAGGTTCCAAAAGGTGTTATCCATGGGGATCACTTATTGTTGGATTGTCTTGAATGTGGTAGAATGGCCTAGACAGAAAATGCAAAAGCAGAGTTGGAAGTTAAAAGAAAGGGGGGTGACATGAAGCAGGGATGGAGCTACGGGAGGCAGGCACTGCACCATCCTGAAAGGTAGGAAGAGCAGAGATTTGTTATTTCAGCAGGGATATTAAAAGAAAAAGGTGAAATAGAAAAGTGGGAAAGGAAAGGCTGCATACAGGAAGCTGAGAAAGCACTAAAATATGTGGAAAGGATTCAGTGAGATAGAAATAGATTCTTGAAGAAGCATCTGAAAGGTTTGAGACTGAATCAATATTTTTCCTTAAAATTTTGCTGAGATTAATTTTGGCTTAAATGTAGGAATTACTTTTTGCAAGGGAGGAGGTGACAGATGGATCCAGAGAGGGTCTTGACTTTCATGTCCATACAAAATCTCTTTTTTATTTGTGTTTGTTGAAAGTATTAAAAAATACCTCTGGCAGTTTTTCCATTTCCTTTGGCTTTCGTGTCTAAAGAAATATTCAAACTGGGAGAGGGGATGGGAAGCTGAGCCAGGTGGCAAGCCTATTTATCACCTAGTCGGTGGTGGAAAATACTGAATGATCAAATGAAAGTGTTTTAAAATAACATGAACACAGAGACAGAAAAAACTGCCAAGGGAAGGAATTTATGTTAAAAGAAAACTTGCAGTTTCCTTGTCCAATTGTAATAAGAGACTTCAACGTTCAGTGGAAGGCAGTGTATGTACCATTTGCAGCCACACATATTTTTATTATTTTTTAGAGTAGTTAGAAAATCATAAAAAAAAGCTTTTATCTGAAAGGCATTCAATTTGAATAATTTTATGGAAAATACCTCTTGTGTGTCAATGTATGTGAGTATACCTGTACACAATACGTCAAAGTCTCTAAATTTGATTCTAAAGAAGAAAATATTTTTGCCCATTTCTGTAAGCTATTGAATAAGCTATAGTTTGGCAGCTCTGTCAACTTTAGAATGTAAACCAAAAATACAGGAGAAAAAATTGTATTTGAAATAAAGAAGTTTTAGATCTTCAGAATTTTAACTGTGTGTGGCATATCAGCTACAGATCTTCACCAGTGTGCACAATTTAAGGGGGTGTGGTTATTTTAATTATAACCCCTTGCCTATCTCTTATTTTTCACAATCTGAAAAAGATCATGTAGTACCAAAACTTACCTCTCACCTTTCTATTATTTGTCTATTTTGTATTCATGAACTGGAGCACAGTGTCTGCTAATAAAGACTGCAGTGTTTTAAAACCATTCTGGGGTTTTACAGAATGTTCAAAATGTATCTGCTGGGAGCCTCTAATATTTTGCTGACAGTTTATATGTTTAATTATTTTTACTGTATTCAACTAAATTTAAAGGTTTTAGCTAACCATGTTTTTTGCTTATTTTATGCTCAGGGATCCCTTTCTTAAAACCCAGACACCTTAATCAAAATCATGTGGCACATGGGAGCTGTGTAGCAGCAGGATTTAAAAATCAATTTAATGCTTTGTATTCCTACAAATATAAAACTTTGAATTAATTTAACTAATATTTATAGGTAGGTAAAAAATAAATTTACCCCAACAAATGCTGCTAGACTTCAGGTAATTTTCAGAAAGATGGGAGCTGTACTGCAAACATTGTGCAATTGGCAAAAGAGGGCTTTAAGGTGTAAGATCTGTAATTTAGAGAAGGCACAGCCTAGACGATACTGTTGTAAACATCTGCATGCTACCTAAATTTTTGTATTTGTTGGGTCCAGTCTATTTAATTTGTTCAGTGTCTTAAAAACAAAAAAAAAAAAAATTAATTGGTTGCCCAGCATGAAATGTGTGAGGACAAATTAAGTGCTTCTAAGTCTTGGAAGGAAGGAAAGGATATATTTTTGAATCACATATTTGGGTTGATAGATTCTATGTAAAGCAAAAACGTGGTTTGTTTCTCCTTCTTTTTTTTATGAAAAATGGCACTTTGACCAAGCAGTTTTGCCAAAAATATTTGGAAGATTTCTTCCTCCATCTACCCCCCTGCCCTAATTATGAATGCAAATGTAGCTCAAGCTGCAAAAGCTTTAAAGACAACTTAAAAGAACTGTTCTCCATCCAGTTCTCAAAATAAATAACATCCCTTTTTTAGCATCACTGTCTAACAGTTTGTAAAGCACGTGAAATAATGTCATATTAGCATTTATCCATTGTACAGATGCCATTTATCAGCCAACACCATTTGCAAACAAGTAACTCAAACAGATTTTTAAAATCCAAACTGCTTAAATTAAAACCACATTTCTTTTGTGTAGTGGATACTATGTTAGGAGATTTGTTTTCTCAGCACATGAGTTCTTGGGAATGTGAACTGTCCTAGCAAGTATTGCTCAAAGTTGCCCTGCTTGGTGACAGGGTTCTTGGGTGCTGCTGTAGTGCAAAAACCAGTGATGAACTCGAAACATTTTGACATGCACTTAGAGAAATTAAGGAGTAAACTGTTTCTAAAGAAACAGGTTCTAGTGTGGCAGTATCTGTGGCCATTGGGAAGTAAAGAGATTAGGAATTAACTTTATTCAAATATCATTTACTGGTTTTAAAATCCATTGCCGCATATATATTCTGAATCTGGAGTTTAACAATTCTAACTGAACTTGAACTCAAATGATTGAACCAATTTAATTGTTTTATGTTAAGTAACTCTCGGAAATCTTCCCACTTGAATGTTGGCTTACTCTTCAGCAACCTGAGGGTTGGTCTTAGAAAGTTCTCAGACTTGTATCCCAAATGTATTTTCAAATTACATGCTGTGCTTAATGAAAAACAGAGAGTTGATTGGAACAAGTAATATAGGAAATTAGTTTTCTACATATATGAGGGAGAGATTTATAGTTCCTGTAGTATATTTTGTGCCTTTGTAGGCTGCAATGCAGCACCCTGTGGCATGAGAAAGTAGGCATGAAAGAACCTTTTAGATGATAAAGGAAAAAGCAAAGAACTTTATTGTCCCAGACTTTGTAGGTTTGGATCCTGGCACAGTTCTATTTGATGGAATTAATAAGGAGTGGTTTAAAAAACTGGTCATTTTCACTATGACTCAATATGCACAGCAATGTATTTTATATAAACATATTGTTTGGTACCAAAAGATTGTGTTTCGTTTTGTGGTCCAAGTAGTACTATGTTCATATGATTTTCTGGAATTAAATTATCTTGATTCCAACTCTGCCATCTACATATTAATGAACTGTCTCTGTAACTTCTTTATTTATGGCTGACATCATTAATTCCTTTACACAGAAGGCTTCTTTGATAGAAGTACCCTCTTGCTCCATCCAAGTGATACACAGCACAACAGCAAAAAGTTGACCTACCACAATGCAAATACTTCATAATCAGTATTGTAGACTAATTCATGGGTATTCCAACAAGGAAATCTTGATTTTCATTTTTATCTGAATTTTCACCTTAAAAATCTTGATTGTTATGAACTAAACAGTGTCAGCTTTGAAGACTTTCTAGAAATCTGCAGAATCACAAAGACTATCCTGGCAATTTCCTCCAGAAGCTTCAATCTTTACCAGTTCCTATAATGTAGCAGTGACATAAAAGTAGACAAGTTGTCAGTTAGGTCCACCTCTTTGGACCTGTGAAGAATCCTGCAGACGTATTTTGTGCAGTTTTTTGACTGGATTTCCATGGAGAAAAAATTCAGTAATTGATTCAACGAGATGGATTCTAAAACACACCACTCTTCATAGAATTGCATCTATGTATGCTTAATGGGTACCTAAACAAAGGTTGCATGCTGGGGCTAAATCCTATAAATACAGATTAAACATGACTGTCTGACCCTTCTTTGAACTGCAGAGCAGGATCCATCATAGCATAATTCGTTTATCTCCTTGTGTCGAAGATGCTCTGTAGTAAACAGAGTATTTTTATGTCTTGGAGAGGTTAGATTACAAATGAAAACTTTTCTGAATCTGGTAGATTTGATTAATTAAGGCTAAACAATTTTCATGGCTAAAAATGGTCTTTTAACATTTTGGGAAGTCACATTAATTCTGTGTGTAAAACCTACTTCTGTTTAAATTGCAGGGTCAGAGCCGTCACCATGTAATTGGTTTATCCTCTTATGTCTAAGATGCTCTGTAGTAAACAGACTGTTCTTATGTCCTGGAAAGCTTTAGCTTGGCCACTGCTATTTTTGGTTGCTCTTCAGTAACTCTTGTCATGGGAAGCATAATCATTGTTTATTCTCTGTTAACACTGAACTGGCTGGTAATGTTGTACAGCTTCATAAATATTTTCTCAGGCTGGAAAAGAGAGCACAAGTCTAAGTAATCAATTGTTGGTAAGTTGTTCCAAGTAGTTGGTTGTGCAGGTAGCCATACTCTGTATTTCTGTTAGCTCTATGAGACCTGCTCTGGAAAGGAACAATCCAAAGACATGTTTTTCTGGTGTAATTGCAAAATACCATCACTCTCCTATTACCCTAATGCAGTAGCAAGATATCTAAGGTGAATTTTTCTTATTAGGACATGATTAAAAAAAGTAATTTCAATAGCTCAGGCTATTGAACTTAAGTTTAAACGAAACCCATTAACATTTAACAGGATCCTATGACTGAAAACTTTTTGTGGGGTGCCCTTTGTCTGACCAAAGAGCAAATTCTGAAGTAATCTGTGCCTCAAATTAAGTCTTCTGCTCCTTTTTGCCTAGCTCCCATAAATAGTTCATACACAACTATTTCTCCAGGATGTGTGCATGAAGCTAGGCTTAGGAACATATGTTAATATTTATGCAATTTCTTCTGGAGATCCATTCTTGGCACGTTTGATACATAAGAAAAACTTAATGGAGTGGGAGGAAAAAAACCTTGAATGAAATCTTTCTCAGTGTGATTTTTTAATGAATTTCAAGATTTTACGGAATCTGCAAATGAATTTGAAATATATCATAAGGCCTTCTATCAGTATACACTTCTTAATACAAAGGAAAACGAGAAAGTTATGTATTCCGTATCTAGCTATAGGCAACTCTTGGGACAGCATGAAAAGGTTTTGTCTGCAGCTAAGCAGATTTTTATGCATGAGGGATTTTGTCATCCCCTCTCAAATTAGCTTTAATTGCTCATTACTCATCTTGCCTGTGCACTGCACTGGGGGCGACAAGCCTAATAATTCTTCATATGAATAACGTAAGGTGATCATAGAGGTGTTTCCCTTCTACTGCCCCTCTACAAATAGGGAAAGTGGTATAGAGACTCTCAAAGCAACAGCACAATCTGTGACTGCAGCATTGGTTTGTATTCAGTTTAACTGGACAGAAAAACTAAAAAGTGTATCTTGGGCTGTACTCATCTTAAAATTGTGCCATTTGTCTCATCTTCAAAGAAAACTTAAATGTTGGAAAAGTTTATAGTGAGGAATTTGTTCAAGTATAGTGTGTATAAGGAACAGGATGTAACTGTCTGATGCCTTTTCAATCCTTTATGTTGTTGCCATTGATTCTACAAACTTTCCTTTATGCAGTAGAATTAAGTGTTTTGTCCCAAATTTGGAAAAGATCTGCGTTCTCTGAAATCAGTCTGAGCTGACTTAGCAGACTAACTTTGTGCCACAGTTGGTGTGCTGAGGTGGAATTGTGTTTCCATTGAAGCTGATGGGTATTTAAGTTAGCACTTCCAGATAAGGGGGACTGCATGTAACTTTGTAGTTTGACTTTAAATATGATAAGTATTCCTAATACATCTTCTAAAGTTTCAGTCTGTAAAATCAACTTGTGTTCTTTTCTCCTTGCTCCATTTAAGACAACAGATGCCTTAGGAATTGTCAGGGTTTGTTTCCAGAGGGTCGTGTTCTCTCCCTCCACACAAATAATACACAGGTGCCCTGTAGTGGAGATGGTTGAGAGCTAGGCAGCATTTTGTTGGTTCTGCAGTTCTTTGCAGCTCTGGTAATGCTTTGTTTTGGAATCAATGAGACTTTGCAAAGGACTGATGGAATTAATTTAACTTTCTAGAAAGTTAATGGGACTGGTTCAAGTTGGCTGGGCTCTTCCTTGAATTGGTTTACTGGATAGGCAACTCCAGAGAACAGTTCATCTGGTAAACGATGATTGTGTAAGACAGAAAAAGCTCTCAGCTTCAAGACATTCTTATTAACCAGAATTAATAATTCTACTTTCTGTGTTGTTATTATCACGGATCCATTTCCTGTTGGGGATGGGAAGCATGACAGCATTTACTTCTGGAAAATCTGTATATAAGATATGTATAATTTATATATAATTTTCATTAGAGGGATGCAATAATTTCACAGTGATAGCTGCAGGAAATTCCCTCAGTGTTATCATGCATGTTGTAGGACTACAATGCACGTGTGCTTACAAAGCATGTTAGGAAGCTTATCTCCTCAAAACTTTTCAAAATGGTTCCAAATAGATTCCCTGTAAACCAAGCTGATGAAGATTAAAATCAATTTTCATATATACCTGGTAACCTCTTCTTCTGGCCAAGAAACTTACTTGGTTTGTATTACTTAAATTTGGAAAATAGGTAAATGTACTGGATTTTATCCATAAATAAATGACACATGTACTTCAAGCTCACAATAAGATGCTGTGATTTTTATTTTTTTTTTTTTATTTGTAGATATCCTGTTTTCTTCAGTTTACAAAGACAACTCAGTGTCGAGGGAACTGAAGACTGGGGTGTGCTGGGCTAACACAAATTTAACTGAAGCCAAGAATGCCCTGGTTTGGCTCTGGAAAGAGTATGAAGCAGCCAAGGACATTTGGAATGCCAAATCTAAACCAGAACGGTGAGTTTCCTATGTTGTACTGGATAGAGCCATAATTATATATGACAATTTTATTCCCTCCTGTCTTCACATCTTGTTTTAACAGAGGATATTCTGCTTTCTGTGTGCCAGAGCAGCATGACAATAGCTTCATGAGTGACACAAACTGTATGTTCTCCTTTTCTAGGAAAAAAACTATATGTTCTCCTTTTCTTGTCTCTAGTTCCCTGCCTTTTAGACCAAATTGACTGCATGGCTCTAGTTTGCCCTGGTCAGGATGTGGGGAAAGCTAAACCCAACATACAGACTGACCTAAAAAAGTTATATTGGCACTGAGAGAGATTCAGTAAGTCATTTATTTTGCAACATAAGTAGAAACTAAGGTGGTGATTAAAAAATAAAAATAAGTTGCAACAATTATTTATTTGCTTGTGTAATACCTGAAAGGACCTGAATTTCTTCAAAGGATTCTTATTTACTCCTCATACTGTGCTTCAGTAATATCTTTCAATAGACCCTTCCTCTAAAGCTGTTTTCAAGCTGTTTTCATAGGAAATGTCCAGCTATGTATTTGTTAGAATAGTCTCTGACTTTTAATGTTATATTCTGTAGACTCCCTAGCACTTTGAAAAGTCTTTAGATCTCTAAAGCAGAATAAAACACCTTAATCTGGATGAAATATAAGATCCCCTAAGTGGTGTCATTCTTTAATATAGTTCCTGTTCTGATGTTCCATTTTCATGAATGCACAAGCATTCAAGTGGAAGCAAGTCTTTAGTTTATTCATACATATCCCTGGTTTGTTTTCACCAAACTAATTATCCCATCTAATTTCAATTATTTTCAACTTGTTTTCTAGAAGATCCATTTGCTGTTACTAATTTAAAGCTTTCTGTTCTTCTCTTGCCCATTTTTCTTTCTTCTTGGTTGTTATGCCTGAATTAGAAACATCTGGATTAAAAATGCTGAGGTTTTGATAACAAGTCTCTTATTTATTTTCTTGTAAAATGCCACAGCATCCTTTCTATACTTAGCATCCAAGAAACATTGAGATGTATTGAAAGTTTTCACAGGAAACCTTTTTTTTTAAATAGAAAAGCACTATTTTGATCAAGTTTGGGTTTCTTTTAATAAGAATTTTTTACTTTATTTGGAGAGTTAGCTTTTCATTACGCCTCAGGGAAAGAAAACTGGATTTATTGTGAGTTTCAACATCTGAGACAGGAAAAAATGAAAAATTGCATGTTTTTAATCACTAGAGTTGGAATTCTTATGCTGCTCTGCTTGCATGTATTTTGTCAGCAAATCCTGAAGGGCTAAATGTACACACATATGCAAAAAATAGGTGAAACAAAAGGCCTGAAAAGAAGATGAAAAAAAACGATGCGCTGTGATAAGATGCATTAGCAAAACATTCTTCACTCAGCTGCAGAAAAAACTATGCAGAAATTTTACATGTTCTTACATACTAGGAAGCAAATTCCATGCTACTGAAACAAAGTTATGACAGAAGGAAAATGAGTACAAGCAAAGCAGTCTGGCCAAGGATCTTTTTTTTTTCTTTTTTTTTTTTTATTTCTTTCTTGCCAATCTATCTCTGCTGGGACCTGCCCAGAAAGAAGGACAAAGAGTGTAGACTGGAGAAGGAGCTTGTTGTCATTAGGTGCAGTCCTACCACTTAAAAATGGATTATGCAGATGAGTAATCTCAATCTCTTGACACAATTTGCAAGAGTGAGATTTGAAATTCAAGTTAGCACAAATGCAGTTCAAGCTGGAACATTTGCTATTGCAAAAATGAAATGTGTAAAACCAGGTATGAATGATAGACTTGGGGAGTTTGCAGTTTGTTTACTGGATGTCATGTGCTCAAATCTAAGGGAAGCTGTTTTTCAAAAGTTGCTCAATTACTGATTCAGTCGGAGCCACTGAGGCATAACAGTGATTCTGAAAATCTAATTATCAACACAGGGTTCTGTGTCTTCACAAGTTTACTCAGTTCTGCTATTGGACTGGAATGCAATGGCAGAACTGAGTTTCCTGCAAATTCTGGGACAGTTAAATTGCACCCCAAACATTACAAGTCAGATGTGGTGTGTAATTACAGTATTTGTTATAAGATGAAAAACTTTTCATCTCGGATGTTAACTCATGAACATTAAAATAAATATTATATGACCAGGAGTATTATCCATTCATATCACATCAGGAGGAATATCCATTAACATCATATGCCTTCCTTTTAGTTTGTACTGAAGTTTGCCGAAGTGCAGGACCAAAAAATGTCTGTGGCTCTGCCAAGGAGTGACTGCCTGAATTTCCACTGGAAATTCCAGTAAGCATTAGCACTTAATTACCGTACTCTACCTTAAAGGCAGGAATTAAGTGATGTGCAGCATAGCTATGGCCTCCTGCTTTCTGCATGTCTTAATGTGTCGCACTACAACTGGAGTCAGGGGTAGAGCTCCCTTGTTGATAATCTCTGCTTGGCAGGATCTGAAAGTACATCATAAATAACTGACTCTCAATTATGTAACATAAATGACTCCTGCTTTCCCAAGAGGATAATTGCGTATTAATACATCGTCATTAATAAGTACTGCAGGTACTGAAAAACAACCTAATTTCCTTTCCTTGTTTATAAAGCTAGATTTACCTATTTTTGGACATATTCTGCATACACAGAAGCTTATTCTGCTTTGACATAGTAATTCTCATAGACAAAAGACATAAAAGTGTCTGTCTTGCTTAAAATTTCAGTCTAGTTCTTGAGCTCTGACCTCATAGGAATACAAGGTCAACTTTCAGGATTTTGGCACTCCACATGGTGCTGTGTAGTGAATGTTTAGGCCCTCAGAACAATCTGGATTAGGTTTTGCTCCCATGAAAGTCAGAGAGGCAAACAGCTTCTTCCCTTTGACTCCCCACAGGCAGAGTTGTACTGCTTTCAATTAGCCCTCTCCCCTTGTCCACCCACCCAGACCTCCTGGAGACCAGGAATGGGGTAGTGAGGAACAGGAATTTTCATATAGCACAGTATCGAATTGATTCCAGGCCTTGCAGCCATTTTTCAACCCAAATTTGTCATGAAGTTTTATTTTAAAATACCTGGTATATTTATTTCCTGTACATTTGCTCCTACCACCATTTATAAATGTATTGGTTTGGTCACATACCAAGGAAAGGGTGAGGAAAGATTTTTAAGGGTGGAAGATGGCTTGCTTTCATAACATGTAATAGAAAGTAAGCTTAAGATGACAAATGTTGTGGTGCTTCTTTCCAGAGGTCAAGCTCATGTAATTACTTTGAACAGGAAATGTACAGATATCATCCTTTAATATGCCATGATGAGAAATTCAAGTTGCATATTTTGCAGTTGGTGCTTGTGTGTGTGTATATTCTATACCCATGTGAAGTCCTACAGAACTGGAGTAATATGTTCCCAGTGTGAGATTTTATTCAATGTACACTGAGCACATGTAAATGCTTTGTCTGGCAATCATGCCAATCACCATGGAATAACATGCAATAAGTAGGAAACAATTTTGTGGTAACTGCAGCCTTCAGTGGTTTGATGAAAAGTCCTAGTCAGAAATTGCTTTCACGTCAGAAAACTCTGTATCATCAAAAATTCCTTAAATGTCAGCAAGGGTGTAGTCCTTACAAAAAATCCTTGAATACTCTGGGGTTGTTTTTACTTGTCTTCCTTTATGTCTTTTTTTTTTCATCAGGTATACGAGCAACTGAGTGTATAAATATTATGCAGACTTGTGTACTAATAGGGAATAAGTCTTATTCATTGGTTTATTTAATCTTTTTTTTTTCTTTGAAAGTAATAAGCTTTTTGATGAAGAACTGGCACTTCAAGAATCCTGCCAAAGGGCTGTCTTTTACAGAACCTTATCAGTTCTTCCTCTGTAAGACAAATAAATACAGTCTTCAGTTTGTTTGGCATTTTTTGATTTCATAGAAGAGCTCCAGGGTACTGCGTGCATATCTTGGGAAAAAAAGAAATACAAACAGAAAATAGAATGAGCTTGATTTCAAATATTTTTCCCGAACTATGGCTAGAAAAGGTAAAAAAGTCCACCTTGGCTTTTTTCCGACTGAAAGCAAAAAGAGAAATAACTGTTAGTCATCTCAAAATTAAAGAACACTCTTGCCTTTCAAGGATGTCTGTGCTCTGCAGGGTGAGAGCAGGTTTTGAAGCTGAGGGCCAGAGCTGGGCAAGTGACCCTGCAGAGGCTGTAGAGTAGGGACCGGGCTGGATGTGAAATGGGTGAGCTCCACTCTTTGCAGCAGGACCAGCAGATGGTTCTGTTCAGAGCCGACTTGGTACTTGATGTGGGAGGGGTAGAGCCTGGAGGGGAAAGGAAGGAAGAAGAGTTTTCCCTTTGCTTTAATTTTTCCATATGGTTCTGCACTCAGGTGAAGATGTCTAGTCCTGAATATTCAGTTGTTTCAGTGGTCTATAGTGAAGGGCAGACTATTTGAAAATCCTAAAGTGAAAAAGAATATAACCTGTATTTTATAATGCTTTCTTGTCATAGGGTATAATTCAAGGTCAACCATCTTTTTCACTATGAGTTTGTCAAAATATTAGGCTTCATTTGTTACTATTTCTTGTAATGGGTCTAATGAAATATGTGGTTTTAAAGAGAGAGAGATGCTTTTGTGCTTTCTTTTTTGCTCCATTTGAACTGCATACTGATGAACAGTAAGAGTGCTCTGTTGCTGTTCATCAGTATTAAAATTAAGCTCTATTTTGATGGTGTAAGTCACCATCTGTTACCAGAGGAGCTTTGTTTTTTTAATTACAAAATAATTAAAATATTCTTTCAGACATTAAGCAGATGACACACAGCACCTTCTTTTTCCTTACACTCTTATATCTTATAGTGTTTTGCTTTTATTTGTTGACTGAAAGTTAATAGCTGGCATACCTTATTTTGACTTTGCCTTTACTGTAAATTTTAAGCACTTGAAGCAGTAGTCTCATAAATAATGTTGTCTGCCAAGGAACTATCTTTGGTGGAGCTTTTTGAACCCCTCCCCACCGTTCTGAAGAACTCCTTAAACTTCTGATATCTGCTGGTGACAGCTGAGAAAAAGAATGTGCTGCTCTCATGTTCTCAGTATTTAGTTCTTAAGATGGAAATACTAAACCTTTTAAAGGTCTAATTTGACACACCTGAGCTAGGAGGCATAATTTTGGATACGGGTTGTTTTAATGAGCTGTGAAGGAAGAAAATCAGCATTATAGAATTATAGAGTGATTTATGTTGGAAGGGACCTTAGAGATTTTCTGGTTCCAGACCCCCTGCCACAGGCAGGGACACCTTCCACTATAGTGCATTACTGAAAACCCCACCTAGCCTGAACTTGAAGACTGCCAGGGATTGGGCATCCACAGCTTCTGTGGGCAACCTGGTCCAGTGCCTCACCACACTCTGAGTAAAGAATTCCTTCCTAACATCTAATCCAAATCTCTTTAAAATTTAAAAACATCCTCCTTTGTGCTATCACTATCTGCCCATGTGAAAAGGTCCCTCTCCTTTTTTTTTTTTTTGTGAACTTTCTTTCTGTAGTGGAACCTTCTCTTCTCCAAGCTGAACAACCCCAGCTCTGTCAGCCTGTCAGTATTATGCCCATACGTATTTATATGTGTGTATAAAATATGTATTACATATACATTTCTATTACATAAGCATTCAGAGGTATTGTCTCCACTTACTCAGGAGTAGCATCCATAACAGAGTTTCTGTTCCCATGTGTATTACAGATGCCTCAAAAATGGAATTCCACATATACAACTAAAATCAACAATTGGTTATTCTGAAGGCAGTTGTTTTCTGAATATTCCTGCATCATGTTAGATGTAGTTATGGTGAAGAGAGATAAGACTTCAGGAAGACATTCACAATGCTTGAAAAATTATATTTGTTGTCATGCTTAAGGAATCACGTATTTCCAAATGATATGTCCGTTGTGTGTACACAGGGTAAAAAACTTAAGTAGAAGACAGCTGTAGCTATCATGAAGTACAGAAAAATTTGTACTTCCAAAATGGCTTCCAAAATAGTCTGCAAATTTGAACCAGTTGCTACAAGATGATAAAAGCCCTAAGGCAAAGACCAAGTTTTAAATGCGTGCTTTATTACTCTTTTGCAAATGCAGCTTTATTCACTCAGACCCTGTATTTAACTGCTATCTGCCTTGTCTGGAAAAAGGTATCAGGTTCAGTGTATTCTGTGGTAACTCATCCATCATCAACAGAGATTTTAAAAGACAGGGGGAAAAAAAAAATCTCTTACTTGACTAGTATGTACATATGCAAGGAAGGGGAGGAGGAAGTTTTGAACTATGTTCTCTTTCCATTAGCTAAATTAACACACTGCTCCCTGTTATAAAAATTGCTGTGTTGCTGATGTTTTGGAAATTTTTGCATTGCATGGTAACCAATAGAATCTACTCTTTTCCACAGTGTTTAGTCTGTTCAAAGCCTCAAATCTCCTCCTTGGGAGTGAACAATTATATGAATTTTTCTCTGAAGATTTTATGTAGCTTTACATTTGCTAGGTTAGGGTCTTTGTTCAGGAGGCACAATTGGTGTGTGAATGATGGACAATGGTGCAGGTGGCCAATGAAATAATCTTTTTTTGTAATCTTTTGTTGATTTTTAATCCTAAATCATCAAAGATAGAGAATGGATGGGCTGAGATCTAGAAAATACAAACTTTTGCAAATATGAGCTGAATTGCAAAAACAAAACAAAGATCTACTTATCTAAACTATGGGAAATCTTATGATGAAAGAAGACGTTTGCCTGCCTGAGACTATCCTCTTTCAGCTGGTGCTTGTGTATCAGCTAAAATGTCACATATCCATTCCAAAGATAACAAGGCCAAACACCTTCCTTCTGCCTTTCCCAAAATTGCCATGACTGATGTATATATTGCTCCGAAGTCTTAAGTCATGTCTCATGATTGAATTGCATGATAAAGAGTATTCCCAGAGATTAGATTAATAATTGGTCTGCTTGTCTAACCTGTACTCACTTTAGTAGTCCCTCAGAGGGAATGGCTTCAGGAATGACTCAGATATGAAATGACTGTTCCAAAGTTGAACCTAGTTTCATCAAAGGTAATTTATATGGCAGCCTATATGGCAGTGGGAATTTAAAACACTGAAAAAACCTGAATCTCCTTGAAGTTTGGTAATGACATTATATACTAGGAAGAGCAAAAAGGGACTCTTAAGTTTTCCCAAATAATCCAGTTTTACAAAATGACTGCAAATCAGGGCATGGTATGAAGATGACTTAATTCTACAAAATAGACAGAACTACTCTATGCTGAGCTATTTTTCTTAACTAATTTGAAATTTGAACAGAGAATTAAAACTAATTTTGATAGAATTCAACTCAAATATTTTGAGAAGATGTGCCAAGTTCTATAGCATACATGATTTTCTTTAGCTGGTCCATATGTTGTTTATGGATTTTTATGTTTGATCAGGAAAGCTACAGATAAATGTGGCTAGAGATGCTGGTTTGATTTTTTTCTTTCTTTTTAAGGTTTTTAATTAATTGCATTGCAGGGGAGGTGACTTGCTGCTTACATGATGGAAGAATGATGTGCTGTTTAGGGTCTGGCCCTTGAAGATAATGTATGAGTTTAGGGTGAGGGTAAATAAGACAGAAATATATCAACACAGAGATAAGGAAAAGCAGATGTGCAGAAGAGCAGCGTTCAAGGTTGAATTTACAAGCTGTTCATTACTGGTGTACACTCAAAGTACTTTACTGGGTTGAGCACCACGGGCAGAGTGCTTTGAGTTTCTCTGGGAGCACATGGAGTAAATCACATCATTTGCTTGTCTCTGCTGACTGTGGGACTCCTTGTGGGCAGAGGTTCATTAGCATCACAGCTATCTCCATAAAGAGAACACGATGGCTACTCGCAGAGTAACAATCAACCTGGATCAATCTATTTATTCCTGCTGTTTCTCTGTAGCCTCTTCCCCCTGCGTGCTCTCAATGTCTCCTAATTTTGCACCAGTGGTGTATTTTGTAGGCACTTTCCTGGTGTTTGGGATGGGTACCTTGAAAGGAAACTTGAAAGATCAAGGAACTCCACCAATGATACCCTTCACTGCTTTCCTTGTGTCCATTTATTTTCCTGTCATTTTAACCTTGTTCTGAAGCTGGCCTGCTATCAAGGTGTTTAGAAATTCAAATATCTTTAGTCCTTCTTGCAAGAGCCTTAGAAATGGAGAAGTTCATAAAAAAACTTTTATTATCTTTATTATATTTCCTTTACTATCTTTGTATACTTAAAAGCATGCTGTAAAAAACTTGTGTTTGGAGGGATTTAGGGGTTGTTTCTGTGAACAGAACAAAAATATGAAGAACCAAAGGGCATATTAAATGGACATTCCTGCCTGCCACCAAGTTTGAGCCTTTTTCTGACTTGACTTGTTCCTGTTCTTCATGTATACAACACTCAAATTACTACATTAAATATGCTTTTTCTTCTTTCATATTCATGGATCTTTTTTTTGTATTTTACATTATACCTGTGAACTGGAATTGGGGTATATGCAAATATCATCTCAGATTCTTGCCGTACTATGTCAACTGTGTATATGACATTTTTTGTTAAATTCGTGCTCTTTTACAAAAATTCTCAGCTTTGCCTTTTGAACATTTGCTGCATTAAAGAAGGAGGCCGAGCTATGGAATACTATAGTATATATGGTAGCTTAACCACAGTCTAAACTTCTGTTTTGTTTTTCTTTGGAGATGCAAAACCTTCCCTCAGTGAATGGAGATTTCCACTTCAGCCTTTTGCTCTGCTTTTACAAGTGGTGCAGTGTGTTTTATTTTTGGCTTAAGGGGCAGGGGGCATGGGTTGAAAGATAAGAAAACTGTGTTGTTAGTATACTGGTTCCAAAAATGATAAAATGTGAAAAATAACAGACTTATTCCAAGGCCATGTAATCAAAATAGATTTTGCACTGGAGATATAAAAAGAGACTATGCAAAACATTCCTGAAATAATTTATGCTGAGTTCAAGTTTAAGCCAGAGATAAAACAGTATATTATGTGTTCTTTTGGCATTCTGTCTTTAAATCAACAAAACTATCTCAATTTTTGCACTCCGGTCAGTGCAGCGATTCCCTTAATATTGTACAGTCAGAGCTGTGGGTCTCCCAGACTTTCAAATGGCTCATTTTCAAAATCAAAAGGCTTTATTGTTTTTCAGCATCATCTATCCAGTTTCTATGACAGTGGTAGGCTGTGGTTTATTAGTATTCATGGCTGAGCTATCCACTTCTTTAATTCTGTATATTCCTCTGTGTCCTGGGCTGTCTTGGTGTCATGCTCACAAAGAGAAGCATTCACGTCTCTGCTTGGCAATTCCTGCTTTTCTGGTTATGCTTAGTTATGCCAACCACCTGTGTAACCTACCTGTTGGTAACCCAGTGAGCTGGTAACACTTTCCAGGCCTGGGCAAGGGCTGAGTCACGCTTGGGCAAGTTAGCTCCAATTCTGCAATCCTCCTTTGGGGTCTAAAAGGTTTTACAGAGTGTGTGTGGCCAGGCTGTGCCAGCAGATGGGCCCTGGCTCTGCCTGGCCTGTTAGCACAGACACAGGGATAGCCCGAGGATGAAGATCTATCAGGACTTCCTCTGAGATTTAACAGTTTTGCTGTTAAGATATTTATATTCCTTCCTCTTTCTCTATCACTTTCCTCATTGCTTCCAAATATTTTACCATCTTATTTCAAGGAGTTTCAAAGGTTTTCTTTTTGTTTGCTTTTGGGTTTTTTGTTTTTTTTTTAGCTAAAGCTCTGCTCTGCTTTATCAGGAAAATATTGGGAAAATACACAGGAGAGAACTGTGACTGGAAGGGCCTTAAATGTGAGTGAACTAACCTGAAGATGTACAAAGCCATCTGCCAAAGAGTTCAGAAGACAAATCGAAATTCCCAGAATAATCAAACTTGTGAATCTTTAAACTTAGTTAAATCTCTGAATAGCAGGGATTATTTAAAATTATTTTTAAGTATATTCAGTTGGAAAAGAAATTGTCACTTGAATTTGCAATCTGGTGCAAAATTTTTTGAAACTCTTGGTAGTTTTGTTGGTGCTCTCAACTGGGGCGAGACTTGGCCTTGAAATCTGAGCACTGTTAGTGCAACAAGAATTATAGTCAAGTGGAAATTACATTTATTACCTAAAATAGTGTCCCAGAATTAAGACTTCACCAAAGAGTTATGAAAGTTTTGTATAAATTTGTATACACTTTGGTAATTAGGTAAAATGAAAAACGCATGGGAAACATACAAAGTTAATGGAAAATTATTTTTTTCATAAATTATTTAATGTGTGTAATATTACAGCAATCAAATTTAGAGTAAGTCATCTCTACTCATTGAAGAAATGTTCTCCATATCTCTGTATGTTCCTACATGTTTGTAGCATTTTGAAACTGAGTGGGGGTAGCGCTAAAGCAGGTGTCCCCTGGTCCATGTGACAGAGCAGAAAATGACAGCCACTGCTAAGGCTGGTCTGTCCCTTAACACTGGCTGCAGTTTCACTGCCTTGTACTCAGCCTGTATTTCCATCAAGGAATTTCCCAACGGTTCTCTAGTAGTTCTTTTTGATTTTAAGTGCCTGCAACGGAAAGAATAGCTTTCGTCTTGAAGAAATTTTGATTCTGTTTTGTGCCTCGAGCAGCTTATTGAGTGTATGAAGGTACAAAACCACAGGAAAACTTTTGAAAGACTGCCTCAGGCACAGAGCTGAAACATGGCATAGTCTTACCAGGTCCCAGATATGAGGAATCTTGAGTGACCCATGTTACCAGGTTCCAGATTTTCTTCTTTATGTTTGCAGTAGAAAGCAGCTTAGAGGGAACTGGTGTTGCACACATTGTGAAGAGGTGCTCAATGGCCAGTGATGGAGTTAAATTACTGCACAATACAGATATAGAATAAGCAATGGTCAAAAGGAGCCTGAATCACCCCTTGAATTGTAGCCTAACCTGAAACTGGCTGACACTTTTGAAAAACTCATATTTGATCTCCTTTAAAGAAGTCATAACTGAAAATATGTTTGTGTTAAGACTGAGACGTGTTAGTGACATGAGACTGGGCAAATTACAGTTACAGGGTTGAGTTCCTGCTACGTTTATTTTTATTGAATGACATAGTTTAATTATGCTGCAGCAGGGGATAATTTAACTTGTCCAAAAAAGTCAACTTACTGCCAAGTTCACATATTTATAATACCCTAGGTTAGATTGAACTAGAGCTGTATTTTGAAAAGGAAAGAAAAAATTATATTTTGCAGTGGAAACATAAAATTTTTAGGACATGAGGGTAGCAAAAAGTCTAACTGGGTAACTTCAGTTAGAATTAATGAAGCAATTATGTTTTTAACAGCTTATCAGCTACTTACTGATATTTAGATAGTATGCTGAATTTCTTGTGTAGCACCCCTTTGAAAGCGTAGCTTAAATATTCCATATTTTATCATTTATATGTCGCTTTAAAGCGACACTGCCTGCTCATACCCATTGTTTTGATACCTCCTCTTTTATTTATGCAGTCATTCTGTATATGATGGTAGGAGGCTATTTTATGCAAACAGTGGGGGAGCAAGGTTTAATGAATAGCAGGAAAGTGTCCATTCTGCCTAGGGGGAAAGAACCCAGCACATTTCATGTACTTCTATGTAAAGACCTAATATTTTTAGGAATGACTGAATTATTTTTTGTGTGTAATCAGAACTATGGAAAATATACAACATCCTGTTTGTATTATGTGCTTCTCAGATGTTCCTCATTAGCAGAATCGTCCTTCCTATCCAAGCATTCCTCCATCCAACATTTAACTGTCTATTGTTACCCTACCCAAACACATCACAATTTGCTGGTATAACAACTTAAAGCTATCAAGACCATATTTTAAAGAAAGCCATGAATAACTTAAAGTCCATGAGAACAAAACCCAACTTGTTGAAGATATGGTTTGGGTTATTTTTTTGGGTGGGGGAATGGCTAGATTTACTCTTTTGTAGGTGAAAAATAGCATTTCTTTCTCTTTTTCAGATCTCACAAAGCTTTTCCCACAACTGAATTGTCAACTTTTGTGTAAGTGGGCAGGCATATGAGGTGATGAGTTTTTCCATGAAGATTTACCAGAAAATGCTTAAATGTGTTAAGCATATA
>VXBU01000248.1:703170-1026157 GCA_013400315.1 Bombycilla garrulus
TATATATATATATATAAAAAGTAATAAGATAATGACTTTAGATTTACAGCATTTTTTAAAAATATATATAACACATGATGAAATAAAATATTATTTGCCCTAGCATCAGTAGTCCTAATTTCCTTATATTTTTCCTCTCTAGCAGTTTTCTCAACTTGGTCATTCATCAACAGTGAGCAAAACAAACATGCACTCTTACAGGGCAAAAAAAGAGGCAATCTAATTAAGATTAAGTAGATTTTACTGAAGCTGAGAGTCTTAAAATTCAAAAAAAAAAAGCTTTGTAGAGTATTTGAGTTGATAGGTAAGACCAAGGTATGACAGGTCTGATTTTATATATGTATGAAAATTTGCATATTTTCTGATCAGCCAACACATCTTTAAAGTGTAAGACTGTAATGTCAGCTGACATCAACAGTTGTTACTTAGCAGAACTGGCAGTCCTTTTGTCTTTTTTTGCTGCTGCACCTGGCAAGCTGAGATCTCCATCAGTGGCCAATACTCTTGGGCTCTGCCACGTTACAGTTATACAGCTAGGGACAGAGAAAGAGCTAATGTTGGCTCTCCAAGATAAACTCCCAATTAATTTCAAAAACATAGTCTCAGTCTCCTACTCTGTGTTTTTCAATATTTTCTTTTCCCAAATTTTACTATAAATTAACTGATGGGACAATGTTCAATATTGTCACTAAAGACTAGACAATATGCATGGATGTAATTCATTGGAACATTTGCAGAATGTTACTTTTAAGATCATTTCCAGTACTTCATATCTGTTATGTAGTAATACCGAAAGATCTCAAATCTGTAAATCGTCTCTAAACATGATTGAGGAACAGATTTATTTGGCATATTTCGTGACTGCAGTGTATCATGCTGTGAGGTTCATATGGGTATGAATAGTAAGAAAGCTTGTTTAATAGTAGGATACCTTGGGTGCATATATATAGTTCCAACTAAATATATCTTAAAAGTGTTTTCAAAGAAACATATATACCTATTGCTTAACCTAAACTAAGATGTGGGTTTTTTCTTTTTTTTTTTTTTGTCCTCAAAAAAGGCAGTAATTTTCATATCTTCTGGTTAGTAGAAGAGGCTAGTTAGTTTTTTAACTTGTTGTTTCTTCCTAATTATTTTTGTTAAAGCCACTTCTATGCAAAGCACATTATTGGGCTCAGGAGTTCAGCTTGAAAAGTTTTCTCTGACTTGAAACTAGAGATAAGATCAAGTTTGTGATGGAAAATTTAGAGGTAGCCTTGGTCTGTGTGCTATGAGCTGATATTGCTGTAATGCATCAGCTTTTTTTTCTTCCAAACATGGCCAATTTTGTTTTCACAATGAAATATGATAAATCAGTTAATTCTGTTTTCACCACACAACCTTTCTCTGTGTTCTTGAGTGGTGAGAATTAGAGTCCATGTAGATATCACAACAAGAATTCTGTATCATGATTTCCTAGTCTTTGTGTGGGCTGCAATTCAGCTCAGTGGTGGTACTTGCTGAGAGCAGGATTTGGCCCTGTCTCTCCTGTAAGAAATACTGGCAGTGGAGGTTGATGGTGTGTTGCAATCTGCATTAGGATATCTTGGGGGAGGAGGGAGCTCTACCTATCTCATCTGCCTTGGGAATCTCCCCAAGGTAAACAGGAGGAGAAGGGCTTGTATGAGGGAGGACAACCCCAGTGTGGATGAGGAACAAAAACAGCCAATAAATTCACATCAAGGATGCCATTAGGACACCAATACACACTGAAATCTGGGATCTGAATGTACCACAGTACATGTGAAAAAAAATAAATCACCCTTGAATAAATGAGACTACCTAACTGAAATGCCGAACAAAGGGTCAAACGGTTACAGAAATATTAAGGGGGAGAGGAACTAATAAGAAAAGTGATGCAATAGTGGCAAAAAAATACCAGAGAGAAATGTTTTAATGCAAGATGGTCAGAAAGGTTGCCCAGCATACATTATGAAATGCATCCCTTAGAATAATTTACTTCTTCCTTCCTATATCTTTTAATAGCTATAATTTGTAGCAGTTGTCAGAAATTGTAATTAACAAGATAAATGATAGTTTAATCAAAGTTCACTGTGGATTTTTCAGTGGAATTCAATTTGCCTTGGATTTAACAGGAACAGTGAGAGAATACTCTTTTTACTAGTGCAAATTTGGGCTGAAAAAGTGACCACGAGAAATAAATCCATTTAATTTTTCGTTTACTTTATATAAAAGGTCACCCAGTTGCAACACAGTTGTTGATCTGAATTAATAGATTGAAGAATATTTTTTTCTGCACTTGTTTTCCCCAAAAAAAAGATAAAAGAGTAGTTGTTTGGTCAGAGTAGAAATCACAATGTGTGATTTACCTATTTATATGCACAATGTGAAAGAAAAATATCAATACATACCTGAAACTACTAAGTAATACACATCTTATTTGTTGAAAATTCATTATTTTTTGTGATAACTTCAGGAGGCAGACTCATTTTGTTTTCTTCTATGGTCAGCACTTGTGAAGAAAATTTGTGCTTTCCTAAGGTTTTGGTGCTGCTTTCTTTTGAAAATATTACCTTTAAAAATGCTGGCAGTGTGAATTGATTGATACTGTATTTTATCAGTGAGAAGTCTGGAATGTTCTCAAACACTTCCAGTGAGTCAGGAACTTCCTGTTTGGTTTGGATCAGTTCTTTGAAGGTCCTGGATGAACCCATCTCCAACGAATGGCTGATGCACATCCTTGTATGCTCTATTCACTCAGGATAAGTAATGCTATATCAAATATGTAATACCAAACAGGGCAAGCTGCTTCAGAACCAGATAAAATTATGGTTTATGACATAGGGTTTTATCCCACAGTATTGGGATTGCTGATACAGTGGGGGAAAATCAGTGGGGAAATACTGAGTAGTTGTTTTAATGTATTTGGAGCATGAGAGCATGGGTAATTAAAACAATTAGGCATGCTTCTCACAGAACTTAATGACATTGATCAATCCTGTTACAGATTCAGCTCATAATAACATTGCAGCCACAGCTGCATTCCCAAAGGGTCTTAGTTATGAGAGACCTCTGAAAAGATCCTGATGATAGAAGCATCACATTTGGATGGAGAGTTTTGGAGAAACCGTCATTTTGATTGTTAAGTCTAATTTCTTAATTATTAAACCAACATTTGGTTATGTAGTTCCACACTAAACCAGAACAAGAAAGAGATCATGGTTGAAAAATTATCTGAAAAAGCATAAAGAAGACATCTTGTGGAACTGCAGCCAAATACAGAGTAAAAATAGATAACTACATTCAAAGAACACTGAGGAGCTTTTTCTGAAATTTTGCTTGTCTCTGAAATGATGAGATATATGTTTACAGAGAAAAAATTACTACAGATTAAAAAAATTATTTGACTTAAAATATTT
Organism: Bombycilla garrulus; assembly: GCA_013400315.1. NCBI lineage: Eukaryota > Metazoa > Chordata > Aves > Passeriformes > Bombycillidae > Bombycilla > Bombycilla garrulus. The sequence goes on from VXBU01000248.1 coordinate 706,590, forward strand.
GAAGTTTCAAATTCGCAGTATTACACAGGGATTCAATTTTACTGTATAGATGCTCAGCACCTAGTAAAAATCAAGTTTTTTTCTTGAGGTGTCTCGGACAAGGCAATCAAAAATTAATGCACTTGATTGCATTCTAAAAACTTACATGCTTATATAGATGTAATTTCTTGGTCAGGGATGGAGAAGCAATGTGTTGGAACTGAAACTTGCTGGTGCTACAGGAGACATTTTAGATGTTGTTTGAATTTTCTGGACTTTGAGTGGAATAATTCAGGTGTTGAGCTAGTGATCTTGCTCTTATTTGTAGATGTTGATAATTTTCTCACATATATTATTCATACTCTCCTATGCATAAAAGCACAATAGGGCAAAAATTTACCTGCCTTTTAAAAATTATTTCAAAGGAACCAAAAGTGATTTAGGTAATGACTTTGATTGAATGTATTTAGAAATATGAATCATCATCATGTGATTATGAGTTTAATAGCCCTTTAAATTATGAAGAATGCTAGTGTCATTTTAGGTCTATACTGATCAATATAGAAATCTCATACTGTTACCTTTTTGAAAATAGAGATCCATTGCTGATGGTGTTTAAGCAGGAATCAAACAGATTCAAAGAGTCATAAAACAAAAATACCATTAAATTATACTGATTTGTTGTGAGTCAGCTAATAAACATAGAGAGTAAGGAAGACAAAGCAGATTATGCCTCAGATCGTTGATGTTTTCTTTTCTCTTCATACTTTCTTATTTTGAGTTAGACATGCTTGAATGATGCATTATTCAAGGATACTTTAATTCTACATTACCTTTACTGTACTTTGTACATGAAATTAGCTGATGAAGTGAAAATAGTTGGTCACAGAATGCAAATGACTTGCAGTTTATGTGAGATCATGTCTTTAGGAGATAATAATGAAGTGGATTACTAACTACCTTTGAAGCATTTCAAATTTATTTAATTGCGGTGGAAATAACCACATCCTCTTGAACAATTCCACTCCACTGATGTTGCTGTTTGCCCTCAGAACTGTCAACAGCTACCTTCCAGTGTTCTAACCACGATCAAATCTCACTGCTTTGTTTTGTACTTTCACCATTGTATGCTGTTTTCTTCTCTTATCAAACATGTGCATAGTGCTCAAATTGAAAAAAAGGAAAATGAACAAAACCACAACCAAAATCTGAGTTAAAAGTTTGGAGAAGGCATTTGCAAGATAATTATAAAAAACCAAAATGCTTAAATCCTGTTAGTGAGTCTAAACAGAAATGATATTTGACAGAAGGCAAGGTGATGCTTGGTCAGGTACCTACTTAAAATCTAGTGAACAGTGGTATGTGCTGGTGCTAACTCAGATTTGGAATTTAACATATTTTTGTAGAGATTTAGCTGCAAGCTAAATCAAGCTTTATAAATACTGAATGTACATAACAGCATGGAATGATCTGTTGTTGGCCTAGGCTGAATGCCACATTATTTAAATTATTTTATGTAGTTTATCCTAGATGCAGCTTCCAAAATTTTCAGTTTGCTGGTCAGTTGTTGCTGTATTTAACCCTTTGCAGTATAAATGTAAAACCCTGCTTTTGGTTTTTATAAGATTCTTAACTTACCAGTACAGAAACAAGCACACCTGGAAGGTAAAAACCAGAAAAAAAAAAAAAAAAAAAAGTAACTGAAACATGTCAGGTAGCTGTAAATACTTCCATTTTACATAAGAGACCATTTTAGATAGCAGAATTTCAAGTCTTTTCCTGGGTTTTATTTTTAATAGGTCCATGTGCTTCTGACCCAGAATTTTTAATCTGGTTTTTAGCCAAAAAAAATCTATCCGTTAAAATTGAAACATTTCCTCAATAGTTACACAAAATCGGTGTTGTTTTTTTTTTTCCTCTTTTGTGCTTGTATGTATTTTTTGAAAAAGTCCTAAACTTAACCATAATCTTATTCACTTTTCAAGTATTCATGCATTTCAATGTTTTGGAGAAAACAAAATAATTTTCAGAATATTAAATAATACTATTTTAGCTTATGTCTTTAGCCTGAAGGAACTGAGCACTGTAAGTAGTGTTCATTGCATTTTAGAGATGGCATTTGGAAACTGGCAAAAAAAGTTAAAATATTGGAAATGCTGATTCAGGCTCTGGCACCGACTAACTTGGAATTTCATGTTATTTATATAAACATTTAAATATCCTTTAATATTGGATCCGTCAGCTTGGGGAGGTTCCAGAGACTGTCATTTAGGTCATAAATAGTCATGGTTCAGGTTACCAAATCAGAAGTGTGGAATACATTATATATCAAAGTAACATTTGCCCCTCTAGTCAATATTGCCTCTGAGTTAGGAATTAAATCTCTTGTTGATGAGCACCTTGGACTAGGCTGCCTTTGGATAGACTGGATTGTTCCAGGCTCCTCATCTGTGGATAAAACCATGCTGCCTGGACTGTGTGTGAGCTTCAGTGCATCTGGTCCAGCGAGGTTCTTGTCCAGCATGCTATGACCAAACACGTAACAGTGTTGGCATACTTGGATGGTTCCTGGTTTCTGCCATGGTGCTGGTTAGTCTGGTGATGCTATCGCGTGCATGCCTTTGATTAAGGATGGCCTTCCTTCATGGAAATAGCTTTATGATCCCTGTTGTGCAACAATGTATGAAACTGCAAACACCTGCAAAGATTTTTCCGTGGTGCAAGCATTTGTACATCAGTGGCCAAACATCTGGAACTCATTGGAAGATTCTCAGTGGTCCCTTCAAGTGTTGATTGAGATTTCTTTCTTTTATAAGATGCACATCTCTTGACGTTGATTCTGAAAACTGATGGAACGCAGGGGGGATGGAAAGTTTCAGATTGGCAAATATGATCTACTGCCTGAAACATTTTCTATTAAAAATGAAAATTGTCAACATGCGTATATAGAAATGTTTTGAAATAAAATACTCAAAATAATACTGCGTTTGTTGTAGTTACCAAACAAACTTTTGGATATCAGGATGACTAAATACTTTGGTGTAGAAATATGGAGTTTGATTTAATTGCTTTTTGAAGAAGTGATAAAACTGACCCAGGCCTCAAAACAGTAACTGAAATTTCCCAATTTAGGCTGGTTCTCATAATGTACCTTCTTGTCCTACATTGTGGCTTTCCTTTTTCTTGCTTTTCTCTGTAATGATCTAGAGATGAACAGTGAATAGAGATGAAGCCATTCCAATTGTTTACTATTCCCAGCTTGTCAGGTTTCCTCCTTTCTGGCCTTTCAGACATGGGTCTTTATTGTGACTTGTTGCTGATATTGGTGCTTGGTTCCACACCCTTTTGGGGATATCTGGCACATTGTGACTTCACCACATCTGGAAAATGGTACAAATTAATCTGTGCTTAAAATCAGTCATTTTTGAATAACAACAGGGGTATACTTTTCAAGACTTTATCATGACATATGTGGAAATTTCTTGCATGATTCTTTTTAATCTATCTTCCTTTTATTTTGACTTTTCCTGTAACAAAATAGGGCTTCATCCTGAAATATTTTGATGTTCCTCAACATAGGACACTTAGTGAGTTCTTCCTTGTCAGGCTGAACACTTAGCAAGTGTTAGAGGAAGGAAAATAAAATTATCCTTATCATACATCTTCTTTTTTACCCAGCAGCATGTGCTGTATAAAGAAACTGGGAGGCAAATATTTTGATAACTTTACGCTACTCAAAGATACTTCTTAGGGGGAGATGACATGGTAGTTCTAGCAGCTTCCTCCATGTTCTGCTGGAGTATCAGCAATGCCAGTACCGAGTCAAAGGGTTTAGCTTTCATTGTAAAATTTATATTTAAAGGGTTCCATATGCTTATTTTGGTTGCTTGTAATATTAATTTTTAAGCAGCAGAAAGATACTGATTGCTGGGTTTTGGTTTGTATGAGGTTTTTTTGGGTTTTGGCTTTGAGTTTGCTTTTTTTGTTGTTTTGGGTTTTTTTTGTTATAAAAGAAACAGATTTTTGAACAGAAGAAGTTGAGTATCTGCAGTTTGATTTAACTCCTCTAATCTAATGCGTTTATGCTGAGTTGTCATACTTGATTAGAAAATGAATGCTGAATAGTCATTTGCTTGGCTATATTGTTAGTGGTGGTTCTTTGGGAGCATGAAAGTCAAAGTTTTGAAGGGTTGTGAATTGAAAAAAAACCAGTTTGATGAGAAGGTAGAGGAAGACCTGGAAAATGTTTCCTCTCTCTACAGTAATTGTTCTGATTTAATTGTATATGTAACTCTTCCAAACAGAGGGAAAAATAACCCGGTCATAAACTTAGTTCTGTATTCATTTTCTTTGGAGCAAAGCCTCAAAGTCTCATTGAGACTTTGTCTTCATTGAGAAATTGAGGGCTGGTAGAGATGGAACTGCAGAACTAAACAGGATACAGTGTGAGCAGTTTGAGATGATTGACTTCAGCCTGGCTCTCACATGGTTCCTGAGGCTGTGCACACCTGTGGCTGGAGTGTGTATTCTGTTTAACTTCAGCTGAAAGAGATCCAGTTCTCATGCTCCAAATCAATAGTCATTATGCAGGGACAATTGGGAGACATAACCTAAGCCAGTAATGAGACTCATCCATTGCTGACTGAGAACTTGCCTATGTAATTGATCACTGATTTTGACAATTTTTACTGGTAGTAAATGAGTGTGATCTAAAAATGAGAATTTTGGAAAAAAAATGAGCTAGATATACACATCTATTTCAATTTTCCTGTGGCATTTGGGATTCCTTTTTCAAAAGCATGAACTGTATTTATAGCCTATCCTCATTTTCAGGTGTCTTTGTTTTTTAATGCGAAAATTTTATGGTGGTCTTAATTTTAAATTAATTAGAGTATGAGAAACCTTTCCTAGAATCTTATGATCTATAATTAACATCTTGGACTGCAGAATGTTCTAAGCTTCTGACTTCCAGAAGCTTGACATATAAAAAAAATGTAGCTACAATATGTTTTACAAAAAAGTTACATATGGATGCAGCAGTGGCTTCAGCAAATTTGTATAGAATTGATAAATTTTTTTGACAGGTACTAATTTACAATGAAGAAAGTGTACAATATAATTCTGGGTGGTAAACAAAGCTTAATTCTTTTTAAGAATACACATATGCGTGCATGTGGTCTGTATATATACATATATTTGAAAGTGAGAACACCTATATTGTCTTTTTTGAGGTAAAGGAAGGCTTCATTCAGTGCCTAGAATAACAGGAAAAATTTCTGTAGATTTAGAACATCACATATGATTCAGGTCTTGCCAGAGACTGAAGTCAGTGGGATATTCTATGTACTTTACTGGCCCAGGATTTAACTTTTCCAGACTCACATAAGACCTGTGTGGCAACTGTGGAAGCTTACTTCAGATCTTCTGATTCCTACTCTGGTGTTCAGGTTGCAGGAACATTCACTCTTCCTCTGTTCCTCAGCTTCCTGTACTAAGTTTTCTTGTATGTTAAGCAGGAGTAATAGGTTTAACAGGTTTGTAGGTCAAACAGATGAGCCACTGGTAGATTTAAGTATTTCATCACATATTCCATAAACTCTGCTTCTATTATCAATGGAAGTAGTTTGTAGAGAGAGCCCTCAGACAAAATGATAAAAATGTTTTCTTCATCTCTAATGCTCACTCTTCCTGTCACTCCCGGCTTCGCTAACACTGTCAATGCATATCTCATGTGAGGCCTGCTGGAGAAATGTAAACTTTTAGTGTGCTGAGACACACCAACTGTAGAGCAACTTAATGATAAAAGAGCCATTGAAATATATTGCTGGAAAGCCAGACTACATTTTTCAAGCATGTGTTTATAAACTCCTCGTTCTGAGCACAATGGCTGCATTTTAAACCAGAGCTAGGGAATAGGCACAGTTCCAAGTGGAGTCAGGAGTGGAGAAGGAATAACAGCTGACTTCTGTTTATCAGAGCAGCTTAAGCAGGATGTGCTTTCACATATCTAAATATTTATGTAAACAGATGCACATTAAACCACTTAGAAATAAAGTTTTCTGAAAATAGAACTCCACAATGATGTCACAAGCTGTTTATCTTCAAGAACTGTGGAAATTGGATAGAATATGCAAATATTTCATTGAAAAAAAAGGCAGCAAAACTAGCTTCAGATGTAATTTCTTCAGATTATATGACACAGGCCATTTTACTATGCTGTGTGTATAATGTACTTGCTGTTTTTTTCCCAAAACCAGACAACTTTACTTTGTTTCTTGTAATGGTTGGTGGCATTTACTTGTTGGTAGTATGGGCTTTGGGAGAGTGCTCCTGTCCGCTTTTCTGCACACCGAGGCAGAGCTGGAGTTGTGTGTGCTCTGCTAGGCAAGGGCAGACCCTCAGTATTGCCTGCGTCTTGCATGCACAGTGCAAACACTCCAGGCCAGCACAGATTTTCTCCACTTTCATTGCATGTCTGTAGGGAATTGCATCTTTGTAGAAAGTCCCACAATTTGAAAGATGCTATAGCAGAGCCACGATTTAAGAGTTGCTTTCTTTATGCTTTTGGACGTTTTTGGTTTTGTGCTGGGGTCAGTGGGGTGTGCTGAGTGGTGGTGGTGGTGATTTTTTTATTTTTGGTCATTCTGTTTTTGGCAGCTTTGTGAAGTTTTTCTTTTATAACTGATAACATGCGCTAAATATTCTTCCCTTTTTTTTGTTTGGTGCACCAACTCAGGTTGTTAGTTTTTTTTAAATGAACTTTTCCAAGCTTTTAAATTTGAAGCATTACCATGGCCTTCTCTCTGATCTCATCTCCCCTTGTCCTCTGAAAATGCAGCTCAACTTGTCTTTAGATTTCTTTTCCTTAGAGAATTTATAAAGGTTTTCAGATAGATGGTTAAGATGTTTTATAAATACTTTGCCTTAGGAAATATAGAAAGCCCTATTTCGGTCAAAATTTGTACAGGAGGAGGAAGAACTGACTGGCACACGACCAGCATGTGAGTGGAAGTTGCCTGGCACCCATGTGGCACAGCCCTTGTCCCCATGGACACTGAGCACTGCCTGGCTCAGTCACCTGCCCTGCTCCGTGTTCCCACCTGCTCTCCCTGAGCCCTGAGGCAGTGATCCCTTCTCCTTTGGCCACCCCAGCCCTGCTGCAGCTGCAGGGCCTGGCAGCTGGACTGCATCCCTGCCCCATGCCAGCCCGTGGCCTTGCTGCCAGAGGGATGCTGCTAGCAGCAGGCAGCAGCTCTTGACATGAAATAGCAATTTATAAATAATCACTTCTGGGTTTCAACTATATTTTCTGTATTTGATTTCTTCTACTTGACAACATTAGTTCAGATTTTTGATAGGTTTGTATTCTACAACCTTTCTTGCACTATTAGCCCTCAATGGCTTCTGGAGCAGCTTCACAAGAGAGAAGCTAGTAAAAAGAGCTTTCAAACAAACTGTTGTAAATTTGCGACAAATTAACTTTAGGGGTATAATAACCATCAAGATGTATTAACAGATTTTTATGATCGTTTTGCATCAATAAATGTTAGCCCTTATTCAATGTGTTCTTTCTGTGAGAACAGTGCAGCTGGTCAAATGATTATAGAGTTTGTGGTTGGAAAAGGAAATTAGTTCTGCTCAGTCTGGAGGTACACAAAAGCAATTTTTTTTTTGTTTTGTTTTGTGTGAAGCACCATGTTTTTGAAATTCAGTGGCATGATATCTTAGGTTTTCTCTTGCTTCCAGTAAATGGGGAGGTGCTGGTGCTGCAGGCAAGTCGAGAATTTGTATTCTGTGATTATGAAATTCTTATTTTTCCTTGCTCCCAAAGAGCTTCTTTTCATGGATGTGACAAACTGGACCATAGCTCCTTTGGCCGGAACACTCATGGTCATAATAGACTTCCCCTCCCCCCATCCCAATTTACATCTGCTGAATTTGTCTATAGTTAAAATATATCTCTGTTTTGGCACCCTGCTATCTATGAGTAAAGTCAACAGTCACAGATTTTGACTAGTTAGGCCTGATAGATCCAAAAAGTCAAAACTGCCATTATTTCAGATACCAACCAAAAGTGTTCATCTTTCCTGCCTGAAACAATGCCCTAGGCAGGGGATAGAATTTGTTTCCTACATTCTGCCCATTTTCTTGAAACCTTTTTTATATGTCTTCTAGTACCTCACCTCTGTTGAAGATCCTGTCAAAAGAGTAAAATAATAAAAATCAATTAATAAAAATGAGGTATTTTTTCTGCCATTTTTGGTTTGCTCAAGTTTCATGACAGCTTACTTGCAGAATAAAGCAATGCCTTAGCAGTATCAGAATGCTACAGGATTGCAGCATTATCATCATGTTATACTGCACAGGATTTATCTTAGAACTTACTTAAATTGTACTAAATAACTTTTGTTCAACAGTAATTCCAATAATACATGATGACTATGTTGAGTAAAGTGGTGGTGTATTGCTATAGTAGACTTCTCCTGGAGTAAGTAAATAGTAATGTAATTCTAGGTAAATTCTGAGGTTTTGTCTTCTAGTAAAGTCAGGAATTTTTAGTTTAAAAATAGACTGTCTTGAAATAGAGACAAGTAAAAAAAAAATTGTTTCTCCTATGAGGAAAACTCTGATAGTCAAATCTTGTTTGTCCACATTATCCTCCTTTCTACCTTAATTTTTAAAAATTGATTAATTTAAAAACTGTATTTATACTCCCATGCAACAATGGATAAGAATTATTTGGAAGTTATATATTCTCTTTTAACAAGTGATCCTGATAGATCATTAAAACTTGGTTCAGACTTTCCCTTAGGTACCTTGGGTATGTGTGAGCAGAAAAGGAATTTCTCATCCTTTTCCACCTGTCTTCTGCATAACAAACCACCAAGTTCCTTAATTTGGTTTTCTTTATTGCACTTCCAAGAGCTACAAGTTTATAAGGAATTTATCATTTCTGTTCATGGTGTAATCTGAAAAGGAGGAAAAGTGAAAACTTAAAATCCTTCTAATTTTTGTGTGCTCATTCCAACTGCTGCAAAATTAATGATATGGTTGTGTGTGAAGATACTTGAGTTTTTCATGCTTAGAGGAAACTATACAAGACATTGGGGACAAATATTCCGTAAATGTTTTACAGTGTAGTTTTCTTCAATCTTGTTGACAAGATATGAACAACATGGAAGGATATATTTAGCCTTTATTTGCACCTATAAAATTCTGAGGGATTTAATACCTCTTGGAGAATAGAGGTGTATTCTTGGAATTTTTTCAGTTTTCTGTGCTCCCTAGTCAGTGTCATCAGTTGAATGTTTTTTCTGTAAGCACTCTTTTCACAAAAAATAAAAAGCTCTTTCATGGGTGCTTCTGTGAGAACATGTTGAAGAATAGTGGATAAAAGAAAGTGGAATTTAAAAAAACTTGAGTTTTTTCCCAAACTTGTCTTGGGAAGCACAGTTTCTGTCCCCCACTATTATGAACGTGTTCTATGTCCATGCAAGTGCACATAAATAATCAGAAGAGTTAAATTAATGAATTTTAGATACTTTTTTGAACATTTTGTAGGTTTACTATCTCACATGAGTGATACAGCATCAAAAACCCAGAAACCTAATCTTCTCTTTACATTCAGTTTCCTATTAGCTTTAAGTCTCTGATTAAAATATTCTATCTACAGTGTGTGCTCTACAGCCTGTACTCATGCCCTATTAGAATGTGTGCAGCTACTTCACATTTCATTGGAGTTTTTTTTTTAATTATTTAGTGATTCATTATGGGTGGTGTCTTAACAGATGATGTGTTCCTTGATTTTGTCCTCATTATTTGTCACGCTGGGCCTTATAGACAAACACATGCTTTGTAGCCCTGAATTTTTCTCAAGCATACAAATCTCAAATGATAACAACTCCCTGTTGTTATGAGTTGATTTACTATATAGAGCTATATTTCAGTTTGTCAAAAATGCCCAGTATTCAGTAGTATAGTGTGCTTGGAATTGCTGCTGCTGTTCTTGGCTTGACTATGACTATCCTGCAACTCCTCACATACTGAGAGAGGAATCAATTGGCATAATCATGGAAGTGTTGGTTGACTGAGACCTTTCAAGGTCATCCAGTCCAGCTTCCTTCTCAAAGCATGAACATCGAATCAGTCATGGCTTTAGTTAGCTTTGGACTTTAGACTTGCAATCCACATGCTGTTACTGGATCTTCTCCAAAACCCCTCTATTCTTCTTGGAGCAGGGGTTCAAGATGGATGAAGTTATCCAGCTGCAGCCTCGCCGGTGCTGCACCAGAAGCAGAAAGTGTCTTTCCTTACGCTGCTCCCTGTGTTCCTCCTGCTGTAGCCCAGCTGTGCAATTTTCTTGTTGTCATGGAAGTGCACTGTTGCCTTGTTTGTAGTTGGCATCTGCTGGAGCTGCCAAGCTTCTTCTCAGCAGCAGGTGCCAGTTCAGCCTGTGCTTCTGCCCTGGGAGCAGAGCTTTTCACCTCTTGTTGAACTCTCTAAGTTTTCTGCTGGGCCAGGCCACAATTTTCACCACCTCCCTCTTATTTGAAGCTCCACCCTCTAATTTCTGTTAGTGTTTGAATTCCTGACAAAGTGGCTGGGTTTGCCATATACTGAATATTTGTGGCTTGTGAGAAGAGAACAGTCACTACCTCATTGTGTGTTTCTGCTCTAGACAGAAAGTAACAGAGGTAGTATTTCAAGTTACTATCCAAATGACATTTTTTCATTAATTAAACTCTCTTTAATGACATTTTACTTGATACCAAAAGCATTTTGAAGACATATTTCCACATGAATATAGTAATTGGAGATAATGCAGATAGCAATTAATCTTGCTGCATGTGATAGTGGAGGCCTTGAGAAAGAAGTTTTGCAATGGAGTTTGTCTCTGTTGCAAGCAGATTATACGTATTTTGTAAAGCTATGATCCTCGTTTGTGTTCATTAGCATTCAGGAACAGTCATGTCATACTAGTTTACAATGCGATTAAAATCCTCAGCTATTACCTGCTTGTTTTGAAAGTTTCCTATTATGATGGCCAGATCATTCTGATCATGGTAGTCTTACAAAGACGTTGTTGACACATCATTGTGGAGTTTGAATCACCAAACCTTAAAAAAATGCATGCATGGTGAATAGCCTATATGAAAGCACCGCACAGAATTTCTTAACTCTAGAATTTCTTAGTTCCATTTTGCATTCTTAAGAGTGTTGGTGTGACAATGTGCACAATGAACAATGCTCTGGGTGTTGGGCTTGTTTGTTGTTGAAAGATTCAGTAGACAACGTTCACTATAAGGAATAAGGAATGTAAAAGTCAAGCTGGCCATTAGGCTTTTAATGGTAATTCAGGAAACCAAACTCTAAAATGCATTCTGTAGCTGCACTGCCTTCTTGAAATCCTCCTTTCCCACTTTTTTGACATCTTTGTTTATCTTCTGCTCAGTGTCATTCAGACCTGTCTGTGTCTGCCAATGAATCTGGCAGATACACGGCTTTATCATGTGGGGTTACCTGCCAAAAGGCATACAAACATGCCAGGGGAGTAAAATTTGTGAGTTTTTGCTGGAGTCTTTGTAGATAAAAAACATCTGAGGATGACTTGTAAGCATTTTTGAGGGATATTGCTTTTGCTGGTTTTGTGTGCTATTTTAAGAGTGACCTTGGTCTGCCTGTCAGTGATTTAATTCCATGTCCATAATAGCAAGACTGTTTATCTGTTGTTTTAATTTCTTCATAGAAATTTTGCCGCACAGCTCATCTCGAGGTGGTGCTACAAGAGAAGTTCTAAAGACCTTTAGTAATGTCTTAATGATGACATTGCTGTCTTTTTCTGTTCCACTTCTTTAGGGAAAATTGTGGAGTGATAACTTTCCATAAACTATATTCTTTTCTTGCTGTCTTTGATGAAGTTAATTTTGATACTGTAGAGAGAGGGGGACATAGTTTTCTTCTGCTTTCCTGATGCTGTTACCCTTCTTCATGGAAGGATATGTGCTGTCTTCAGGGACCACTGAAGAGCCCAGAACAGCACATGGGCAATGTAGAGAGTTAATTTTATCAGTATCCAGGCCAGGGCTAGGACATGGGGGTTATTCTACACCACCTCAAAACATTGCCAGGGCAAGGGGAAAGGGAGTTTCTTCTGGGAAAGGGGGTTCCTTTCAGTTGAGTAAAGTGGCAGAGGAAGCAGTCAGGTAATGCTGGCTCTGAGCATTTTGCATGTGAATCACTTGCTTCTGTCCCATGCACTTTTGTTATTAATATTGTTCCGGTTCATTTTCTTATCTCATTGCTGTTTCCAGTAAATTGTTCTTATCTCAACGCTTGATCGTTACCTTTTGTGCCTCCAAATCTCTGCTCTAATTACTGTGGGGGATGGAAGTGGGAAAGGGAGGGAGTGGGCAAGTGACCAGTGGTTTGGAGGGTTTCAGTGAGAGTGCTAAATTGGGTAGCACCATTCCTAAACCACAACACAAGGGAAAGCAATCTTCATGTAGATTAATAGGGTGCATCATATGTGATATATTTATATATATATGGCTATTTTCAGCCATTGAAATGTTTTTGGAAGGAGGAAAAAGAAAAAGAAAACAGCTAATATTCTGTTGGACTGTAGTATTTATGGAAATACCTGCTGATGTTCCAAGACTGCTAGCAGGGGACTTGGACCATCATCCGTCATTTCGGCCATATCATTTCAGTGGTGTATACTTGGTCTTGGAATGTTTAAGAAAGGAAATGACAATACCAGAACAAATTTTTGCATTCTTGGGACTTGTGTTGTTCAAGCAGATTTAGAAAGCCCTGTAATAATTTCTTTTTAAAGTCTTAGCTTATGCACCTTAAATGAACTCCAGAACATGGTACTGCTGACTTCAAAGATTTATGTCTTTGTGAAAACCTTTGTGTTTGAAATTAATGAATTAAAAATAAAAAATGAAAGTCATGTCAAAATTCTGAATTGATTTCTAAGAAGCAGTTTGGGAAAAATATTTTCTTATCAGTTTTTCACTGCTTTCATTCACACTGCCAGATGCTTCCTCTATGTGTTGGTCAAGTCCTCTTGGCCTCTGGGTACTTTCTTTCCCCTTCACTTTCTGCCCTAATTTCTCATATAACCATGAGCTGTGGAACTTGAGCCCATGTTCATGTAAACCTGAAGGTGTCAGTATAATTTTTGGATACCAAAGTGTTTCATCACAAGAGAAATTGATGGTAAATAATTTTTTAGAATGGGTGGAGACTTACTGCTCTATTCATTTTTATAGTTTCTTGAGTCACTGGGAACGAAGCCATGGATTCTTTGGTGTAGAGCCTTTGAGCAGCCTGTGTGTTACTGTGCTGAATCACAGCACCTGCACAAGCCTAAACAAACCATTTTTGTTAAGCCCCTGGAGATCCCAGACTTATGAATCGCAATTTTCTAGAACAACCAATATAATTGTAATAAAAACATAAAATGCTTTGAAACAGAGAAATATTCATCTGCTTCTGCCTGGTCTGAGCATAATTAAATTACACCTGATTTTTGTGATTGATTCTATGAATATTTACAAACAATGTTCTTGTGGTATGATAAATATTTTGAATGTTGAATTGCTTTGTATGATACACTTTTACTATTATTTCCATATGCACAAACCCTGGAAGTTTTGTTATCCATTGAACTTCCATAAATCATTAGGAATTACCAAAACATTGTTGCATAGGTCAAGTTACATTTTTCCATAGTTTTATTAAAATATATTTTATAGAAATATTTTTTCTTATTTTCCATTATTTTTCTTTTTCCTGTGATGTTTTTGTATAACTTTCATCACTTATTACTTGACAATTAAGTAAAGTGAAGAAAGAAGGAGGAGCCAAGTTCTTTCTTTCAGACTGACTCATATTTCCTATGTGAGTCTGGGCGAATCACTTAACTGCTCCATGTCTGTTTCCACGTCTGTACAGCAGGGGTAAATTTCCCATGGGCTTTATAAAAATTAATTAATCTTTGGAAAGTACCTAGAAATCCTGAAATAGAAGGGCCTGTTGATTCCAACATCTTATAAATTACATCATGATGGCATTGACTAACGGAGGACTTGCTTAAAAGAATGTGCTGATTTTTTGTCTATTTGTGTCAATAGCTGTAAGTGGTGTTAATATATGGAATATATGATTGTCATGAGCCTTCTACATTGTTCTCTATGGTTAAATAATGTCAACAGTAAAACTGACAAATGTTAGGCCTAGAAGACTTACATCATTGCAATAAAGTTCAGCTATCAACAAAAAAATTTGGAGCAGGACAAAAAGTCTGGACTTAAAAAAATAACTGTTTAAAAAAAAGAAAAAGAGAAAAGATAATATTTACCATCAAGGTAAATACTCTTGAAATACTTTGCTCACATTTTTGTCTTGCCTATTATTATTCCATATTTAACCTTTCTCTTTTGGTCCATAAGAGTAAAAAGGATTGGATATTTGCAAAGCAATGCTACAGCCATCTGGAGAGCTGTGCTTTTGGCCTACTTCTGTATTTTTCACGGTAATTCTGCTGCTTTTCCTGGTACAACTTGTAATCAGTAGAACTCCATATTGATGTTGATTATCGTTTTAGATCTTATTAGGAATAGCAATTTGTACAGCAAAGTGCTTTTCAAATTTTTTTTTTTTTTGGGTGGACCTGAGAGGGATAGCTAAGTCTATGCTGAGGAAGCCTCAGACAGGAGTAAGCAGGTTTTCATCATCTAGGGTGACAAAGCAGCTGCCTGAGGGAGTCTTTGGTGTCCTTCTGCATCCAGTCAACTGAGGTTGTTGGTGTGATCCAGCCTTTGCCGAATTAGCAAGATTTTTCAGGTACTGGAGACTTCTCTGAGCTGTAAGGTAGAGCTGCAGTGTAATGCATGATCATCTGGGCATTGTTATGTGAGAGTTAGTTGCAAGAACTGTCACCTGGGGCCCTATGAACATAAAGCAAAATATAGTTCTTGATGATTAGCAGTAGTAACAGAGAGAGACCACCAATAATTAGCTGCATAATTACACTAGATTAGACCTCTGGAAAAGCCGTTTTCCCCACACCCTTTTCTTCTTCATCCCCTTTGCAAATTAGCCATTGCCCAGCCCAAAATTAAAGCATTTGTTAGGTATAATTAGTCATTTCTTACTCTGTACAAGATACCCTCCATGTGAGGCACACATATAGAGAAAGTTTGGGTAATGGTTGGCTTGGCAAAGAGATTTTTTTTTTGGACGGATAAAAATTCCCAAGGCCTCTGTTTATTTATATAGTTCTTGGAATAACGCTGTTTTCAAAAGGCTGCTCGCCAGCTGCTGAGACAGCGTTCCAGCTAATATATTCCCAGTGCAATCACCACACTTTGCTTTTCCCATCATAATATCCCCAAGGCTGTTCTTGGTTAAATCTCATGACTGGAATATAGGAAAGTTCACATTAAGTCAAAGCTAACAATGCCACAATGTTTCTTATTTTCCTTCTTTCCTTCTTTCTTTTTTTTTTTTCTTTCTCATTTTATTAATTTCTTTTAACCAAGCCTCTTTAAATGGAAAGGTACCTGTTTCAGCTGCTCTATAAGTGGGGTGAATAAGGCTGCATATATAATGCCAAAAATAAATGGGTCACTGTGGTGGATCTCAAAAAGTCTGTGTGAAGAGGTTACTTCTAGCAAGCAGATTAAATGTTCTGTTTCAGTGACTAAGATAAAAACAGAGGCAATGCTAAGGATTTCTGTGGTTATAATGGCTTTTTAGCATTTCATTGTTCTTAGCAACTGAACCACTAAGGCAATGAGCCAGGACAACAAACTACACTTTTTCTGTTTGTTTTTATTTGACCTTTTTTTTAAAAAAAAAAGTTGTAAAAGTAAAGAGCAAGGCTCATATGTCTCATGGTCATAGTGCACAGAGAGCCCAAGGGACTTGAATTTATGAGACTTAAGTTTACGAGAATTTTTTTTTTAATTAGGTAAACTACTATCTTTGAAGAAAATTCTTGCCCATTTCTATCCTTCCTCCCCATAACACTAGTATTTTTTTTTTCCAGGCATGCAAAGAGAAGTAAATAATAACACCTAAACCATGAGCCAAACAATTAGTTTAGATTCATGGTCGTGTGCCTGTCCGCCCATGTGATGGAAGCAGAACTTCAGGTTCTGCTTCC
Source organism: Bombycilla garrulus (assembly GCA_013400315.1). Classification (NCBI taxonomy): domain Eukaryota; kingdom Metazoa; phylum Chordata; class Aves; order Passeriformes; family Bombycillidae; genus Bombycilla; species Bombycilla garrulus. The sequence goes on from VXBU01000248.1 coordinate 722,746, forward strand.
TAGCCTAGGTTCCCTATGCTTTCACAGTCCAGCTTGACACAGGAGAGATGGTTGTTATATGCTGCTCTGTGGGATGCACGGTCTTGGACCAAGTTTTATGCATTTTTAGCAGAGAGTGAATACAGGCAGAGTCAGGCCCAGCAAACCTGTCCTGTAATATAACTTTACTCAAGATACTTGAAGTACCTGCTGTTCTCCTGCCACTGCTTGACTATATAATAGCCAGTGAGACTGTTTTGGTTTTGAGTTGGCGGGTTTTTTTCTACATAACTACTTTTCTTGAGTCTTTTATCCAGAGTAAAGAAACTTTCACCACTGATTTAGCTGGTTTCTCTACATTCAGTGAGTATCACCAATATCTTTAATTGTTACAAAGAACATATCAAATTCAGTTTTTAACCCTTCCTTCACTTCAAACTTGTATGTTTAGGCAGAAAGTAATTTATAGTTTGGACAGTTCTTGTCAAAATTCGTCCTTCATTTCTCTCCTTCATAGGGACGTTTGTTCTTATTGTTAACCACAACCCATCCTTACTGTGCTGAAGCAGTGCCAAAGACATCTCCTGCTTCCAGTGAAGTTTTTGTATTATGGGGAATTCTATGGCAAATATATTTTTAGGACATTAATTCTAAGTAAACCTTGACTGGGTTACTGGATTGTTCTGCTGCACTGTCTTGAAGTTTTTGGATGGAGAAATGCTGCAATATGAAAGAGGAAAATATTTTTAGATAATAGGACAAGAAGGGTTTGTCACTATATTTAGCAGAAAAACTGAAATTGCTATAGAGTAAGTAATGGAAAGAATGGCTAGCTGATAGCAAAGTACCATAAATTGAGTCCAGCGCCCCAATTCAATACCATGGGGGACTTCTAAACCCAGTCATTGAGAAGTAGCTGCAGGGGAGCTCCAACTTCCATAGAGGTCACCCTAAAAGGACAATTACTTGAATTATTATGTTTGCACTTTGAAAAAACAGTGATTGCTTGCTTGTTGGTGGTCATTGTAAATATTGTTCATTCTCATCCCACTTTATTAAAATTTTGTTAGTTTAGAACTATAAATTGAACTCATCCTTTCTAAGGAGTCAAGTTTTTCAAGCATCCAGAGAAGTGAATTTGTTTCTTCCCAAAAGGCTGGATATGAACCTCAGGATGCTGCAGGTTGCTTGTCACAGCAGAGAGTTGCAAGGTCAATATGTGTTAAAGGTCTTGGCAGTCTTTTTGCTGAGAGTCCCACTGTGTTTCATAGATGGCACTATTAGAAGGCCTGAATGTTTTTCCTGCTGTTTCATTAAGCACACATGGGAAAGCAATATTTCTGTGAAAATGAGCTTAGCTCACGTGCTCAGTCTGATTTGTGTTATCATCACTTACATCTTCTGTGCTGAGAGCTTTTACATTTACAAAATCTTTTATTTGCAACATTATGTTACATCTAGTATCCATTGGATTGGAGGACAATAAAAATGTCCCATCTTCATTTGTAAAATGCTCTTTGATATACAGAAACCTAAGATTACATAGATTACTTTAAAGTTTTTCAAAATTCAGAGATCATGGAAGAGTAATGTAGATTGGGGAAAAAAAAAAAAACCACACAGCACTAATCATTATGACTGAATAATTTTTCCATCACTGATAAAAATGTTTCCCTGTTACTCTGATTTCTGAGCAGGAACATAATTATCTGAGATTATATACATTTTTATGTATATATGTGTATAACTAATGAAGCAGATATGGACACCAGCTGCTTACGTGTACATGCTCTTACCAATCAAAAGGGTAGCCTTTTTTTAACTTGTGCAGGTTATATTGATTCTTTTTTCATGAATGTATGGAAAAAATATCAACTCTCAGTATAAGATGTATGTAAATACTTCACTAGCTCCTGTTTCTTACCTGAGCATATTTAAGCTCATAAATACACCTAGCCTAAATGTTTGAGTATGAATAGCTGGTGGGGGAGGGAAGGATCAGTCAGGCATAATATAGATACGTGTGATTATTTATTTAAAAGCTACTGGCTGGGCTACCTTAATAGCTAGGTTTGGTCAGTTCTATCTGGTTTCCACATGTGTTTCCTGTTTTTCTTCTAAATTCTATACTGCTCAGGGACCTGGGGAGTGCAAGTCCAGGATTTTCCTGAAGGGAAGGACTGCTTTGTTCATTACTGCCATGGGAATGTGTTAAATTTAAGTATGTGTTGTACAAGTCTCAGCTGTGTTTCTCCAATGGCAGATACAAGCTCAGCTTATTGGAAATCTAAGAAATGGGAGAAAGCACATGGATTATTACTTTTTTTTTTAAGTGGGTAGTAAGTAGAGGGAGGATGTGTGTGTGTGTGCATGTGTATTGTTTATTCTAGTCCTCCTTTTTGCCTGCCAAAGTTAGTGAGTAAATTAAAATAGTGACTTTGAAGTATGCAAACTAAACTAGCTCTGTTTTCAAGCCTAACATAAACAATGTAAAATACATCAGTAGTGTTGAACACTCAGGAAGAGATAAAACATCCCAAACAGAAAACCTGGGAACATTTCAAAAATGTGTTTATTTGAAATCTTTGACAAGACACAATTGTATTTTTTTTTCCTCCCTGGACAATAGAGTTTTAATTATAAGTGGTTCTGTCTCTTATTATGGTAATCCACCATACACCCCTGTAAAGTGTTAAGAATTAAGGTTCTGACTGTCCAGCTAAGAGAAACAAGACACTAAGTCTTTGGGAGCCAGTTTATTATCAACATATTTTTCTAAAAGTTGTGTGCACACTTTTAGTGGAATTATCACACTGAGAAGCAGTTTTCCTATCTAGTTTTTCATGAGGGATGGATATAAATTATATTCCAGTATTAAGTACCCTAATACACCCAAAAGAACGAATATCTGTAGTCCACTCCAGGCCTCCAATATCAGATGAAAAAAAACAGAGCATAATTTTTCTAAATTCCTTTTACAGTTGATAGAATATTTGTTCTCCTGCAGAAGTAAGTACTGTAAAAAGCAGCTGCTACAAGAAACATAATCTCTGCTGAATCCTAAAATATCATCATGTTCAAAATTAACCACTTCATACATTATAGCTTCCAACCCTCTAGAGCAAAGCCCTGCTGCTTTTAGAGCATCTCAGAGTCACTATTAGGGACCAAACTTCAGCACAGCCCTAAAATTCTATTTGCTTGTAGTCCTCAAATAGTTAGCGAAGCTTTGACTAATTAATTTCATTGTCTTCTCCTGACTGCCCAAGACAATAGAAGAGGAACTAACAGCCTCCTAACACACACTTTTTCCATGCCAACTCCAAATTATTTTATGTTATCAAATGGTGTGGAAGAATGTAAGTGTTTTGATTTCCTGGCTTCCTGCCCTGTTTGTTACCAACATGTGCAATCAGTTCAGCTTCTTCCTTTTGAGACAGCTGAAGACTGCCTTGGCACTGAGGTTCAGGAATTTACCTGGTATCTGGACAGGTGGGGAGACTCCCTTGAATTGATGGGTCAGGTCTGAATGGAGACCTGGGTGTTGCATTTTCCCAAAGCTCAATCCTTCTCACCCGAGGCCCGGTGGTGTGTGCATGTGTGTGAGTAATGAGGTGGCCATGCTTTGGTCTCACACTAAAGCTATGATTTTAATGCTGGAGTCTCTTTGCGTTATCCAGGTGTCATAGAGGTGACAATGTGATGAAGTCATACTTGCATTAGTTAATTACAGTCTTTAGGGAGGAGAGATGGAATCATTCTTAATCATATAATAAACGCGCTGCATTTTTGTTTAGATGATTGAGGAAAATATTGCCCAATTAGGGTTTAAGGAATAAAATTAAGGACTTAGGCAAGACTTAAACTAAAACCATCTTTCAAAATATCAAGAACAGGTTTGGGAATTCCAATCTGTCTTTTTAAAAGTATTCCAGATAATCATTCTTATTAATTTTTAAAGAAGCCGCAACTATAGATAATCATCGTTTCCACTCAGAAGATTTTGCAAGATTTTGCAGAGGACAATTCTTGCTTGAAAATCTTTGTTTATGTTTTATCAAACTTCCCAGAAAAAAAAAATTATGATATATGGCTAAGGTGTGTGACTTAAAAGGTGAGGAACAAAAGTGATCACCTTGATAAATGAGGGCAAAGGTGGAGAACATTACTGGAGAAAACAGATCTGTGAAAATAGGATTTTGTTCCTCAATTTTTAAAGTAGGAAGAGAATGCAGAGATTCTGTAGGAAATTATTATTTTTCTCAAAAGAGTTAAACAGGAATATTTAATATTTTCAGAACTGAATATCAAGATTAGGTGCTATTGAGGCAGGAAAAGTTTTATGGCAAAGTATTACAAAGCCTAAGTGTGTGAAGGAAATTTGTGTTGTTTACTAATGATGTGCCAGATTCAAAACACTAGGGAGAGGAAAACTCTACCATTACTCAGACAGGAGCCAAGAACTCACATAAGCTGCTGCCATAACTATGAAGTTGTTATTGAGTTACCCACTATGGAGGAAATACTAGAAGCACTTATATATTATATGAATAGACCAGCTTTGCCAGATCATAGCATAAACAAGCATGAACAACCAGGGTGACAGAGGAAGTATTTTGGCAACTTAATATTACAGTCTTGGTCAGAACTTTTCCTTTTCTGCAGTGGTCTTGACCTTGCTTCAGGTAACAGCAGAGATTTTTGTTCATCTCTAGTGACCGTGGGTTTTTGTTATTTATAAATCTTTTCTTCTAAAGAGAGCTAATTTATTTCTAAAGTGGTGCCAAGCCAGCTCTGTCTCTGACACATTAGGGAGAGCTCTACACCTAAGCCTGTTTTGGGGCAGAATGCTGCTGGTATGCAGTTACACTCTCTAGTATTAACACCTTGACTATGTCTAACCTTGACAGAATTGCATTTTTTCTTGGTAATTCCAAAGTTGTATTGTAGTACCATGATTAGGTATGTATATTGGAGTTCCTCGCCTCTGGGAAGAAGTCTTAGCTTGGTGTAGTCCACAGATAAAATATTCCCTTTCGAGGTCTGGAGCTGCCCAGTTTCATTCCTGCCTGTGTTGGCTGAAAAGGTTGTTGTGGTTCTTTTATCTCAAACTGAGATAGTAGTAGTTTTCAAAGAAAAAAACTTTGTTCTAGAAAGGAGTAAAGATTACTGGTAAAGTTATGTAGCAGTTCATGCTGTGTGTCACTGTTCTTGTTTTTGGAATTGTATAAATTTCAGAGTTGTTGGTCAAAATCGCCTTTTTCCTGCCAATGTGTAAGAACAGGTGCTAAATCAGAGTTTAATACATTTAAGCTACTGTGATATGCTACAACAAGGACTCAAATACTGTATCTGGATCCATTTCATGTGAAGACTGAATTATTTATTCTTATGGTGGCTTAACATGAAGGGAAAAATAATTCCTGATGTCTGGTGGTACCTCAGAAATGGCTTTAGTGAAATCTGAATTTGATTAATATATAAAGCTTTAAGTAAAGGTTACTAAAAACAGTCATTTTTTGGTGTGTGCATGTTGCTGTGACACCAAAAAACTGGGGGTTGCTGGCTCGTAGACACTGCACCTGATTGCTTGTGTTATTCCTGGTTTGAGGAATGCAGCTACAGAAATTGTGTTGTGGGATATTTTTGTTTTGTTTTAATTGGGTCCTGTGAAACCAATTTGACAAATACTTGGACCTCAATTTGAATTTTGAAGTTGGTGCTCAAAAGTCCTGGTAGCACAAGATTTCACACTTTGTTTCACAGTTTAAGAGCAAAAGTCTGCAAACAATTTTTTCCTATCATTCCAAATAAAACGAAAGTGAATTATCCCATATCTTAGTTCTTCTAGAAATTCCTTGATCTTTTCTGTGGACTTGCTTATACTCTAAAACTCTTAGATATGAAACACTTTGTTGTTGTTGTTGTTTTTTTCCTCCTAAGCTAGATTAAAAATTCTGAAGTTTTAGAAGTATAACAACAGGTTTCTACATTGGTGATTTAAGATTACTTCACCCATTTTACTGAATCTGTTTCAAAATTTCTTCAAGAGCAAACTTCCATAAATCAATGAATATTTTTTTTATTTTTACATTTATATTAATAAATACAGAAATATAACCACATTCATTTTTTCAAAATTGAAAATAGGGCACATATCTGGAAATTTGTGGCTATTTTATCCATTCACAGGGCCAAAATAGGAAAGGAGCAACTCTTCTCTTGATGCATTTAAGTGTTGGCTTCTTCTCTGACCTTTTCCAAGGACTGGAATAGGGAATCCAGGGAGCTTTCAGTTAGCTCACAGTAAGCTAGCATTCCTCATGAGGCCATGTAAATTAATTTTGTTACTATAGGTATATATTTCCCTGAATGAGGAAAATGATATTATAGTTTATTAATAGATATGAAATTAAAATTGTAAGAATATTTCTTCTTCTGGGAGTCTCTTTCTTTTTTTTCCATGTTGAATAACCAGCTAATAGTGTTCAAAACAATTGTTTTACCAAAGGAAAATAAATATCTTAGTGTTACCAGTAATGTGTCTAATGACAATTATAAAAGTCTTTTTGGAGAAACTTGTCTTCCATCATAGTTGACTGAACTTAAACCAAACCCAGGGGGAAGAGCCTGTTGATTTCTCTCTGCATCCTCTGCAGATTTTCTGAAAACAATCTGCAAACTCAAGTTCATGTACTAACAGAAAATACCTGTAGATGAAACCCAAAATCAGCAACTTAGTGCTAGGTGTGTGGTGTTGAAGAGCAATGCCACCAAAGGTGGATTCTACAGATAAATATGCTGAAATTTAACAGTGAATGCTATTGATGGAGTTGAATGAGTATTCCAAATGCTTCTCATTTTCTTTAATTTGATCATTGCATTCATAACTTGGATTCCATTACTACCGGGTTTCTTATTTTTCTATGCTGATTTTCTTTAGGGAGGTAATGTTTTGGGAACTCTTATAGCCTAATGAAGAGCTATAATGAGAAAAGAATAACATAAAACCTTTAGGGGATAATGCTGCTTCTGAGGATTTTTAGGTTAACCTAAAAGTTTTCCTCTAATAAATATCTTAAAACCCTATCTGGGTGCTGCGCGGTGTGTTTCTGATTAGGCAGTGCTGGCACCCCATTTATTTCTGCAGTATTTGTCATTAGCTTTGTTATAAAATATATTTAGTTGAGTAATTTTTTCTTTTGATTATTGTAATGGCAGTGATCCAGATACTTTTTTTTGGAACTCTTTAGATATTGCATCTCTCTATATAGCTTATATTTTTCTCTTGAGATCTGGGCAATTAATGCAATGTGTAGAGGGAGTTGTTTTTATGTTCAGACTATTTTAAAAAGTGTCCTTTCTTCCTTTTGGAATTTTTTTTTTCTATTTTAGTCCTGAAGTTCAGTTGCAAAAAGTTCAAGGACAGTTTTAAATGGACCTGATTATTTCTTGGCTTATAAATTTCACCTTGAATGGAGAAAATTAGTCTGGACTCAGTCCCAGGTGGAAGGAAAAAAAAAGAGAAAAAAATGAGACATTTAAAAAGATGGATTGCATAGTTGAATTGTTTAGTGTTAGAAGGAAATAGCTTATTCTGCTTTCTGACTTGCACTGCAACAGAAGGGGAAGAAAATGTATATCCAGTGATTTCAGGTACTGAAATCAGATGATGCAGCATGGATTTAGTTGCATATTAGGATAATGGTGATTTTTTAAAGGGCTTAAATTAGGAAGGAATTCTAATTCCTGCATGAGAAGCAAAGTGGAAAGACAAAAAAGAAAACAAAAACCCACAGTAAAAATTTCTGTAATTAGAAAACTTGAAGAAAATTTTAAAGCATTCAAGTCTGTTCAGATTGTGGAAACACAAAGCATATTCACATCCAAAGCTGCAGCTCTGTCAAAAGGAAAATCCCAGAACAGTAGAGAAAAAATGAAAAGGAGAAAAAAATCTTACCAACCAAAGGAAAAAAAGAAAAAAAGGCCATGTTTGCAATAGAATGGAAGCCATATTATAATATCCTGAAGTATCTGTTTGTGTTTGAATCATATTCAAGCAATACTCACATTGAATTGCATTAGGATGCATAAAATACGGTGCTGTGTGTATATAAGTGTGCACTTATATATAGACTTATGATCTATGTGTAAGTAAATAAAAAATAATTAAACTTTTCTTAATTATTACCTGATTATTGATAGAGAAAAATCTTAAATTATCATAAGTTAGTCCTGTGTAATTGAGAACATTTTTACAATTCATTAGCAAGTAAAAGCCAAAAATATTTTCCCCTATTTCTTTCTGTTCAAATCCTATTTCTTTCTAAATCAAATTTCTCTTCCCAGAATCAATTTTTTCTCCATCACAATTAATTCTGAAATTTGCTGTGGGCATAATGTGTCCGTGAAATACTTAACTTTATGGAAATACAAAACATCCTTTGGGATTTTAACTTCATTTTAGATATTGAATTCAAATGAAAAACAAAAATAAAATACCTTTGAAAGTGAAACTAAACCCAAGTAACTTTAAAATATTTTTCTACAAAAAGTTCTGGAATTCTAGATGCTTGGCAAAGATTTATGACTGTGTATTTGAACTTGCTTAATTTATGTTTTCCTGTAAATTCTGTCTGTTCAAAGTTGCTTTATTTTTAAACAGTATTGGCAAATTCTGTGGTCTACTTGTCCTTTTCTTGTAATAATTCTGCAGCTAACATTTATACTGATACCAATTTGCATGCTCTATAAAGATAAATATTTGTGGCAAATAATTTTCAAGTGCATTCCTCTGAGGCCAGTAGTTAATATTAGAAGCTGATTTGGGGAACTTTATCTCCTGTAGATCTCTGAATAATGATTGAGAGAATGTCTGTGCTCATTGTTTGTATTCTTGAGAAAGTCTTCTTAAATAATACAGCTGCAGACTTAAGTCCTTGGGAAGCGTAATCTGTTTATATGTCCTGTAATAGAAGACTGTGAAAAGGAATATGATAATACACTTCAGAAAGCAAAGTTACATAAGGAAGCTGAGGTGCTAAGAGCTGCTTCTAACCCATTGCTGGTACAACTAATTCCATCATAATAATAATCACTTTGTATTGTGTTTCAAGGTCTTCCTGCCAGCTAGAAGTGGTCATTTCCAGATGTGATCAGATAGCTCTGCTGGACCAGTGTGTTATGATTGTTGTATTTCTGTTGCTATGCAGGTCTTGCACACTGTCTGCTGGAGAACTCTTGCAGGAGGTTCTTCGGAAAAAAAAAAACAGAAGATGAGATAAATTTGCATTTTATTAATTTCTGTATTTTAGATTAAACATCAGCATTAGTTTCACCTGTCATGACATTGACTTCCATTTAGTAAACACTGATAAAAGAAGAACGTTATTGAATTTCTGGATATTTTATAAAGATTCTTTATTTTCACACTCCTCTAATCTTGACTAGCAGCTTAGAAAAGTGGAAGTGTGGTAGTAGGTAAATTAGTCACAAAATATTTGCAAGCAAATTTTGTCTAGGTTTCTGTAGTCTGTTAGCCTGCCATGGTTAAGCTACCTCAGTTTCTGCAGATAATTTCATAAAGGAATGTGGTGTCTGTGTTGTGGTACCCACAAGCTCCTGCCTCCCTACTTGGGTTATCAGTAGGAAGGTTCGGACAAAAGTTCTCAGCAAGGATTAAAGTAACGCCTCTGGACGCGTAGCAAGATACGTAAATATTTCAGAGACCAATGTTAGGAAACAGCAATATCCTCTCCAGGATCTTCTAGCTTAATTTTTGCTGCAATACCCTTTCTCCTCACACATGGACACATAGAGTTTGTTCTGGCTGTCCTGGGGCTCTCAGTGCATTTCTGGTCGCTGTGTAGCCATTCTGCAAGGGCATATTTTCTGCATCTTTCAGACCTTCCTGTCCCAGTCTGAGTCTGGACTGGAGACTGACACCTGGTTGCCTTGCATGTTCTGTGAGTGCAGGATCAGTTAGGGCTGCAAATTCTAGTTTGTAACTCACACAAAGAACATGTTTTAGGACTAATTACAGGGGAAATTATGGGAGAACCAGGGGAATAGATGCCATTAATGTGGTCAAACTGTATTATTCTTATTCACAGTTGAATAGCCTTTAATTAGTTTGACCACAGCTTCAGTATAATTATTCAAAGTCTTTTTTGTTCCTGAAAGCAAGTTCCCTTGAAAAGGAAAACTAGGAGGGAAAATAGGGTAACCCTGAGAGCAGTTCTTGAGATGAAGCTCACTCTCAGCCAGCTGCAGTGTGCCTGCTAGCTCCTGGCTGCTGTGGGGTGCAGTCACCTGTGGGCTGAGCTGTTGTCTGTCCTGGACCTACTGCCTGAGGAAGCGTTCATGCTGACCTGTTCAGGGTGACAGATCCAAGGGACCCTTGAGCCTGCTTGTACTTCAGCTCATTCCCATCCTGCAGTGAAATGGAGGAATTGCCACGGAAGCGTTGTTGTTTCTGGCGCAGGAACAGTTCCTTGAGCTTCCTATCCACTGAGTTCTTTGTGGTATGAAATATGTATTATGTAAAGTTCTTGGGGTTTAGGATGTGGCATGTAGGATTAATAGGGCTGGATGTTCCTAAACTAGAGCATTTTTAAGTATTTAAAGGTTTCTCTTTCCTAGTTCATGCTTTTTCAATAAAAACACAGTTATCAGATCAGAAACTTGGTTTCTTATTTGTTTATTGATCCAGAAATAGACTGTGAAGACATAACTATGGTTTTATGAAGGAAATCTAAAATTAATCTCAATATTATAAAGGAATTTACTTACTTTGTCTTGTATTACTGTTCAACATTTTATTGTGTTGTGTTCAGGCCAAAGGAGGATGGAGGATGGTTGTTCTTGATTATTTCTAAATCAGCAAAAATAAATAATTTTTTGACATTTAAAACCTTTGACTTCCTCAAGACTGTGTGGCATATACTATAAGATTCCTTAACTCAGCAATAGAATTCTGGATTTATGTTAATTATCCCTCTTATGGTTAGACAAAAAGTTCTCATATCAGATCTTCTCTGTGACAGTGATGCACAGTATTTGAAATAATGAATAGTGCCATAAAATTATTGTGTAAACTTCAAATAATCTGTACAATTCTTCAATTTTTTTGTTCTTCAGGAGAGTGTACCAGCTGTTATTGGGACTTGATTTAGCCTGTCACCATGTACATCAATTAGCAATATCTTAATGATGCAGTGAATGTGGCATCCATGTTATTGTAGCAAAATTCAGAATAAATTCTTAGTTTTCTGACGCTTCCATGCACCAGCTAACTATACATTGTAATAATAAAAACTAAAAGTTCTAGCAAGAATTCAGACTCTCAGGGGGTATGAAATATTTTAGTCCTGAACAGTGGCAGTTCTGCGCCATTGGCTTTGGGCTTGTCCAGGAGAATTAAACTACTTGTAAGAATATGGAGTTCCTATGTTTCAAATATGCCCTTTACAATCATATTAGTAGCTCATGCTTAATAGGAATGTCTCATTATATTATTGCATTTTCACTATTTTCCTATTCAAACATTCTCAGAGAGGAAAATGATTGCATTTTTTTTATTAGTTTTTGAATTAGGATAGACGCTATAAACACGGGATTGTGAAGAAGGACAGACATTCTGTGAAATCTTGCAGATTGATTATTTCAAACAGCTCACCTGTCACTTTAATAGGCATCTCATTAAGGAAAACCCAATTTTTTCCTTTTTGGCTGCCATGAGAGAGGTCAGGAACAGAAGAATTGATTCTTTCTGATGCAACTCTTTTGAAGGGTTTTTTGTAACAAAGGTAGAAACCAGCTGTAACTGGTAACTGCGGAACAAAATATAAAAAGGCAGTTCTTGTACAAACTGATGATCTACCCATAGCTGGTGTATTGCAGCAGCTAGAAGGCAGAAAATAATGGCAGCAATAAAAATTACAACTCAAAAGAAGAAAAAAAATGTTCTTGGCATCAAGTTTTCATAGGAAGCTTGCCAGTATCCTGATTTGGTGTTTATGGGAGCATCTTGAAATGGCTCCCAAATTAATGACTGTATCTTCCATCACTACAGTCTGATGTCTGAACATGAGGAGAAATAAACAATAGTTAATTATCTGGAAGCTGCTGGCAGTTACTCTATTAGTTCTGGCTCTTATTTTCACTTACTAACAGCAAACTGTTCTGATCAGATGTTTATCTTGAAAAACATATGCAATGGAAAATTGCACCTCAGATTTTACAGTCTCTTTTACTGGGACAGTTTCACACACAAAGAAATTATTTCATTTTGATTTCATTGCTAGATGGTTTAGAGATTAAATAGTGTTTTGTGTTTTGTTTTGGGGGGTTTTTGGGTGTTTTTTTGTTTTTTTACTGAGAGACCCTAGGCACCTGAATATGCTGTACTGTAGGGTTTCCATGTAAACTCAGTAGGGATACATGCCCAACAGTACCAAAAAGGCTTTTCCTGCCCAGTACCATTGACCAGGCCAAGCTGCAGGGGAGAAGCAATTCGTTTTTTTTAAGCAAAGCAGGCAGAAAATAAATTTTCATAAGATTCCTGATTTTTCATTTCACACCGAGTGCACATATATGATGGAAAGGGTTTCTGTGACATTAGCTGAAAACACAAACCCAGCTTTTTGCTTTTTGTGTTTTTCATTTATTTGGAAATGACTGTATAATTTTGCTGGATAATGTCAGAAATTGGGGTTTTTACAAGCTTTAGCAGGCTCATACACTATGTAATTGAATGCAGAGGTAAGATCCGTGTGATAGATTTCACAAACGTGATAAAGGTTTCAAAGTCAGCTCTGTATTACCTAATTCTAACACTGGAACCAAGCTTCTACAGGTCCCTTAGCAACTTCATAGGCTCACGTGTTTCTGCAACAGCGATGTTATTTTTGCAAATGAACGTTCTGTATCAGCTAGGGACGTAGGAGTAGAAGGATGCCTTCATTTGTCAAGCCCAGAATCTGCATGCTAGAGGTGCTATGTTAAATAGCTCTTTCCCTGTATTTATGGTGCTGCATTTTAAGAGGTTTTTTCCTTTCCTGCCTCCCTAAATGTGAGATTGTTATTCTTCCTCAGAGAGAAAGAAAAAGCTTTAATTCCCCTAAACATAAAGTCTGCAGCTTTTCTAATATTCTTTTGGTCGAAGAGAAGGGAGTGCTCCATGTTGTCCTTCCTCTTCAAAACCCTACCCTTTGTAGGGTTTGCATTATCCTGGGTCTAATATTCTGCATAATTTGATTAAAAAGTTTCTGAAGGTCTCACATATCCAAGTAAAAATCTCTTCTACTGAACAACCTTCCTTTTGATTTACTTTACTAAAAGACTAGAGCTGCTGTCACATATAGAGAAAAACAAGAATGCATTTTGTCTTTATATTGCAGTGGTCTTTATATTCCCATGATGTCATAAAGAAATTCTAGAAACCTTCATTTAGGATAATATCTAAAATGAATCATTGCTATTGCTATGTGCAATTTAGGCTTCTCCAGCTAAGACTGATGAAAATCTTTCTGTCATTAGGATATATTAGCTTCTTATATGCTTTTGAATTCTAAATCTATTTGCTGCCTTGCTCTATACCTATTCTCATTTCAGCTCATCTTAATAACTTCCCTTACTTCTCCTCAGAGAACTGATACTATTTTTCTAGGTACACTGTGAGGAATTACATCTCTAATGATATGCCTCAAACACTGTTGGAGTGGTTGAAGAAATTGCTAAGTAACTTAGAGAAATGTCACTTTCTTCTCTCTTAATTATTGGTTTTGCTTCTTTGAATACCATTTCCTGAAATATGCATATCAGGTGTCATTTTCAACATTTATTTCTGAGCTTGAGAACCCTCACAGGCATCTTCCTTGCAAGTGCAGCTAATAGTCTCCCAATCCATTTCAATTTCAGAGCTTCAGAACTGTATTTCTAGTTCTACAAAAAAAAATAGACTATTTACAGGAAGCTTCCAAAGTAATAAAATGGTTTTCATAACAGTGGCTGCTAAATTTCCAGTGAACATGCATTATTAAGCTTTATACAAAGTGCAGTTTAGGAAGCAAAAATAAAATTCCAATGGGGACAAATTTTAATCATTGTGTGTTGAATCTAGATAAAAATTTACCCTGTGTGAATTCATTGAAATGAAGCTATTTGTTGTCATTAAATAAAGGTAAATCTTGATATGAAAGAAATTAGCCTGGACCTTTACATAGATGAAAATTATTGCATTAGGAAAGCTCTCTTACAGCTACTCTAGCCAAACATGAATTTATTTTTCAAGAGTCAATAGTTATAATTTCAGGTATAGATGGATGTTCATGAAATTACAGCATCTTGCCAGACCACAAAAACTTTCCCATTCTCCAGTTCTGCTCTGTATTAGCCATGGGAGAAGCAACAAGGTGCAGCCAGACCTGCAGCTGAATTTAGCAGAGAACTCTTTCTGAGGTTTGGCACATTCACGTCAGCTGTGATTTCAGCAGTCTCGTTGGATACCTCTGCTTTCTCATACCTTGTGATTGATACTGAAAGGGTAGATATGCTGTAGATGGTCTCCATTGCAGAAATACTGTCTTTTATAGCAATAAATACATCCCAGTCTGTAATTTTCTTCTTTCATCTAACCTGCTTATATCAACTTCATTCATTTATGCTTTGGACTGTATTTGTCAGTGATCTCAAGGGCAATTAGGGAACTGCACAGTTTACTCCTTGACTCCTGTACTGCTGGACTCCTGCGTGAAATAAACCTTTCTTAGGAAATCCCATTCCAGGAACAGACACATTCTTTTTATCCTGAAAAGATTATGGTGAAGAGTATTCAAGATATCAGATTTTGGTATTCTGCTCTGGAGCTAAGGAGTTGCGTTTGTGCTTCCACCTGGTTTCAAGCCGGAGTTATTTTGAGTTGGACCAGTTGGGAATAAGGGGATTTAGGGATTGGAAGAAGAGGCAAGGGTGCCTGGATATGCTGCTAATTTGTATATTAACAGCTCCAGAGACAGGTGTGCCTTAGCTGATCAAGCCCTCATTACATGTCTTTGAGTAAATATTTTATCTTTTTTATTGATGATTAGGTGCAGGATCCAAAGTTAGATACCAACATTAAAAAATATGAGCTGGTGTCCCACATGAAGAGATGGTTTTGTAATATAGATGCAGTAGAATTGCTCTGATTATGGTCAGAGATTATTTTTAACTTACAGCTCACGTTAGTGACTTTTTCCTTAAGTACAATGGAAGGAAAAACAGATTTTTTTTTTTAATCCAGAGTAAATCCAGAGATTTTGTTTGCTTGTTCTGTTTTGTTTTTTAATATCCACAGTAAAGATCATTCTGGCTAAGCCTCATGTGAAAGTATCGGTAGGCAAAAAAATGTACACTCACTTTTCAAGTTTAAGAATTAGAAATTAGAAATGACAAATTATGGTCCATTGAAAGAAAAATCTATTTTCATTTCTTGATACCTGGAAGCTGTACTTGGATGAAGGAACCACGGTTAAATGTATAATGCTTTTCTACCATTTCACAAAATGGCTGTAGAAATGGCATCAAAATTAGATAGACACTCTTAGTTTCTTGGGGGATAGCTATGTTTCAATTGCTTGGATCTTCTGCCTAACATTGATGAAACGAGCTTACATATTATTTGACACAAGAAGCCAAGACCTTCTGCTTAAGCAGCAATGCATCTGCAACACAAAAAATGCCAAACCTTATTTGATATTGTGGTTAGTGGACTATCTGCTGTGTGATTTTAGATAGGTTTTTAAATAGCCACATTTTTGAAATGTGTTTCTCATTGTTGGTTTTTGTTTGATTACTGGCGGTATTAGCCCTTTCTCTGCAGTCTGGAGAGCTGTGGACCATTGGAAATTTCCTCTTTGTTAGCCTCCTTATCGCTTTTGGGTTATTGAGTTTTTGACAGTGTCAGAATGCCCCCCACCTACCAGGCTGCTTCATTGCTCTAAAAACTCAGGAAGGATTCACCAGTCACCTCTGCACTCTGTTGACAAGAAGCTTTAAGAAAATCCTTGAAGTACTTTGAACTTCTACAAGATCTGCTTAAGCTTGGCCATAAATATCCTATTCAATATTAGAACAGAACAAGAAACTGTGCAAACATTAAAGAGTATTCTTTTGCATAAAAAAAATTTCCCAGTGTATAATTATGCAATTATTTAGGTAATAAAGTTTTAAGCTGGTAGACGCCTGTAACTTCCTTATACTTTTTCTATTAAAACAAATTGCCCTTAAGCATTTCACTTTTGTTTTATATTCGCTTCATTTCCCAGAATAATTAAGGCTTAGTCATTCTTTGTAGTGTCATATTGGTAGTAACATGGGCCTGGTTTACAATCGCAAAGGTGGAGCCAGGCAGTATTTTGAGTCTGCTGTTGTAAGAGTAACAAGTTTTCAACAATGTTCTCAACTTTCTGCATTATGTAATAAAAGAAATCAAAAATTCAGTGTCACAACATCCAAGATCAGAGTTCTAGCTGTGCAAAGACATATTCAATCTCCTGACTTCAATTAAAAAAGGTGGTTACACCAGCTGAGTATCACGGTCTACACATTCAAGGTAAGCCCCTGTTGTGTAAGCAAGCAGTACTACAACACCTAAGAAGAATGAAGCCTGAGACAGATTACTAGGGTCACACTGTTCTCTACTTACCTGTTTAATGAGGCCAGAATTTTCAAGACTTAGTGTTTGCGGGCAATGCATGAGTGCCCACTGCAGAGCTTGCACCGGTGTTTGTAATGATTGCAGGAATCTAGAGAAGGGTTTTGGTTCATGCAAACCCCAAAGGTAGTTTTCTAGTGTCATTTTGCTTTTTTCTTTAGATTGTGATAACATTCTTTCAGGGCTCCCTCTTACATTGGACAGCTGTCTTGAAGCTTATCTAGTACTGATCTATGTCATTTAGGAAACATTGCTTTCATCTGGGAACTCATAATATTCAGGCAGTGTGTGCCATTCATAACTAAATAGCCTCTGCTCTTCATTGTTCTTTTAATTAATGATTGTTGATTGGTTTGACTTGCTGCACATTGTTGCAAGGCATGATCAAAGAAAATCCATGATTAATCTGTTAAACTAGATGTCAGATTAGTAAATTCCTCTGTGCTATTACAACGATTTTTCTCCTGTGGTAAAGGCCTGTCAGTGGATGATGGCTTTGCTATACGTCTGACAGGTCAGTCCAAAGGTCAGTCCCTGAAAACATGCATGCATTAATGCAGTAAAGCGTGATGAGTCATTTATAGCCAGTTCATAACTCCAAGCACTCTCTCCATGAATGTTAGTCAGGCACCACTGAGAAAAAGATCATTTACTTTGATTGCTTTTGAATATAGATGAAGAAAAAATTTATACCCTATCATGTTGTGAATACATGTAGGTTTTTCTCAGGTCAGTTGTGGAATCAATCAGTGTAGTAAGCCAGAGAATAACATTGTGATTGTCTTTTCATCAGCTGAAGCATCTCCCTTGCTTCTGTGTAACCCATTTAGACAGACCTTAATTGATTATGAGAAATACTGGACTTCAATTTAAAGTAATAAATAGTGAGCTGGAGCTCCAAACATTAACTTTCACAATTATCACTACAATCACTGGTATTCATTAATCTAATTTTCCCTATTTATTAGCTCTTTCATGAAAGGGATCCCTCAAAAAATTAACAACTCAAAATACCCAGTAGCAAAAAACATGAGTGCAGTAAAGTTCACATAACTATTTTATTTATGGACCTTTGGTGCAGCTTTACTGGAGACCCGTAGTTGCTCCCTGTCTTCACAAGGACAGCTCACAGTCTGGGATTGTCAGGCCTTGCTGGATAGTAAATAGACTGGATTTCAGCTGCCTCTGATCCTGTGGTGCAGCTGCTTTCATCTGCCTTGGCATGCCAGAAATCCTTCTTTTCCCTGTCTGCCACTTCATTAGCCACTGCAGGGATGGTGTTTAGCTCTTAGCCAGAAAGCAGAGAGTTTGAGCTTTAATACAGTCCTTCTGCTTAATAGCTCAAAGATGTTCATATGGATCTCCTGTTTCCATCCTTTCTTTCATTGATAACATCTGTATCCCAGTGCTGGAAGCTATTGGTTGAGATGAAGGATTGCAATAATTTTCCCCAGTGACACAGATGGACTGGGTTGACTGGGATTCTTTCTTCTGCTTTATGAAATGCTTCCTTATCTCTAGAAATAATACCTTTTTAGCAGAAGAAAATAAATAGATGCATTTCAGGCTGTCCCATTGGGGCCTTCCATTTGTCTCATTTTGACCATGTATCAACAGAATGATTCTCTGTTTTGGCCTCCTCCCCAGTGCAATGGCTTTCATGGTGCTGCCATCTGCTTTTGCTGCTAGATCTCTACCACAAAACTTAGTTCAAGTAATTGTGCTTAAATTTAGTGATTGATTTTTTTTTCCTATTTTTTTGTCCCTTTTAAAAACTTTTTATTCTTTTTTTTTTTTTTTTTTGCATGAGTGCTTGTTTCATACTACTGCTGTTTCCAGCAACCAGGATAAGCAGTGTTCTCAGATATTTATAATTTAAGAGATCTCATGTGAGTAATAAAAGGCAGATATCAGTATTTTCAGAGTTCACCTGTGATCATCACCATATCTTTTGAGTTGGTTTGTGTTCAATTAGGGAAATCTTTTACTGATTCTTCACATAACTCAGTATTTGAAATGCCTCAGTGTTCTTCCCTAATTGATTTTCCTGTTAGTTCATCACATCTGGTCAGCAGATTAAATATAGTTATTTCTATTAAATGGCCAAGATGTTGTTTACTCTTCAGCTTAGAGGCAAAGGAAGAAAAGCTTCTAGCTTAGGGTCTGTCAAGTTGCCCTCCTCAGTTGTCTTTTAAACCACTACAGTAATTAATTTTTCCTCCTATTTATTTTTTATTTTAAATTAAGGATTTCTATACATGTTCATTTTTAAAGCCTACTTAGCTTTATGCCATGAATAAAAGATGTTTTCTAAAATCTTAGAGTGGGCAGTGGATTTTTAAGGTGACAGAAATTGCATAAAACATATCTTTTTCATATGGGAATGGATGGCTCAGGCTGTTATTGAAGGGCCACCATCTTTGGAAAAGTGGAAAAGAAGTTACCACTCCTGTAATGTTTTTAACTTATTGAAAAGTTATTTAATTACAGATTATGTTTCCCCAGACAGTTGTTGATTCTCTACTAAGAGAGCATTGTTCACGGTTGTGTTTGTTTTATGTTCACAATAAAGAAGATTTAGCTCATTCTAAAATTGGGAAAAGAACACAATCCTCCACTTATATTTTTTAACAAGACACAGTATTTCCACAGGCCATAGTACTTAAATGCTCCAAGGATAGTGTATGGTTTCCTGTAAATCTGCAAACTGAACTGAGGTCATTTTGCACCTGAACTTTACCAGGCATGTCAGCAGATTGCTGTAGTTTCCTTAAGACAAAAGAAAAAGCAGAGCAGCCAAAAATAATTAATATTGAACTTGACACATCAAAAATGTCATTTGTCACTTGTGATTAAAGCCTTTATCTTTAGTTCTATTTTTGTATTTGTCATAGGTCTCCCTTAGCTATCATTAGGCTCCACATGGTTGGAGTTAGTCTGACCTTTGATCCATCACCACAGACAAAGGAATCTGTTGCTGCTAAATTGGAGCCTCAGCTAGTCAGCAATAGTATGGATCAACAAATGTAAGCTTGGTTAACAACTATCAGCTTAGCCACACCATTTGATTCTTAAGACCATGTGGTTAATGTAGATGCTGCTCTGCAAAAGAAAGTTTAGATTCATAACGAAATTTAGCATTAGGAATTTACATTGTGGTAATTCAATCTGATGTGAAAAGTATAGTTTAAGTGATCTATATTTTTAGTATCCTCCTACACTGTTCAGTTGAGAAAACAGTGAGGGATAGTTTTACAAATTTTCTATTGTTTTTCTGATGCTTCTGAAGCCTTCCAACAGTTTGATGACTGCCACGGATACTGTGGTTCCTTATTTTCTAAGTCCAAGGAACTGAAATGTTTGAGCCGTTACTGTTCTATGCTACTGCTGTCCTGCCACTACATTACCCACTTTTATGTCATTATAAACCCATTCTGTCATACTGCATACAAACTGAAGAAATGCTTAAAAATAGGAGAAAATAATCTTTTAGTTATTACCTATGCCTTTGTTGGTTTTTTTCAGCATGGGCTTATGTAGCTGAAAGGCAGCAATATTTTTGCGGGGGGTGACCATAGGTGACCATGTCTTTTCAGAAGAAAACCATTATTTAATTCACAGCTTAGTCACAGAGAAAGGCCCACACTGCAGCAGTAAGTCACTCTGCCTATTGATTAAACTGATTTCAGGATCTCAGTTAAAGACAGATGATGGGTTTTGTGCTACAGTTTATTGTGGCTGTGATGTGAAACTCTAGTTCCTGACCCTGTGTGCTTACCGAATTGCTTTCCACAACAATAAAATCCTAAGCCAAGCCCTAGTTTAGTCTCTGGTAAATAAAAGCTCCCTTGTGAATAGAGTGAAGACTATTAGATTTGTAGTCCTATTAGTAAGTATTTTTGTGGTAACAAATTCATTATTCTAAGGTCATTAACACACTTCCTCTTTTACTGCAAGTGATTGTGGGTTAAAGTCATTATTTTAGGCATCTACATTCCGTTTATCAACATCTAATCATAAATAGCCTGCAGTTTCTGGAAGCTGGAACAATAGCTATCTGAGGGTTATTATACAGGAGACCTTTTCCCCACCCCTCCCACTGCCTTCAGCAAACACCTCCATGCCTGAAGCACTGTCTTCTGTTGAAGTGTTGATGATTAGAAATCTGAGCATTTAAAGACTGGAAGTACCACTGTGTTTCCTTGATGTGCATAAGCACAGGTGCTGGTTTTTTTAGCAGTTACCCCTGCATTGAACCACACAGCTTGCCCTTTGCTGTAAGGTGTCTCTCTCACTGAGGACATTAGGCTGAATCATCCTGTTCTTTGGCTTTGGCAATTAAATAATTTACTCTTGTTTTTGGTTAATTTTGGTAGATTGTAAATAGGCTTCAGTATCACATTTTCCTCACTGAAATTCCCAAATTTTCAGTGTCACATTGGAAACTCACATCAAATTTTCTCATTTTTGTGAGTCTCTAATTCTCCTTGTTTAAAAGGGACACATGTAGCACTGATGCAGGAACAACTGAAAAACAATTATTCTTTCTCTAGGTTGTTTGTCTGTGTGTCTGTGGCAATTCCTTTGCTCTTTATTGATGTATTCATTTCTTTGGGGAATGTTGTTTTGATCAAATCAGTACATAAATTAGTATTCCACCACCATTTCCTGTATTAAGCTAAATAACTTGGTAGGAATTAGGAACATCTAGTTTAATCTTCAGACATCCCAAAGAAGGCCAGTGAGAATTTAAAGTTAGGGTAAGGAATACTGGTTTCTGACACATCATAATAGTGTAGTAGTGTTTTAAAACACTATTAATGATTTAAAAAAATCCTATAGGACTTCTGTCATTCACTTCAATAGACCAGGCTCTTTCTGACTTTTTTTTTTCTTTGTTTATTTTGATTTAGAGCTCTCTTTTCATAGCTTGGTCCCACAGCCCTTACAAAACCATAGGATTTCTTCAGTAATGGTCCTGAATTTTCATATATTGCAATATGAGAAAGGTTCTCCTTCAGTGATGAAAATGCTCTACAATGGAGAATGAGCTTAGGATTTTAATAAAAGACCCTAATCCTATCCTATTTCTTTCCCATGCATCTGTTGTCCTGGTTTTTAGTTCACAGTTGTTATGTTTTTTTAATGAAAAATCAGTAGTGGAAATAGCTGTTTGACAAAATGGAATTTCTCACCACAATTAGGTATTTGGGTTTTTATTAATGAGATTTGTAAAATCAAAGTATTTTTAAAAATAATATTTCCACTATGCACACCACTCTTCTTCCCCCAAAAAAACTTTACAAAAAACCCACAAAAATCTTCACAAAAAACCCACTTCTTTTCACACTTGCCCCTTCTGCTTTTTGGATAATTTAATGGTTTGCCCTTGTGGACCCAGGGTGATTGTTTCTACTCTCTGTGCAGTAGTGCCACAAAACACAGATAACTCTCCATTTTGCCATTTACTTCAGATATATTTCCATAAAAGTGAAGGGAAATTCTGGTTTGTATTTTCTCACCGTAGGTCTTGAGTTTATTGCTACAAACATAATTTTTTCATTATTCTTTTTTAAAATTTTTATTAGGTGTTTTGCTTGGCATGTCCCCTGCTTCTGTGAGGTCAATGCTGACACCAGTGAGACCATTGGAGACATAATGTACAGTCTGATATATTGTTATTCTCTAGAAGGCAGTGTACTCTGTGTTTTCATGATTTTCCACTTAGCAAATAAGGTGTAAGCAAGTTATTATGGAGAAAAAGATCCAAGTAAAAAGAGAATGGACATAGAGTATAATTCCCATCCTTTCCACTTTCACCTGTGTTAGGCCTTATACAAAGATAATACTTGTTTTGTTTTCAGCTGTTAATCCATGATTGCAAAAAAATGTTATGCAGAGAATCACATCATGAACAGTGAAGCCAGATAAGCAATTGTTTTACAATTTTCATCATATTCTTATTATTTAGATACAATGAGAAATTAATAAGAACCTAAAAGTTGCTTTTTGTAAAACACCTCTTACCTCTTCTCACTTCTCTCCTGGCCCCAGTGGCAATAATGAGAAGAAAACTAAAGTCATGTTTTCTAAATAGTGAAGTATGAAGTTTTCTCATAACCAGCAGAGTTTGTTTGAAGTCACATACGGTTACATTTCACACATGTAAATGCGCTCGGCGCTAATTCAGCTTTGGAAGTGTCGTTCCAGTTTCATACCAATAAAACTGTTCACTGCGCACTGGTGAGTTTTAAAATGAACACATTTCAGTTCTATTTGGTTTCTTCTCTTCTTACTGCTAACTGAATGTCTCCATTTTGCACTTTTTACTCCTGAGAAGGGCGTTAATGTGCTTCTTTGGCAGATGGTGTTGCTAGTGAAATACAGTCTCTGCTTTCAGGGTGAAATTGCCAAAGTTATAAAACATTGAGCAGGTACGTCAGTCTGTCAAATAGTCAAATAAGCCATTTACTGGAATATTTCATTGTAGGGGCAAGAACAAAGGGAATTTCCAAGACGGTCAGTGGTAGCCTTCCCTGCAGCAGGGCTGAGTGCCTGTGCTGGAAACGGTGGCTGGAGCTGGTGACCAGGGCTGCATCCGTGAGGTGCATCCATGCTGCCCTGCAGGCCTTTGGAGATCATTTCCCTGTGTCTGGCCATTTTAGGCACCGTTTGAAATGAGCTGAGCTCAGTCATGCTGCTCCTCTCAGCACTCAGCTCACGAGGGTGCTCCCCAGCACCCTCCTACCTCATGGAGCTCCGCCACTGACCTTCACCAGGCTTTTTGCACATCTGAAGACTGGCTCTGGCTTTTAGGTCTTGGATCCAACTCTGAGAGTTGTTACTGACTATAGTGAGAAGGAAAATTTGAAGTGTACTGGGAGATTTTATGGCCTTAAAAATTAGTGCTTTGTCTTCCAAAAAGGAAAAAAAAATTATTTTGAGTGTATCTTATCGTGCTCTTTCCAGAACAGGCTGAACAGAGTTTATGACTGAATAATGCCATGAATGAAAAACACTTTAAAACTCTACCTTCCCACCTCTTCTCTCCCACTATTTCCTTCATTCCTGCTTTGATTTTAATCTGTTTGGGGAATTTTTTTCTTTGATTACAAATAGTTTTGTTTGTTTTCATTACCAAATTACAAAACAAAACTCTAATTAAACAGTTTGTACAGAAAGCAATTAAAAGACAAAATGTTTTTGCATTGCTAGCTGGATAGTTATATGTTGTCTGGACAATATAATTAACAGCAATTGCAATGTGTGTTTGTGTAGGAGGTTAAATCTGGTGTCAGGGGTTTGCAATGACAGATACAGTGTGTTCCTATGGCAGTCACAGTGCCATTAAGAGAAAGATTTTTTTTTCCTGTAAGCACTTCAGTAGGTTGGGGGTTGCATTTTAAACCTCTTCAAAATACCAGGTACTAACATTATGTTTTAAAAGTGGCTGAAAGCTCTCAGGTAAGCAGTAATAATTAGTCCCAAATACTGTTTATTATGAAGGGATTCAAAATGTTTAACTTACTCCCATATAAACTAACTCCAGTCAGGACATTTTGGAGTCAAATTGCACTGACCCCTGAAGCCAAATACTCTTACCAGTGTAAGTCACAATAAGAGCAGGGCTTGTTCAGATCGCTGTGGTCCTGTTATGGGACCTTCACAGAATTTTTTTGTTTGAGATTGACCCTGATTTCCCTGAAGGAAAAGTGTCCTTTCTCACTTGTACATTTGTTCTTGTTTGTATGGAATATTCAGCAAGATGGTTCACAGTTGTAAATGGAGGGTAAAAAAGGACGAGAGAGAAATTAACACCTCTGAGCGCTTCTCATGTGAAAATAAAACATATTGCTGCTTGTAGGGCTCTTTATTGCAGCAAGTCCTGACCTGATTGAACTGTGCTGGCATTGAAATACATGAAACTGTCCAATGCTTTTCCAAACTGGGAATTGTAAATCTGTCTTTTTTATAGGCACTTTTTATATGGAAATCTCTCCTCTGTACAAACAGTTTTGGAAGCTGACCCTTCTTCCAGAATTCCCAGATGTTAGTGAGATAGCTGTTCTGGGGCTGGGTCCGCATTAGCAAGTGTGTGGTGCATGGTAAACTTTGTCTTGTCAGCTTGTAGGGCAACTGCGTTCTTAAACTTCCTGGAGAACAAGAGGGGAAAATGAAGAAACTGAACAGAATTCATAGGAACTAAATAAACAGCTGTATAAATTTGCATTAGAAAAATTGATGAATGTTTCTCCTTTTTATGTTTCTTTTTACAGCTTTGGTACCTAATTCTTTGCTACAGACATGCCTCAGAGGAGGTCCATCACACAAAACTGATATACATATATTTTCTTCTTCTTTAAGGTCCATTTTATTTCTTTTGCAATTAAACATCTTGCTCTTAATCTTGAGAAGACTTGGCCCAGATAAAATTTTGTTGCCTTAAGCAAATTGTCCAGCATCTAGGAATGTGGAATTATTGTAATTACTACTGCTGCTTAGGACTGGGAGAGAAAGCTGAAGGTAGGGTAGAAAGAAAGCATCTAGAGCATAGAGGGTGTGTCCTCTCATAGTGAATTGAATTTTCTACCCTGAAACCTAATACTAAGCTGTTTGTAATGTTAAATTAATCCATACTATATGAAGCTTGATCAAGACTTTTTGCTCCCTATGATGGGTAGGCAGAGCTCCCCAAAATTAATTTGTCATTTGAAGTGAGAATAAGAACAACTTTCCAAGGCACTAAACAACAAACCAAGATAAGACGGTTCATATCACCTCCAGATGAGAGAAGGAATCAAGTATAATTATTTTTACTGTAAATTGGGAAAATCTTACTATTTGTCATGTCAGTTTGATATTTTTAATGCACAGACATTATAAATTACAGTGGTTTCATATATAGAAGAGGGGTATCATTTAGGGCGGTGTAAATCATTGCCTTTTGAATAGAGTTGGGCTTTTTTTTTCCTCCTGGTTTGGCAGTAAATTAGGGACAATATGGATATTTGCCTTCAAGTCACTGCAAAGTAGCATGTGTCTCAACAGGTTTGTCAGGCAGGATCTGTTGATTCATGATTTCAGACAAAATGCAACAACACAGGAAAACAGACATACATATTAGGTAGGTGCAGTGTAATTTTGCTGTGAATTGCAGAATAGACAAGGTAATATTGAAAGCAGAATAGTAAATGGCAAAGCTGAAGCCAGGACTTCAGAAAACAAGTAAATATGTACTGTTCACATGGTAGTGTAGTGGTATCCAGCCATGTTAAGTAGTTAGAATCCAGTCATGTGAGGAGTAGATGTCACTGTGGAGCTTTTATTTGTTATTCTGATTTTTATTCCATTGTGCTCTTATGGTGTTTGTTAGGGAGTACAGATGAAAGGAAAAATAAAGATGAGGTTTCCTCAGGAAGTGACTTTTTCTTTGTCTCTTGTGGAAGTGTCTGTCCATGTGTGTCCCACCTCTTCCCCCATTTTGATACTGTATACAATGAAGCTTTGCTAGTTGTGATTAAGGGAGAAAAAGATTAGTGAGTCAGAAACAGTGGAAACACTGAGGGTGTTCTGGTTCGAAGCTGTATTGTCCTTTTAAATGGAATACAGGAGGGAATTCCTGACTTCACTGAGGTCAATGAGGTATTGAAAACCTATAGTCAGAACATGCTACTGTTTTCAGTTAACTGAGTAGTGTTTAAAAAAATATTGAACAGTCAATCAGCTGTTAAAAAAAGGGAGAAAGACTAAACATTTTTAGTTCATGTTAGTTTTTGTTGACCTCATCAGAAGACAGGCAGTGGTAAAATTAGACATGGTAACTATAACTGTAAGACATATTTCCTTCTGTCTTTAACTCACAGTGATCTTCCTCTAAAAAAGTAAAAGAAGGCTAATTTACCTAGATGTGATAAAGATGTGAAGTGCCATTAATTACATTTAGTCTGTAACTTGTCCATAGCTTCAGGAATCTGATCTTCCTGGGTGAGTGACATACTTGATAACTTGGAATAAATTAGAATTTACCTTTTTTACAAAATTTGTGAAGATTGCCTATTGGAAACATCCCAAAATATCTAAAAGTATATATAAATGATTCAGAGAGCTCCTCACCTTACTTTCCCAGGATTGTCAGGTATGAAGGTGAAGCTGATTTAGGGGTGTTTTATTTGGGAGTCTGTCACTTGTTCTCATTCATTTTCTTAATTGATGCTCTTAAAAATGTAACTCCTTTCTAGAAGGACATTGAAAACGTCTATTGAAATTCAGTTATTTTCCTTTTGATTTTTACCAAATGGAAAGAATCTGCTTAACTTTTGTGCAGATTAAGTTTCTTCTGGTTAGTCACAGTGTGTGGCTTGTTTTTGATATGAGCTTATCAGCACTTCTGGATTATGCTACCATGTCGTGTTATTGAATACTCCCTCTCGAGCTTTTTCTTGAGTTAAAGTACATTTTAATCTCCTCTTTAGTTCTGATTTGTCCTTCATTCTTTCATTGCAGTTAGATTTTCCTGAAAATTTTTATTTTCATTCACAGTTCAAGACACTGCCCTTTGCAGATGAAAGGAGTGTGTTTATGACCTCTGCAGTGCATGATATACAATCAAAATGATTTCCTATTTACTGCAGTAAAAGCTAATATACAGTGACATAGTTCTTTCCCAATTAAGAAGTTACAATTCCTTTGTTTTATTTTCTTGAGATTGTACAAATATTTCTGAAATCATGGTGTACAGTAGCATTTATTGTTTTTCTTGGATAGTGATTTATAAATAAGTAGCTTGTGAATAAATAGCTAGAAGTTTTACCNTTAGAAGTTTTACGTCCTGGTTTTTATTACACCCTATGCTATTTGCTTCTAATTTAAGGCCCAGGAGAAACAATTGCTTGCATGCACTGACTTGCTGAGTTATTGAACCAGTTTACCTTTGCTTCCCTAAACAATGCACTGTAAAGCATAAAAAGGTGATTTAAGGAATTTTTGCTTTGAGTTGTCACTTCGAACTCTCATAACCACAAAAAACTGTACCGTTTTTCAAATTCAAAAAACACAAACCAAAACATATTTTTGGGGATTTTTGGGAGATTTTCTGTCATTAAAAGATATGTTCAGAAAGGTTTAATTTTTATATGGCATTTTCTCTAAGAGTGTTCCATAAAAAAACTTAAATTTCTTGAAACTGGCACAAAATTTGTTTGGGTCAAGTTAGTTAGATTACAGCCATTAAAATACTCTGGATGCTTCAGAAAAATGTGCTGATCAGTGACCCTGTCATGAAAGGATTTACCTAAATGCTGTTCTCTCAAGATGACAAAAGTAAATGACTGCTTTGTAGGATGGCTATTTCAAAGAAAAAGTTATTACGCTGCATATATAATGAAAACGAATTGCTGGAAAACTTTCCTCTCACTGTGAAGTTTGGATGAACAGTTAAACCCTAAGTTAGCTCTTCATGTCATGTTACCTGTTCTACACGGAGTGTGTACAGGAAGAGTTTGTGTTTTGTTTGTGATTGTTTCTGTAACCCTATAACTTTAGAGCCATTTTTCTCCTGTTCTTGAGCTCTATGGGAATGCACATGAGGTGGAAGGGTGGCTGTGAGTTTACCCTATGGATGTACCCAAAGCTCTGGATCTGAATTCTGACCCTGTCTCTTGGGATAGGCAATTGTGTATCCACTGTCATTTACTTATTGAACACATAGACATAGGGCTATCTCAATGTATAAAGATATTCTGAGGAAAAGAATATCCAGTTTAAAAAAAAATTATGTCTTAAAGATTCTGGGGACAGACTGGAGGAGCATCCAAGACATGAATACAACTCTCTTAGGATGTGGACTAAGTACCAGTGATGCTGTTAGACAAATACCTTTTTAGAAAATCAGCAAGTGACTTGTGAAAGCACAAAGAGGAAGTATAGAGAGATCATTTTACTGTTATTGCTATGGAATGAAGGGCAAAATTTCTCCTAGAAATCTGACTTTCTTTAAGTATATTTAACACTTGGAAGGTTATCATTTTCTTGCTTATGGTTCTTTCCATTCTACTTGTTCCTGACATATTAATTTATAAAATACAAGGAAAACCTGTTTATGCCCTTATTTCAATTCCTGTTAGATTATCATACTTTCTGTTTTAGAACTGTGAAGAATAGAATAAAGAGTAGCCATGTTGCTTTAATGTCTCTTTCCATTTTAGGGACAAGTGTTAAAGGCAGAACATACTATGAGAGGCAGATAAGAAACAGTTTTCTTCCACTGGGGAGGGATTTGCAAATTTAGCCTCTAGACCCAGTGTGAGTGAGTGCAAATCTCTACTACTTGAGCATATTGAGACCAGGTGTGAGTCTGATCCTTCCTCTTTTGTGGGTCATGCAAGTTTCTATTCCTGGTTTGAACTTGCACAATGGTTGTCATCAAACTATTACTCCTCATTATTTAAGAGGCCAGTCATTAAAAGGACTGAAAAACTTCAGATTTGTAGCTTGCCAGGCAATACAGCTGAGTGGTAGCACTGCTGTAATTTAGCACTAGTGAAATTTATAAGGCTGGTCTTGGAGATAACCATAAATAGCAACCTCTTTGTAGTGGCATGTGCTCAACATGATGTGGAGATTCTGGCTTCCTTTTTAAAGACAGCAACACAGCCTCCAGGTACCTCAGAAGGAGCTGTGGGAGTCATGGGGTGGGTTTTGGAGATATCAGTATAATAGAAACAGAGTCATTGAAGTCATAGACATTTGTTTTTTAGATGCAGGTGAAATAGTGAGCCTCTCTGACCAAAAGTTTTTCCCTGGTACATTACAGAAGTATTTTATTAAAACACAAGGGTGGAGGGAAATTTTTGCATAATATATTTTTGAGCTGGCCTAGAGGAAAGCTCCGAAACTTCTCTTTTCCATCCCTCTTCAAAACCTTGGTCAGGATTTAACACTTGTGTTTTCTCTAGAACTTCCTCTATTGGACTTTCTGTATAATAATTTAACAGTATTACATTAACATAGCCTAGGGCTAGGAGGCATCTTTATTCTTATGCACTGTAGCAAAACATGCATACACCAGGACTAGATAAAGATATCTATCTCAGTGTTACGTGCCTAATTTGACCGAAATGAGAGCTGTAGAACAAAATAATCAGGTAATTTAAATACAAGGCAGAAATCAACACAGTTCATGCTGCAGGATATAAATTAACCCTCAGAATTTTTTTCAATATTACCCTCCTTCTCCCTAGCTGTTGCCTGTAGAGATCTAAAGCTGAAAAAAAGCAAGGAACACATGAACAATACTTTCTGTATTCCTATACAGGATAAGCTGTTCCATAATTGACAGTGTTTTCCCATTATCCAAAAATACTTAAAAATACGAAGGATATGTCTTTCTGAACAGGAGGTAGATTATAAAAAGGATATATACTTTACCTTGGAAGAAAAAACTTATGTCATAAGAACACATCTTTGGTTGCTTTAGTATATCTATTATAAACTTTGATATTTTGCCTAGTGTTTTAACACTCTGGCTTTAAAAGAAATATTTTTGTTAGTAAAATTCATTGACCTAATGTCATTAAACTCTTGCTTTTCAACAGTATTTTCTTGAAGGAAAATATTAGCTTTTTTCTGCTAGGTTTGGGAGGCTGTTTCTTGATAACCCTCATCAAATGTTATGAGGTAACTTTGTTTGTGAGGAGGAGTTTGCTATTGGTAATGTTCCTCTCTCAGTGTTTTTGTTCTGTTTAGAAATGACAGTAGATAGTTTTTTCTATCAAAAGTACGTATCAATCCCTTGTTCTTCATAACAAGTAATTTCATGGATGTATATTTAATTTATATTCAAAAATCACCACCACAATGGCTCACAACTTCTGAGGTCTGAAAGTACTTATTCCTTTTGAAATTGTTTATGGTTGTATGTCACACCTAATAAAAAAAATCACGGTAGTTTTATTGAAAGGAAATACCTTGCTGCTTCAGAGAGTCTGTCAGATACAGAGACTTAACTTTGTAGAGTTTTCCTTTAGATACTTATCCACAGTATTTACCAAGGACACCTACTGCTTTCCCCTATCAGTCACTTGGGAGGGTCACTACATGGAATGGAACACGCAGAAGCAAATAAAGGTGCAGATATGTCTGCACATATGTTCGAAGGTCAGGTTCAGAGATAACCAACCCACCCCCGGATTCAGTCCATACCTGAATATCTCCTGGTCCTGGAAAAGGTTTTGTTGTTTTTTTTCTTCTTACCCCTGTTTTGGAAAGCTGAAAAAAACTACTTGAGATATTTGCTATAGAAAATGGCAAAATTTTGCTACTTAGGCATGAATTTCGTAGGCATAGGATGTTGTAAAATTTCAGGTTTTTAAATAATAAGAAAAAAACCCCCAACAAACTAAGCCTCTCTTTGGTTTTGATTCTGATAGAAAATAAAGCTGCAGGGACTGAACCTGGTATCTGTGAATGTCATGCATTTAATTGTATGGTTCTCCTTTGTGGCTGTTTTTGAGAATTCAGAAACCTAAAGTAGGAAAGCCAAGGTTATATATTATGTCAGCAGCCAATAACTGAATTATCAGGCATTGCAGATAACACCAGGCATGTCAGACAGATGTGACCCTTACTTCAGAGTCTCTCATCGTAGTAAAACCTGTTTCAAAATTCCTATTCCTTTTGAAAGGGCATTAATTTTTGTTATCTTCTGTGATAATTATCTTCTCTTTCAAGTATTCTGAGACAGAAAGCTTCCAAATGAGACAAGAACTTTGAGAAGCTGGTAAATTCCAGATAATAGCTGGATCTCATTTGCATGAGAAATAAAATATTGTGAAGAGATTGACAAAATACGTCACATAGCCAGAGACTGAAGTGCCTGAAGGTTATATCCTCCCTATTCATCCTTGTATTTTGAAGTAGCTAACTTTATCTCTTTCTAATACTAATTTATTCTGATACTGCATTCAGATTTTGTGGAACAGACTTGTTTCTCTGCAAGTTTTTTGTGCTCAAAAGATTCAGTAGTTTTTCAGAATCTGGGGACAAAATTATGGGTTTTGACCTCAGCCAAAGCAGCACAGCATGTTCTGCCCTATCAGTAGACTCAGCACCGCCCAGTACCAAGCTCTTTAATGAGATGCCTTTGTGTCTTGGCATAACTTCGTACCAAATGTGACTATCCAGTGGTAGAATGGATATCACTGCTGTCACTCAGTGTGCTGTGACCTCAGGTACTAAATATTGACCAGTCAAACATTCCAGTTTTGAAACTACTGTTGTGTTTCAGGTAAAAAGGAGTTTCAGTAACACTCTGGGTGTGAGTCCCTGCTATTCCAGTCAGAGTGTATCTTATTTTGCTTGTCAGTTGGTCCAGAACAGACCATATGGAAAAGAAAATTAAAGAAAAAAGAAAAATAAAATCAATTCACATTCACAGTCCAGTTTATTTCCTATCAGAAGGCTATATTTTACCAATTTTTTATGCTATATCCAAAATTGAATTTATACCTCTAATCAAAGCAATTTAATTGTACTTGAAGAAACAGAGGAAGAACCATTCTTATGTTCTCCTTCTTGGATTTACAATTTCAAAATTATGACAATATCTTTCTAATAAAACTTTAACTCATTCTAAAATTGCCCCATAAACAAAGAATATTTAATTATTTTCTTTAGATATTCCCCTTTTAGAAAATAAATTTTTTAAAAAGTTAAGATTTAGCTGCTAGTTGGTAACTAACATTTACGTTCTCTCTATTTAGTACTAGCTTCATTTAGTGGGTCTTCTGGTATAAGAAATGCTGATCAAATGGCTTTCTGGGCTTTATTTGCTTTAATAACAACTTATGCCAACTGTCACTGGAGGAATTAAATAAAGTAATTCGCTGAAATGTTAATAACACTAAAGTCTTTAAAATGTTTATGTGCGTTTGGAATTCACATGTAGAACTCCAAGGAGCATTTGCTTAGAGCCATTCATGCTTCTTCTCTGCAGCTTGTGTGCATCGATTGCCTGCGACAAACTTTTGCTTGTTTTGAAGCTGCCTCTGTTCCCAAATAAATATTTATACTGGCAGTTACCCCATTTGTTTACCAGCCATTCACAGATTGAACTGCATCTGAAGAATTAATTGCCTTACATAAAGATGTTGTTTATTCTTTGACAGCAGGTTTCTGCATTTCCCCTCTAGATGGCATTTCTAAAAACAATTCCAGATGGAAACATGCAAGATATTTCTGTGTTCCCCAACAGCTTTAAAAATAGATGCCTCTGCATGTTTCACACTGATCTCTGTGTGCACCTCTGAGCTGACCTGAGCTATAAACACTTTATAAATAAAGTATGCTGAAACAGTAGATACACCTTTTTTTCCCCATTTCATACCAGTTTGCTTTCCTTTTATTTTTTTTTTCTCAGCTACATTAAAAGAAAATTATACTTATGTAGAATTAGAGGATTTTTGGTAAAAATATCTTGCAGGGTTTTGTAGTATTTTGGTTTGATTTTGTTCGTGTTTTAGTAGAAAGTTGTAATCAGAAGATATTAGTTAATCAACCCTCAGCTGAAAAACTGCAAATCCCATTTTAATGCACCTGAAGATTTGACTCCGTGGTAGAAGTGAAAACATCTAATGTAAGAAGCATGATTTGTTTGCTGAAGCTGGAGCATGGAAATGAAATCTTTCCTATGGTGTGGAACAATGGAGAACCACTGCAGCCACAACTGTAGCCTGCAGGCTACAGGAGATGAGGAATCCTACTCCTGATGAGGAATCCTCCTGTTCCTCTCCCATGTACTCTCTACTACTAGATACAAGACAGAGGAAGTCAGCCCTCTGCAGCTTATCTTGTGATTAGATTGAGCAAAATCATTTTGACATATTTCCCACCTAGATTTTAAAGAGGCTGTAAAATCTCTGGCATTCTCAACCAAAGAGATCATCTGTTATACCATCATCACTTGTTAATGATTTCCTTAAATTTCCTGTTAAAAATAAGGTCATCTGAGAGTCAGCATTGGCACCCATGCTCATAGCTTGTGCCCATAAGGAATTCTTTAAGATGGATATCCTATTGAGGTAAAGCTTTCAGCCCTGAAGTTTTTGTCCTTTGAATGCTAGATAAACTTTAATGTTTTTCCTACGTAGTAACTCAACAGCAGTGACTGTTATTCATCAAAATGTTTCAAGTCTCTTAAATATCATAGTAGTGTTCTAGAGTGCTTTTAATAGACAGTGTCATAAAATGTGGAATATTTTCTCAGTGAAAGATAACAGTCCAAGTTACATTATTGCCCAATAAGGCTGTAAGGTGCTGGCAGTGTTCAACTTCTCTGAGGGAGTAAAGGAGAACTGAAAGGACATATATTCTAACACAAACCAAAATCCTCCTTTAGCAGCCATGTAGTTAATGGAGTTACAGATGTGTGAATGCTTCTCAACTGAGCCAAGATGAGAAAAACAGAGTTAAAACTCATAGTGTGGTCTTCAGACAACTTTCAAATCTGACATGTTATGAAAAAAGTGATGTAAAAAATAGCCTGTATCTTTCAATGAAGCTGAGTGAAAGCAAAGCTTTGAATTGCTTTTATAATAATAATATTGCAGTCATGAAACTCTTCTCTTTTGACTTGTTTGATGCTGAAGGACCCTTAGCAGTCAAGCTGAGGAAATGAGGAAAGGAGGGGACAGGGGGACTGACTCGTTCTCCCATTGAAGCTTTTCAGAGCCAAGGATCTTTCACTTCATGGCAGCAGACTGGGACATAGGAAGACTCAAACTGTCTCCGTGTGAATATTACTTATAGAGTCTGCTAGGAGTAGGAAGGATCTACCTAGTCAGACCTAGTCCTTATTCCTTTATAAAATAGCAAGAGGGGAAAGGATTATAATAGGTATTGTTGAATATTTATATGAGATTTGCCTTCTTGGGTGTCTTTGGATTCACTGAGGAGGAAGAAACCTTCTTGGAAAACATACAGTGCCAACATTCAGTTGTGCCTCATTCTGTTACTCTGCTGTGAGAGCTGTGTTGCTCTAAATTAACAGCCAGTAGTTTTTGAGACAGTCCTGTGAGTTTTTCTCCTGATTGCTTTCTAAAGTTTACTAAATAGTTTAGTTACAGTCTCTAAATCTTTCCCTAAAATGAAATATGTGGTGAAATTACTAAATAACTAAGAAAGGATGTCCTAGGTTTTGATTTTTCTTTTGGTTTTGCTTGGTTTTGGAGTGGAGGGGTGAAATGTCCAAAAAGAGTTCTGGCTGTCATATTTACATGTAATGAAAGTCTGCTACTTGGGTTCTGATCCCTTTTCACTTTTCTAAATCTTATTTGCGAATGAATAATTCTGGCATTACAGGGATAGTATAATTTTTGTCTACAGAAGTCTGTTTTTGTTTTTTTTTCTGTCAGAACAGTTTCTTCATTTTGAATATAAAGTGCTTTTTAGAAAACTAGGAAGTTTTCGCAGCCCTAGACATCACAAAGATTTAGGAGGTGATGCTAATTTTGTAAATATCCACTGCTTTATATATACCTTGTCTTGCCCCATGCCCTGCCGTAAAAGAAAGATACATGCAGTGTTACTTCCAAAGGAAGAAATATTTTTCCCTTATCTTTCCAAGCCTGTAAAAGCTCCTCCCAAGATATTTTAAAGAAGATTATAGCCTGCACCACTGCAGACTTAAAATGCAGTTAGCAAATGGCATGCTATCTGTTAACAGGGGAGCTGGCTGTACGTGCTCTGTCGCTTGAGCCTCATGCAAGTAGAATCACTTTCATGGACTAGCTCCACGAATATACTCAGACCATGGGGATAAATAACTAAAGGTGTAAGAAAAAGATGCAAAAATCACACCTGGTGTTTTTTCACTACAACAAACAGTAGAGATTAAGTGGTAAAATAAAAGCATCATACACAGGCTTCCCTTGCATCCTCAGTATTTGTTGAAAAAGCTGGAGGGGATGTAATTTTTTTGTTTGTTTTTCCATACTCAAAGCAGAAGATGGGGAGGGTGATAAATTCTGTAAATCCATTGTCATTAACTGCTGATGATGGTTATTTAGGAAAGGGTATTAGTTAGATATTCACTCTAAGGCATAAAGAACAGAGGTCAGTGAGTAGCACCCACTGAATGAACCTTTTGAGTAAGTTACTACTTAGTGCCCAGGAAGCTTCATTTAAGAATTTCAGTGTTGCTCAATGGGATTCATCCCACAGCCTGAGCCATAACCTGTCAGGAATGATAGAATAGGTTTTGGGATGATTAAAAAACAAACAAACAAACAAGCACCAAAACAAAACAAACAAGCAAACCAAGAAACCCCACCAAAACCAAAAAGGAAATCTAAAATAATGGAATGAACAGGATCTTTAATAGACAAGGACTTCTATTCCCAGGCAGATCTAAGGAGGCTTTAAGGGCTAATTTGGGCTAGCTGTCATTTTGTAATAGAACAGTCAGAAAAACTGTTCCTGCTTTCTCATCAATACAACTTGAAATTTTAGCTATCATTTGTACTCTTGGCTGTTTATCAGCATTGCTGAAGTACCACTCACATCCTCCTCCCTCTTCTGAGCCAGCATTCTTGATATGCTCTTTATAGCCCAAATGCCTTGCCTGAATCCCAGGCAATCTGAAACCAGCTGAAAAATGTACGTTCATTGCAGGGGGATTTGGATCAGGCACAGCAACAAGAACATTGCAAATTAGGAATGATGTGGAAAAGTGGATGTCACAGCAGAAGTATGTGCGTGGGCGCTTGTGTAAAACCTGTACACAATATGCTTGTGCTGTTTTTCCAGCAATTATTTCTTTTTAGCTATTTGCTTGAAAAAAATGCACTTAAAAGTTTTAGTGCTGATTTGATGCAGATTTTCGTAAAGAAGAAAACAGGGGGAATCTGTGTAAAGATGTTTTTCCCTTATTCTGCAAAAAGCAAAGGAACTGAAGGTGAGGAACAATTTGACTGAAGTACTTTTGAGAGACCACAGGAATATCTTACTTTTGAGAGAACAGCTGAAGTGCAGCACTGACCTTTGTATCATTTGAGAAGGACGTTCAGTGCATGCTGGCGGGTGATAATTTACACAATAAACAAGATTTGACCAAATAAATCTCTCCTCATGTCACCAGTATACTTTGGCGTCGCTTTTCCAGATTCATCCTAAAATCCCCACGCCTCATATTCTCTCTTTTTTCTGCAAGGACTTCCAGACTCAGTGTGTGCTGACAGCACCAGGCATTCGTTACTGGGAGACTCACTGTCAAGACAATGAAACTATGCAGGGCAGGATGGCGTTGTCACTATCTTCTTCAGAGTCTGCCTTCAATATGGGAAAAGTTCTTAAAACAGTTTCTACTGTGGCCTCTCTCATGTCATTGTGACCTTTTGTTTTTGTGCAACTGGAACCTCATTAGTTTGTTGCCGCATGCACAGTTTCCAACGGCTGCTTTGAAGACGTGGTAATTATAGTAATAATTTCCAACTCATTTACTAGTCATTGACTATTTTCTTGCAAGGCAAAAGTAGAAATAAGATCTTGCCCAAACCACTTCTCATTGAACAGTAATGCCTTAAGCCAAATCTCTATCTGGACATTTTTTTTCTCCAGTAAATTTTGCCAGAAGCCATCATTTTTCCAAGGTCTGTGCTTGTAACTGCTAATGCAAACACTAATACTCTAGATCGTTTCACACATTAGTAATAGGGGGAGCATTTACCCATCAGAGGAGGGAAAAAAAATCTATTAGATAGAACACTTCATTTACTGAAAGCTAAATAAGCTGTTATTCTGTGCAAGTTTGCAGTTACTGTGCTTATCCTTTAAGCTTGTGAACAAGCTTTGGGCTGCACTGCTTATTTGATCATCATAACCATCAGTAGCTTCACTGTAGAAACTCCAACAAGAACTCCCTGTTTTGGGGCTTGATTCTGCAAGGAACTGAGTACCACCTGGAAAGTATTTTATGTCTACAGCTTCTGGCTAAGGCAGTTTGAACCGACCTAGGCCTTTGGCCAGGATTTATCGTGAGAAATATAGGTATCTTTTCAAAAGGAGCCAAAGAGAGTCATGTGTGGACATAATTGGTAAATGCACAGTTCTGTCCATTTGCACATGCAAATTTGCTAACATAAATACAGACTGGCATGTGTATTCACTAGTTTATGGGCTCTGTCTTAGTACCTGCTTGTATTTTGCCCTTAGCGTTATTAATTGCTCTGATTGAATGCTGTGTTTTGACTAGATGTAACCAGAAGAGCTGAGTTTTGGTTCAGCTCTGGTGTTGCATTACGTGAAGCATGCTCTTTGAAGCTTGGTTGAAGCCCTCTCAGCTGAGCAATGCACAAAGGAGAAAACCCTCTTCTCCTAGCTGATCCATGGGAAAGTAATCAGCCACCATTCCCTTCTGATGTTGTACAGGATTGTGAACGAAAAGTCAGTCTCTGTTTTCTGTGGCCATCCCTTTTGCAGATGTTCGGTGCCTCAAGCTACAGAACAGCTGAGCTTCAGCATTAGCTGCTGGTCCACGTGATTTACTTGAAAAGTTGAGTTCAGTGGCATATGAGCTATTGAGTTTTTTTTATCACATTTGTTCTCTTTATTTCCTGCACTCGCTCAAATGGGAACAGTTGTGTCAATGGGATGGTAAAATGTTGCTATGTGACAGCATTTAAGCTTTACCACCAAAGGTGACCACTTTCGGAGCAATTGTAATGGTGGCAAGGCTGTTGTTGGAACTAGGGAGATTCCTCCTTCAGGTATGATGATCCAACAGTGCTTTTGCATCAGATGCTTGGGTAATTTCATATGAAGTTTTGTCAAGATTAATAGAGCAAGTACTCTGAACGCTGATGGAGGAAGAGGAGACATGGGTTTGGAGTGTCTCCAGCAGGAGCCCACTACAACCATGATTTTGACACTGTGCAGGCCCTGCACTTAGTAGAATACAACATTTATTTAGGTACCCTCTCGAACGAAAGGGAAATGCTCAGTGAGGCAGGTCATATATTACACATTTCAGTGACAGCTCATTTGTCACAGATCTGGTAACTGAGCAAATGGTACAGCTCTCTTTGGAAATAAAGGCTATTTTAGTTATTTTAAAATATTTTTTTCACTAATGTATAAATGAATCTCCAACATTTTTAAGTGTGATTACAGGCCTGAATGCAATTTGTTTTTAATTGAAAGCACAACTCATATTAAATAAAGGAATTTCTAACACTTCCTAGTTCAACTGTGCCAGAAGCTTTTAAAATACTGTTAAAATACTGTTATCTTTTCTGAAATTTAGAATTTTCTACTTTTTCATCTTTAGGAAAGGCTGCAGAGGGCTTTATTAACAGTTACTGAAAGCCAGTGTTGAGGTTTATCTAGAATTTTAGGAGAGGACTATAACCAATTTATTTTTGAGTGGTCAGTTATTGTTTGTGAGCAGGGGAAAAATATGCATGAAAGACTGAGGAGGGAATTCTGCCCCTCCATTTGGCCCTGGTGAGGCCTCACCTGTAGTCCTGTGTC
The DNA here is from genome assembly GCA_013400315.1 of Bombycilla garrulus. Classification (NCBI taxonomy): domain Eukaryota; kingdom Metazoa; phylum Chordata; class Aves; order Passeriformes; family Bombycillidae; genus Bombycilla; species Bombycilla garrulus. The sequence goes on from VXBU01000248.1 coordinate 761,942, forward strand.
AGTTCTGGGATCCTCAGTAAAAGACAGACATGAATCCCCCAGAGCAGGTCCAGTGGAGGGCAACTGAGATGATTACGGGAACTGGAGCATCTCTCTTAGGAGGAAAGGCTGAGGGAGCTGGGCCTGTTCAACCTTGAGAAGAGACAACAGAGAGGAAACCTCATCAATGTCTGTCAGTGTAGGGAGGTGCCAGAGGATGGAGCCAGGCTCTGCTCAGTGCGATGAGCAATAGGAACACCAGACAATGGGCAAAAACTGATGTACAAGAAGTTTTCGTACACCACCTGAAAATGAGGAAGAACTTCTTTACTGTGCATTAACTGAACACTGGAAGAGATTGTCCAGAGGGATTGTGGAGTCTCACTCACTGGAGACGATCAAGAACAATTTGCACAAATCCTGTGCCANTATAATCTCTTGTCTCAAGTAAAAATTGTGAATTTTCTGATTTTATAAAATGTATACCTTTATATAAAATTGTTAATTGTACCGAGGCAAATTTCTTGTTATTTCAGGTACAATTTTGTTTGTTTTCTCTCCATGTGGCTGTCCACTCATTTTTGGGACTTAAAAGCTGGGGGCAAGGCAGGTATTCCTTTTCTCTCTCTTCAAAAGTGAGTTGACAGTAGCCCAGAGTGTGTGATGCCACAGCTGGGCTCCCATGGGTGCAAGGTAAAGCCTGCTTTTGGTGAACTACATTTCAAAGTTGCTTACGCCCAGCTTCTGTGGATGATGCTGGTGATCCTTCCTCAGGCACACACCTGACAAGGTGACATCTTTACTTCTGTGGGCAGGTCAGTGCAGAGGTTGTGGATGAAGGTTTGTGGGAGAGTGAGAGGAAGTTGTGTTTGTACATGGTTGGCCCAGCACCCCCCATCCCTGTGACCATGAAAAAGAAGCCCTATTTAGTTTCTATCAGACCAGTTTTAAAAACCTGCTATTTCAAATTTTAATCATATCTATATATATTCATAAATGGAAGAGGGGGAAAGTGTTCTTTATGTAGCATAACTTCATGGGAACATGTTTGCAGATCTGATCTGTGTATATGAATACACTCCTTTGTTTTCACAAAATAGTTTTCTGTGTTTTCTCTGGTGAGAATTTGTCCACATTAAATCACATCACAAGTGTGCAGTCATTTGAATTCTCAAGGCAGTAAGTTGTCAATTGCTTTGAGTGTTGTCCCTTGGGAGCAACAAGTGTGGTGCTTGTAGCCTCATTTCTCCAAAGAACAAAGACGCAGTCCTAGACAGAATATTAATTTATTCTTTTTTCCAGTGTGAAAAAGTTTTAGGCTTTATTTTCCCTCCATATAGATAATTTCATTGCTGTTTTGGAAAACAACAGTTTGTGTAGATGGTTAAAATATTGTTAATTACATAAATAACTTCCCACCTGTAGTAAAATTCTAGCCCAGCTGTACCAAGCTGTGCGATTTGACAAGGGACTGATTTGAGTTTGCTACATAGCTAAAAAAAGAAGCCAGGTGAAACAACTGAATGCTGACATTTAAGTAGGAGTAATAAATCAAACTGGTGGGTGGGGGAAAGGAATGTTCCTGTCGTCAGAAAGAGGCTTGTTTTTTTCATGTGAAAATGAAATGCGTTTGCAAAGGCTGGCTTGTTCACGCTCCATACCATTGCATATTAAAGAAATGACTAAACAAACAAAAAGAGTATAATTAAAGCCTGTTAGATAAGTTCAGTAGTTTACCAGTGTCACAAGTATCAAATTCATTAGAAGCACAACTTGAAAATATTTAACATGGTAATTGCCTTTTTTTCCCCTCTGTTCTGATAATCTCTATACTCATATGCCTACCACAGCTCTTTTCTGGTATCTATATTTGTCAGTAAGAGCTTTCATTGAAAACTGAATTGATCAGTCTCAAAACTAGTCGTTAATTGGGAGATATCCCTAGGTCAAAATTAATTTCGTCTGTGTTTGTTTCTGGCATGAGAGGAAGCACAGTCAATGTGGTGAGATGTCTCTGCAGGAGACCCTCACAGGTTGAGGCAAGAGAGAAGTGAGGGGTAAAAAGCTGTAGTAACTTTGACATGTGTAGACTAGCTCAAGCTTTTCATAGTGGCTAACAAGTGAATTTACTTTGTGGAACACAAATGATTTGTTGCTTTTGGAAGATTTTGTTAATCGTGATTCTGTTTGTGTCCGACCTTACTGCTCACCTGGGAGGTCTTTGTTCAGTTTTTTATTACTGGGCTAGGAATTACTCCTGTAAACCTGTAATGATTCTCCAATTTGTCCTTGAGGAATTAACTCTCACAGTCAGAGGGAACTTTTTTTCCTGAACAGATAAGTTCTTTGTTGGACCTCTGTAGTGCATACAGAAAATACCTCTTGATATTTTCCTTCATAATTCCTCCCTCTCATGCCCTAGGACCTGCAGTTAGGAATGAATGTGTATCAACTATGATATCATCTGGTGTAGTTAAGTGCCATCTTAATTTTAGGCTTTTAGGCTGAATATTAAAACAAAACTTCTGTGTCTGTAGGAGGGAGTAAGGACTTCTCTTTCAAAATACATCTACAGAAAACTATTATTAGCAATAATAAGAAATACTTTCTGATCCATAGCAGAATATTTGAACTCAGATATTAATTCCTTGGAAACACTGAAATTTTCAGCCTGACTGAAATTTTCTTTGTGTTTCAAGTGATGGATTATCGAAGTATATTCACAGTTGAGTTTACCAAACTTTAGTGTAATTTTGACACGATTGCTCCTAGGTGAATTATTCAAATGACATATATGATGTGTCTCATTTCCAAAATAGGTTTGTATGGCTTTTGTGGGTATAATGAACCATCTTAATATAAGCTGTGCAAAAATGTCAGTGAATTTATTTGTTGCTGTTTTTTGCTGGATTTCATAGAAGTACTCCTGTGCTAGCTGACCCAATGCAGTTCAGCTGCTGGCTCACAGGAGGATTTTTTTTAGCTCACTGCTTTTCTCATGAAGGAATTGTTGTCATTGGATCTGTATGATAGAAGATAACAGAGCTGGAAATATACCTGCAACCTTGCTTGTGACATTTCAAGGACTGATATGAATCATGCTAATATTAAGTCATGATTATTTTTGCACAGGGATGAATGTATGTAAGCACATAGATGTACTCTATATATATATATATAAACTTGTGGAAGAGTCAAGTGACAAGTGGGCCTCAAGATTACTAGAAAATATATCTGAATGCCACTAGCTAGAATTACAATCTGACGTTACATCCACCTAATGCTCCGAGGGACTCCTGAAATTAAAATTTAGGCTATTTTCCTTCATGTGTCAGTTGTGTGTGTGTGCTGCATTTCATAAACTGATAGCAGTGTATAAGATGATCTTTTAAAATTAATTTTAATGATTTATGTGGGCCTTACATGGTTTATAATACTTATGATGATTATAGAAATGAGAGAAAGATAAAGGGAACATGTCTATTGTACAGAAAGCTGCCTATCTACTCTCCTAGAAATAATATGAGAATATAATACGTGCAATATAATAACACTCTTCCCTGATAAGTAACAGATGAGATGCTATAGTGTTGAAACTGTGGTGAAAGCAGTTTCAATAGCACCCTTTGTTCTGCACTAATGAATGCAGATCTTCTGGGTTGGACTGCTTTACCAGATTTTCAGCTAAGACAAAGGGCAAAACTGCTCCCAGGACTCCCCAGACCTGTTCCAGGTCCTGGCTCTGAACCTTGTCTAGATCTGATAGAGATCTGGAATTTGTTAATGTGCACAGAAAGTCATAACAAAATATGGTGATTGATGTATTCTCTTCCATAAACAGATCGTCCTCTGAGCAATTAAAAGAATCCCATTGCACTACACTTTCTTCAAATTCTCTTTAGATTGTCTAAGTTAACTTGATGTACAGATAGCACATGTAGAAATAAATATATTAGAGTTGCCTAATATTTATAATAGTCTATCTTCACTTGCTTATAATATTGCTCAAATGTTGTAATTTCAGTTAACACTTTCTGCTTCAGCTTAATTATTTTGAAAAATATTCAGCAAAAATGGCTCAGTCATTGTTAGAAGGTACCAGGAGGGGCTAATTTACCTAGGTTTAAAGATATGTAGATAATGTATTGAAAATTTCTAGTAACTTCGAGCTTTTACAGGCATGGCAAAGTCAGAATTTGGTGTTCATTAACATCTTTTGTTATTCTATGATAAAACCTGTGATTATTGTTCAAATTGTAAGCTTCTTAAAATTTTACATATGTACATATTGTATTGAGATTTGATAGAATTCAGCAGCGTCGTCTGCAGGATCCATTCACATGAAACATATCCTGGCCCCTGTGTTTCTCCACTCTCCTAACCAAACTGAGTACTTCATGACTATAATTTATATTCTGCTCCAGGACTATAAGGGGCAATCAGGATTTTTCATTCCTTTTTCTTCTTCCCTAACTGCTCAGCTTCACTGTGATACAAGTCACAAAGGCATAGATTTTGCTCTTACTGGAAAAGACCCATTTCATATTACCAGTTGTATAGCAGATATTAAAATTTTGTGTCCTAACTTGACTGGGCAGATTTATTAACGAGGTTGCTGCATATGAAGCCGAATTATAGCCTGAATTACACTTGTTTACTCCTGAGCTTTACATATAAAACCAAACTGTACCCATAATTTTTTCACACAGTGATTTGCATGGATAAATATATGTTGCTTAATGGTATTTTGACTCATTGCAGCCATTGAACAATCATGTTCAAGGTGCACGACTGAAGTTTGTGGTAATTGTACCATCTGGTAATCTGAATTCATAGGCAAGAGCATGCCTGGAGCATTGAAGGATAAATCTCTCTGAGGTTTAAATAGTTTATATAGAGCAGTTTGGCAATAATACAAACTTTCTACCCCAAGCTTTCTCCATGTCCTATATAGGCCTGGGAATGGGAACATGCTTTACTGGTTAGTTACTACCGATTTCTGTGTGTTTTCCAACCCACAGTGAAGTTTTAATTTTAGTTGAAGGAGAGAGAGGGGAGAGTTTCATAGTGAGATGGCTTTTTCCTGACATGCACGTGAGGATAAGGGGCAAATAGGAAGCCACAAATATTCTAAAAACCCAAATTAATGATCCTATTTCCTATAACTACTCTTCAGCGTGCTGTTCAGTAAGTTTCGTGTAACAACTCTCCTTGTGGCGATGTTGGTTCCATTGTGCCAGCAGACGTCTTTGAAAAAAGAATTAAGCAGTCTAAATTTCAGCTGAATACACACCTCTAACAAAAAAAAAATTAAAAAAATCCATTTGTTTTCTTTCTTAATGGCCAGCCATTAGTGATTCTGAAAATAGAATGCATTTCGAAAGTAGTTTAAGAGCTACTTTCATCAATCTTTATTATTTATTGGTTGACACAGATGACAGATCTGAGCTACTTTATAGTTGAAGGTGTGGCTGATGGTTTGTGTGCCCTTCTTGACCTTGTCAAGGGCAAATGCAGTTTAAAGTTGTTTATAAACTATAAATCTCATGGTAAAGAATGATGTGTGCAGTATATTTCTTAAATGATTAAAAGTACATTGTGTAAACAGGATACTGCAGTGGGGAAGTCCCTGAAGAGTGTGATTCTGCTCAGACTCCTATGAACAGACACAGTATACAAGTGGATCATTAAAAAAAGATTTCTGTCACTACACTTGGTGACTGTGGCAACAATTTTTAGGTATTAGTTGCAGGTAGCAATGAAACTACTACAAGATGTTAATATTTAAAGTTTTAAAGAAATTAGGTTAAAACAGAGTTCCATTAATGCTTCAAGAGACCTGTTCATGATGATCAAAAATGACCTCTCTGTTCCTTACCTCCTGAGAATTTAGAGGTGTATGGTAAGAGCAGGCTGTGATGGCTCGGGTGCTCAGTCTCAAATTGGATGCCTATGGCTGTTAGACATTTGCCCTTTAATTATACTCATTCCAAGCCCAGCCTTGCCTCTGGACAGGTTCATTCATTCTGTAGCACCAGACACACTTCTCCATGATTTTTGCACATACTATAATGTTTTTGGTGGCTATAATGAAATTGGTGTATAAAGGCTGTAGTTCTCGTTGCTACCCTGTGCTTAACTTAGACAAGGCAGAACAGGATTTGAGTATTTGAGAGAACTAAATGAAATTATTTTTCCAAAGCAAAGACTAGCAATCTCAAGACTTGCAGTTCTAAGAAAAACAATCTGTACACCAGACTTAATGGACTTGCCATGGCATGCAGAAAAATCTGTTAGTTTATTCATGATTCACGAGCTTATACAAATTCCTGTGAAGGTATTACAAAGTTTTGATCCTGGAGAGCTTGAACTGGTTGCAAAGTGGTATAAAACTGTACAGGTTTGGCACTCTAAAACTACTATGATTAAGTGGTGAAAAAAATTGCATATTTTGTGGCGTGATAGAATAAAGAATGACTGCCTGCTGAAGTTGGTTTTGTAAGATCACATTTCATTTTAGCACAATAGAGAATTTTCTTCTCTGCCTCCTACGTGAGGCTCGAAGTCCTCTCCTTGTGTAAGATTTTTCTAATACTGTTTTTTATAATACTGCCATATTATAACCCTGAACAGTTCCTACCATCTCCACCCCATTGTCAGTTACCCATTAGGTTTTACTAAATGTAGAGGATAAAAACTCGTGAAATTCTGGCATTGTGGAAACGAAGGGTTATTTATTTATTTATTTGATTGATTGATTGATTGCATGGGTTGAACTAAATGACAGAGACTTGTACACAGTTCCTAGTTCACAGTTTAAGTTTGTTTGCATATTTTCAGTATTTCTCTGGTACATAGATCTTGAACTGCAAAATTAGGATGTGAATCTGCATTTCCTCAGATAAGTAAAGATTTGGGATTTAGATTTCAAACCTACCCACATTATTATTTTACACTTCCACCTATGGCTTTTACTAATTTTTGGACTATTTAGATAGAATTAGTTTAATTTCAAATCTTCTACTGAGTAGTGATTGTACTCTTCTAGATGAGTTTACAAAGGACATCTCAAAGGCAAAGTTATATTTTATCAGTTGCAGAGATTCTTATCAAAAGTATATTGGACATCTTGCTATGATGCAGTTCTGGACATGCTTCCCTCTAGCAAGCAGAGGTGAATGCTCTAAGCAAGTTTTGTACTAATTTTGCTGTATAAATATAAGCTTTAAAAGACAGACCAGCTGTGAGAGCTGATCTGACCCTGTGCACAAGGGGTTTTTTTCAAAACTGGAGAGCAGGACCCCTTCTAATTTCACACAAGCAATGCTTTTCAAGAAGTGTTTTCAACCAAAGTGCAAAAAGACAGCAGTGGTATGTGAAAATGAAAAACTAATTGGACGCTGAGTGTGTTTCTGCATGAACAGGGACTGGACTGGAACTCCTTTTGGCCAGTTACATGAATAGCTCCTCTTTTTGTGGTGTTTTCTTCTGCTTTTCATCAAGGAACGGGAAGAAAACTTTCCTCTTGCACACAGTAGCTTTATTTAGGTCTTGCCAGCTTTGCTTATCAACCTGTTGGCATCCAGATTGTCTTCAGCAGGGCAGTAATAACAATAATGAAGAAGACAGAGGGAGAGGGATCCATGGAGTCTGTAATTGGAATTTAGAGCAATATCACACAAGGAGTAGAAAAGAAGTGATGGAGAAAATCTACGGACAATTATAGAGAGGCCAAACAATGCTGATTTTCTTTGGGGGTGGAGGGTGGGGAAGGGGAAGCATCTGTGCTTCATTTGAAAGTTAACAGTTCAGTATAAAACTGTTAATGCTCCAGGTCTTACTTGACTGCTGTGAATATTTTCAAATTTCTGTGTTTAGTATGCACATTAGTTATCTAGCTTATGGGGAAGTTTGGGATTTTGTTTAGGTGTTTAATTCAACTTATGAACTAAATATTGGAGAACCACAGTTAGGCTCAAGCAAAAAACAACACTTTAACCAAATTTTAATCCACAGTAAAAGCTTTCTCCATGTCTCAGCTTAGCATTTTGAGCTATTTTCAGCTGAACCAGAACTGTATGATCAAGCAGCATGGCTTTTTATAATATATGGTGGGCTGCAGAGTCTGGTTCCAAACCAGGATTTTGCAACTTGAGCATATTCTGAAGCCAAGATATCATTTTTCTTTTCATCCCAAAGACTCCCACAGTCCAAGTACATTGATTGCCACAGATACCCTATCCCATTCACTGTGGATGAGGTGCCCCTCACTGAGCAGCAGCATCTTTGCAGGTACATGACAGAAATCACCTTAACCAAGTAAATTTATTTCATCAAGGTATTAAGTACTGCACTTCTGAACTTTAGGGAGCAAGAATGAATATTAAAAGTGGAAAACCCACAAGAGGATATAATTGATCTCCTTATAGCTCAACTGATCCAAAACATATTTTTGCAGATGTATATTCCAAGAACCACCCACACAGTCACTGATCCGAGCAGACTAAGCAGCATTAAATGGTAATACTTTTTCCTTTAGTATTTTTTGATGGTTAGCAGAGTTGCCAGTCTGCTTAAGAACAGTTCTTTTGTAACCACCCCAAAACTGCCAAAATGTTATATAAATTGATGAATGCATAATATTTTTTACTCTAAGAAAATGTTACAAATCTTCCTAGATAGCTGTTGGTCTTCTCTTATTCCGGTCCTATTTAATAACCACTTGCTCAAATGCTTGTTGGTTTTGGTTATAAGAGGAACACATATCCCAAGTACTCTGGGTGTTTTATCAAGATATACAGGATCTACTCCTTATTTTCATGTAGCTGTGGTAAAATAATGCAGCTATTAGAAAGGAAAATAGCAATATAAGTGCTAAAAAAAATTTAGACAGTACTTTACAGGCTGTATGTATGTACTTCTTAGGTTAATTTTACAGATTATATACCTGCAGCATAAATTTTAAGTGGCTTATCTGGGATGAAAAAGTCACCTGCAGTTGAATCAATCCTATTTGAAATGCTGACTGTTCTAACTATAATTGAACTTGGTCTCTTCTAGCTAAGATATCTTAAACATAATCTGTAGTCTATGTGGCAAACTTTGTCTTGCTGTAGAGAAGTACAGCTGGTGGAGAATCCCATGAGGAATCTGAACAGCCTCTGACCAACTGAATTTTCAGTAATGTTTCTGTCAGATTGAGAAGATGAGCCCCATAAGGGCAGATGGAGAGGAAGAGGCTGGGTTCTTTGTTTTGCTTTGTTGTTTTTCAATTAAGAAAATAATCAGATGTGATGTGAGGACATTTTGCTGAAGATTCAACCCATTAAATCACTTGAAACTTTTCAAATGTCTGATTTTCTAGCAATAGTACAGTACGGTGGCACTGTATCCTCAAAAAACCCACTTACTTTTCCTGTTGAAGATAATTAGAATATCCCTTACCACTCACAAGGACTTCTAACCAAATAGAAAATGTCTGATTTTATCTGATTGACATAGTATTTTAGATTCTGAGCATAGAAAACTGTAGTGATGACAGCAGATTAGAGTTAAAAAAAGTTTCAATGTATTTTGCACTGTTAATATCTTAAATTATGGCTTGTTCCATGTGCATTGAGATCATCAGACTCATATCAAGTTCAGTGGTCTAAAGCTGGAGCTGCAAATTTCTCTCAAGCTACCTTTCCAAGGAGTGATGATTCCTAGACGAGAATGAAATGTGTTGATTTTGTCCTGCCCCTTCTATTCTTTCAGTCTTAAATGTATACTCTTTGTATATTGTACTATTTACTGGGCTGCCTATTACTTAAAAGTAGAAAACTTCTGGAGCTGGTAAGACCTCAGTCTTTACTCAATAAATTCACTCAAATACAAAACTTATGTCAGTACCTCCAGGTTCAATGCTTTGAGCCTCTTCTCAGAGGGCCGGTGCTGCGTTCCCCTCCATGGTGGTGGCCTCCACTGAGATTATTCCCATTTATCAACATCTCTCTTGCACTGGGGGCCACAGCTGGGGACAGTGATGCCATTTGATGGCACCTGTCACTCACTCCACCCCTTGCTCATCTGCCAGAGCAATTTGAGCCATTGTCCAGTGTGTCCCCATCACAGGGACCAAAGCAGCACTGACCAGAACCAGAATGTTAAGGTCAAATGCACAGAGCCAAACACAATCTATTTTTATGGTAGGTAGAAACTGGAGACTCCAATTTTCCACAAGAAGCCTTGTGTCAGGAGCTGTACAGTGCTACAAATTCCAAGAGTTCTTTGATGTGAGTAAGGTCTATCCAGACATTCCAGCAAAACCCTTTCTTGGGGGGTTTACTGTACTAGATATTAAAAAAATATGCTGATTTTGCTTATTTTTCAGAAGAGAAATTTTCCCCTAAACTTTTTCATTAAAACTGTTTTCCCTTAAAGAGGTAGAAGAGGATTAAAATATTCACTCCAAGCCAACCACTGATACTTTTTGACCTCTAACCATAATAAACAGGAAAAATGTTAGCTTTAAATAAAAATGCTTTGATTATTAGCATAAAAAATACACTAAACCCATTGGGTATTTTAAAAATATGGCAAAACAGCCAAGGTTATAATAAAAATTAGTTGCTACCATATGTGAAATAATTCTACAGCAGCTTTAATATGTGTGTCTGTGTATTACCATTGTTTCACTGTATGGAAACATCTACTTTTGATTCTAATTACAGGTATTTACACATGCATGCTGTAACAGAATAGGCCTCCTTTGGGTGCTGTGAAATAGGGTGTCTTGACAGCTTCAAGATCAGCCTGGCATGTGAGCAAAAATATTGGAAATACCTGTGTTCCAAAGGCTGTATAAACAGCTGGAAGGCCATGCTGGAACTGGAATTACAGAATGGGAAAATTTCAATTAAGATGAAATTTAAATGAAATCAAGTTAAATCTGTAGTGGGAATAAAAGAGCTGAAAGGGTGGAGGAATCTTGAAGAAAAACTCATTAATTGTGTGCTGGATGTTGCATAAAACAGACGTATTTTACAAAGAAAACAGAGCTGGTTTCTATAGACAGTGTAGATTATGCAGAGAAGTAGAGGTAATTCCTAACTGTAGTCAGTGGTATTGGTAATCCCAAGGAATCAGTGAATGGATTCATCTCCCAAAATCCTGAAACTGAATTCAGAATTATTTTTCTAAAAAAACCCAAAAAAAACCCACTCCCAAAATGGAGGTGAAGGAAAGGTGATTTCTTTTAGTTTTATTGCTTTTCAAGACCTTGGAAGACATTGTTACTATTTTCTCCAGGAGCTTGGAGCCTTCCTTCCTACCTTGTGAAATTCCCATATTGTATCCCAACTACATTTAGGTTAAAAAAACCCAAAAAAACAGAACATACTTGAATTACATGGAAAAAAAAAATCACAGATTAATAGCAATAACAGAGAACCAGTTTTCTATTTGTTTTCGATCTTTCAATTATTGATTTAGAGTAGGTGTTCTACAAAATTTTATGACCTGTATCTTTGAAAAATGCCAGTGGGTTTTGGTGTTGTAACGTAATGAGATTTGGATCTTCACAGAGCTGTAAGTACTACTTCCTTCAGTTGTCACCTCTTTGTGGTAGCTGCTTTCCATCAAGGGGCTATATCTTTCTGGTTTGTGTTTTGAAGTGGTAGATTTTCGGAGATAATTTAATGGTTTGGCAGGATTAAATCGCAGATACTATTTGATGAACGCTGTTGATTTGGTAAACTATTTTTTCACATTAGGGAACAAGAAGCAAAATTATGCATAGTAAAAAAGGCAAAGGCAAAACTGGAAATATATTTTTCAATGCTACTTCAATATCCCATATTTTCTGTGGCATAAGAACCAAACTATTTGGGAAAAAAAGAGGTAAATGTCTCTGGGTATGTTTGGATTCACTTATTGTTTATATTTTGACTAGAACACACATTTTGTTGTTCATATTCAATATTAATAAGTTGTCTTCAATTAATTATTCAATAGAAAATAATATTTGTATACCCTATATAGTAATACGCTCATTCATTTCCAACGTTATTTGTATACTTTTGTGACCTATGTTAAGTAAATTAAAATATCTCCCTTTTCTGCGTAATGACACCAACTGTGTTGCTGGAATTAAATTAAGGTGTCAGGCCTCCTGAAAATGAAACATTCCAGACAATGAAATTGCTCCCTATGAAATAATCTAATACTTTGTCATTTGTAGTAAATAAATGAATAAATAAAGTAAATCCAAGCAGTAGCAAAAATAATCGTAAAAAATTGTTAACTGGGTCTGAAAATTATTTAGTATTGGAAACAGTGTCAGGGCTTTCAGTGGGACAATGAAAAAGTTCCCACCAGACCATAAAAGAATCCTGGGAACCTCTTTTTAATATCAAAAGGCTCTGTCATCCCAGTACATACTTTGTGCCTCCCTTCAAGTCTTCACTGTGCACCCTCAGACAAAAACATTGCAGCCTCTGCTGCAGGCTGGTCTCAGACAGACTTTTCTAACGTGATGTGCCACAATCTTAGGGCAGGATAGAACCCAATTTTCCTTCTCCCCACTAGTGTGATGGCAGGCCAATCAGTCACTCACATATCCTCACAATGTGCCCTGCATGCCAACAAAGCTTTGGAAACTTAGAATCCAATTGCTCTCTTCTGACGTCTTCCACTGAAAATGAACCCATGGCTCTGGATAGCATTTATTTCCAGCCCAGTGCAGTGGACACAAGGCTTGTATTAGTGGTTCAAAGCCTTTGGAAAATACCTAGGAAGTTGTTATTTTCTAGAGTTACTAAATATTCTTGCATTAGCCTTTTGTTCCATGGACTTTTCCAAGTTAAAAAAAAAAAAGTCAGTTTTGTAGCTGAGTAGCAACACTTTAATTTGGAAGGTCACTCGTGTTTCTTAGAAAAGTAAAATTATTCTAAAACACAAAAAAAAAAAAAATTGAAGATGAGCTCTATTGAATCAAAATAGCTCTAAGTTTGTGAAGCTCAGAATTTTTCCCAGCCCTGATTTTATTGTATGTATATAAACCAGATAGTAGTAACTGTAAAATTTTATATATCTCTAAAGCCAGATTACATTTTTTTTTTTTTGCATTGCTTTACTAAATAAGGTCTGTAGTGGAAAGCCTGGAGAAGGAAGAGTTTTCTGTGGTTAACTTTTTGTGAACCTTGGAGGGGGCCTGCAACTCTGAGATTCCCCACTGACAGAAACTCTTTATGAAGCTTCCCTTCATTTGCTGGAGAAAAGGCAGAAATGACAGGATAGGTCAGGCCCTTCTGAATTTTGATATGTTACAGCTTGGCATTTTTGTCAGATACTGTTAAAATTTAAGTTTGCAGATAGAATGCAATTGTTGCTGAGTAATATAAGAGCAAAAGAAGAGTCCTAAATGTTTTGAGATTCTCTCATTTCACTCCCTCTTGCCCCAGCTCTAATTAATCTTTCTTTCTTTGCCCAAAGGATTCTGTGCTGGAGACGAGTTTGCGTGTTTACCCTGGACCTTTGCATTACACATGGATTCTCAGACTTTCTAGATGGCGCTTCAAACTTCTGCTGTTTAGATTTTGTGCAAGGGAAACCAGATACCACCTGGTTTGTCGCACTGAACAGCTGCAAAGAAACCATACTAGAAAGCTAAATCTGAAAAAAAACCCTGCATTTTACTAATTCAGTGCAATAACTGAGACTTTACTGTAAAAGATAAAATGAGAGAATCATTAAAACAAGATGACAAATTGATGGGTCAGGTCCTGTGTTCATTATCAGGCAAAATTTGCCAAAAAAAAATTAAAAGTAGTTTTCTCAGATTAGAAGATCATAAAGATCCTACTTGGCTTTTTAACAATTGCAAATCTACACAGTACATGAGTTTATTGTTTTTTAATGAATATTGGCTAAAATGAACTTGATCACATGCAGGATTTGGCTTAAAATCAAATTTGGAATATGTCAGAATATAGGGTTTTACTTTGGCCCAATGCTAACTTTTACGGTTCCCAAGATACAGTTCAGATTTTTAGAGGCTGGAGAGGGAGAAATTAGAAAATCAGTGTTAAGGATGATTAATAACAAATGGTTCTAATATTTGAATAGTTACAAAGTAGTTAGAATATTGCCACTTGTAAAAACATTTTAAATTGGATAATATTTTACATCATTAGAAAAATACGTTAAATGCAGCTTTGTAGGACATATCTTTAAAACAATTTCAGCAGAAATCACCAATATGACAGGTAAGGTTTAGGAAAAAGTATTCAAGTTTACCAATGCCTGTAAGTTCTTTTAAATAGATGTTATGCACTCTGATTCTCAAAGAAAGTGACACCGATATATATAATTTATGATGTAACAAATAATAGTGAGATGCACAATAATTACAAAGATAGCTAGGATTCCACAAAATATAGTAAGCAAAAAAGTGCATTTATAAATGCTAGCTTCTCCAACAGCAGTGGGAGGAGGGATTTTGTGAGTTTGGTTTAAGAGACTCCTCATTATTGTGTGCTTCAAGTCAAAACTAAGTCAGGACTCAAGTTCAAGTAGCACCATATGGTGGTTTTTGTAGTTTTGAGTAAATGGTGTTTGTGAAAAAAATAAGTTAGGTGGAAAAGATGCTTTGACTACACAAAAGATCCTTGTAGTCAGAAATACAACAAATAATTTCTAGAAAAGAGTATTTTTACAATGTTGCCAAACACCACCCAAATAAAACTTTTGTTATACAAAGCACATAGCTGTTAGTTGGTCTGAAGCCTTATGCTTGTGGTTCAAAAGGAGCGTGGCAAAGCATGATAGAGGATAATATTATGAAATTAAAATCTCTGAACTAGGATGGCAGAATGAAAGTGAGCAGTGTGCTGCTACAGCAGAGAAAGCCTGGGAGATGCTGGGTTGCATCAGCAGCAGATAAAGGCATTGTTCCACTCTGGAACCAAAACTCTTCTGTTTTAATGCCCGCTGTACAAAAATGTTGTGGACAGGCTGGAGAGGGTCTAGAGAAGGGCCAAAGAAACAGTGACAGGACCCTAGTGAATGGCCTGAAGTTTTGTCAGTGATATAAATAAAAGGTTCTTCCCTCAAAGCGTGGTTGGGCACAGGCGCAGGCTCCCCAGGGAAGTGATGACAGTGCCAAGCCTGACAGAGCTCAAGAAGTGTTTGACAGAGCTCTTAGGTACATGGTGGGATTCTTGGGGTGTCCTGTGGAGATCTAAGTGCTGGACCTGCTGATCCTTGTATGTCCTTTCCAACTCAGAATATTCTATGGCTCTGCGAGGATGTTGGCCTTAAACATTTTAAAAAATGTTTTGTTATAGAATCTCTTAAGTTGGAAAAGACCCTTAAAATCAGTGAATCAAATCAATAGTTGTTTAATCAGATATCACTTCACAGATCAAGCCACCTGAAATAGCCATTGAGTAACCATTGGTAATAGTTGCAGCTTTAATTGCTGTGGAAGAGGGGAAGGCATCTGGTTTTTTCACTGTATAGGGAGAATTAATACAGGAAATGAATATAAATGGAAAAGGCTTTTAAAACCGGGGTTTTTTGTGCGTGTGTCCCTGGCCAATATCTGCTCTTAGGCACTAGTTAATATTTCAAGTGTAAAAAAACCACAGCTCATTGCAACATTTTTCTGGCAGTTGACTAAGTTTGTTCAAGTGTGGGAGAAAATATAGGCTTGCTGTGGGGTTATTTTCCTGCTTGGTCCCTTGCCAAGATTAAACTGCTCAGCTGAGTTTAAATGATAACAAGTTTGCCGCCTGGATTGTGGTCAGAAACAGTTGAGTAGTACAGTGCAGGGCAAATAAGTGCTGTGGTAGAGACAAAACCATGTCCTGCAATGTGCTGTGAACCGGATGGCAGCCGGCTGGATCCATCCAGGTTGCATTTTAAGGAAGGTGAAAGGTTATGCAGCCTGCAATGGGGAAGGCTTTCAGCAGAGTACAGATGCTGGAGGGAGGGAGGGGGGAATGAAGTAATCCCTTAAAGCAAACAGAGTTGCTTAAATAATGCCATGAAACTTCCAGTTCTCAACAATGATCAGAGATCAAGCTGTGTTTGTATATATAGGGTTGAAGGTTAACCAGTAACTAAAGTCTTCCCCGATTGCCACAGGTTTACATTTCCTCTGTCACTGATGTTTGCCAAGTGGTATTTTGTGAGATTAGAAATAATACAGCTGGGCAAACGGGTATATTATAGGGTTTAGCCAAACAGAGCTGAGAGGGAGACCACAGTGATCCAACACACATGGTGGGTTCAGACCACTCCAAGAGGACTGATGGCTCCTGTCACAAGCGAGGGCTGAATGCAGAAAATCTTAAAGTGAACTCCATAGCTGAAAGATCACACTCCCCTCTCATTTCATATTTCAAATAAGTTGTGAGAGTACATAAAAATACTGCAACTAAAAGAAGTTACAAAGGGGTTTTTACTCTCTGTTTCCACCAGTGCATTCTCTGAGTGGTATGACAGCCCTTTGCACAAAGCTGGTTTCATTCTTTGCAGTCTTTTGTTCTCACACTATTTGCTGAAAAGCTGCTGATGGTCAAAAAGCAGTATAAATAACTTCTCTTGGTAAACAGTGGTAACAGTAATAATAATAGGCAGCAAATTATATGTAATTAAAATAGTTTTGTCTAGTAATTTTCAAATAACTGAAATGTGCAAGATTAATTCCCTTAAGGAAATTCTTTCCATTGGCATTTTGTTTTTTTCCTTTCTTTCAGCCAAGCAGAACTGGCTAATTTATCTCCATTCTTTATGCTTCTGCTACTTTTCTTTGAGCTCTAATGAGAGCTTATAAAAGTTATAGATTAGATATGTGATCATGATGCCATTTCAATTGGCTGTTGAACCTCTTTGCTCATTATTGCTTACAGGAAAAAAATATTTATATTAATCTAAATTCTGCTGAGATAGGAATGAGTTCTGATACTAATAAATGATCTGGCAGCAAACAGCAAAAAAGAGTATTGAGATGTATAAGTCTGTTTCCTATTCCAGCATGTCTGTGCATCCAGCACCCAGTATGAGGTGACTCCAGTTACCCATTGAGCTGCAGGAATGCTCTGGAGCTACAGCTGGTAACAGTAAGGTTTTGTGCAAAGGGGTGACCTTTGGTAATAATTTCTTACTCAAACTTCTGAAAGTAAGTACAATTTCTCATGTCTAACATGAATCACTAAAGGTTGTCTCAGTGTGTTTAGCGTGTAGCAGGATAGGCTTTAAGACAGACTTCTGCTAAGGGCTGTTATGTTGCCTGGATAACACTTTTCTCAAGAACAATCCACGAAATACCGACTCTCATAGTCTATATATCCCTGGAATATGATAAGTTTACTTTCTAAACCACAGCTTAAAACCCTAAGTAAATGAAGTCTCCAAAATATGTCTGCATTGTAAATGTATTAAAGGCAGAGAAATAAAATGAAAGGCAACAGGATATGTTAAATATAACTGAGTTCCTGAAGAATAAATTATTTCTTCCAAATGCTAGATAAAATTTCTAAGATTCAAATGCCTTTATCGGTACCTACCCTTGCTGAAAAATACTTTGGACTCTGAGAGGCTATCACTTGATGTAAATACAAGTAGCCCACACTATCCTTCAAAAGCATCTCTAAATTTATTCAAATTCTTTTTCACAGACTGATTGGTTTGTAGAATTCTGAGAACTGACATGCACTTTTAGTTTGATTCCTTAACCCAAACTAAACTCCCCTCATTTTTTCCCTTTTTAACTTCTACAGAAGTAAAAGTTTGAATAAGTCTATTTGTATAGGGCAGCAAAGGACTGAGCAGAGCCTGTATTGGTACAGGGGGCTTCAGTTCTGTAGTGTCAACTGAACTGTGTAACATTATCACCTTCTGAGCTTCATGTAACTTGTGCCTAAGAAACTGTTTGCTTTATAGGCTCCATTTCTATATCATAGCTTCAAAGATGAGAGTTTTCACCTCTGCATTTTATCCAAATCTGACTTTCAAACATTTTGATGCTTTTCCTTAAATTAATTTTTTTTTACGCTTAAACATCTAAGTTTCTATTAATTAATGTCATGTAACACGTCCAGATGCTTAAATCTCTCTTATCCCTTGCACTTTTGCATAAATGGAGTGTAATCAGGATCTTGCAAGTCTGTTATGAAAATTCTTACTAGTTTGGGGTTGTGTATACTGCTTCTAAAGGGTGAAAGACTTGGGAACATGTATTTTTTGTTTCGTATAGTAAAGTCCTTAAACTGGAGTTTACTATATGAAACTTAAGCTGGAACTATATCATAAGTTCTCACTTGATTATATTTGGTAGCAAACCAGGAAAAAATGGAAGATCTTCATTATTATAAGGTCAAAGTCCACCTATTGTAACACTTTATTTACTGACCCTCACACCATAAAGAGAGATAAGTAAATGATTAAGGTTTTTTAAAATTAATGTGATTAAAATGCTAATATCTTTTATCCTAACAGTCTAATATATAGTCAGCAAAACAAAAGACCTATGAAAGAATTTAGCAAGTAAATATTTGTGCATGAAAAACTAAACAAAGATAAAGTTAAGGTTTAGTTATCATTAGCTGTTGCTTACTAAAGAAAGTTAATGGGTAGTATTCAAAACCAGCTTTCAGAATACTTCAGAAATGCTTTCAGCATTGTCAAGAGAAAAATACCTTTTCTTTAGATACTCTTGCCTTAGCAAAGGAGTATGAAGATTTCAATGTTAGCACAGGTCACCTTATTCATTAGGAAAACTTTTATAAGAAACATTTAAGTGGTTGAGATGTTGAGACCATGGAGAGGGCTGTCATGTGTTCCTATAATGCAGGTTTTTAACCACTTAAGCAAGTAGCTGTATTTCTGTTGGGGCCATACAAGTCACATCTTCACAGAGCTGAAGTCAAATTAATCAGTTTGGCACTCCATGTTTGTGTGCTCTTGAATAAATTCTTGGCAATAGGATTTTTCATGAGCTGTGGTGCCAGGGCATCTCTTCCATGGGAATGAGTCAATTCATATCATTAATATGGACCAAAGCTTCCAGATAAGTACTGGGTAAATACCGACCAGATTGACTGAATTACTGAGATAAAAATATGCTGTCTATGTCAGCAGCTTTGGCTATTAAGTTATGTTATTGTGATAATGACTTCAGTATTAGAATAATATGCATGAAAGTTTTGATTTTATGATTTTAGTGTTAACTCTCATGGAAAAAAAAAGGTCAAATTTCTTAAGTTACTGATTAACAGTTTGTTCAAGGTGTTTCTCTGGGTGGTCAGGGAATTTCTGTGTGAACACACAGTTTACCCATAGGCTCTTACAATAGTCCCTTTATGGTTTGTAAAACTACTCAAGAATGTTAAGTCTCTTCATTGTAATCCAATTTACAAAATTATCCCGTAATCTTTTAGAACATGTACCATTCATTTTAATGTGAACCATCTTGTAATAGAAACCTGATTGCACTGTGTAGAGAGAAATGTGGCTGGTTTCAGCTTTTTTGCCTTTTTAAGTCTGGAAGTGTGTTTAAAATGAAATTTATAGTATTTTGCTGATTAGTAAATTATAACAAACACATTGGCAACAAGTTAATGGATTGTTCTGAGAGAATGTCTGTAAAATTGTTGATGTACTCTAGAAAATATTCACATAAATAATCTCCCTGCTGTTAATAACAAGATTCACAGGAATAAACCTGCTTACATCATGCTTTACAGAAGTAGATCCATGTGCTCAGTTTAGTATGGATTTCACTGATGGAAAAGGCATAGAGCAGAGGATCATGCAAGGATCAGAGTATATGAAAGAGCTGCAGAAATCCAGTGGCACAGAAACCTCTTGAACTTCTCTCCCCTTTCACATTTCTCCTGAAATTTTCATCTTCACAAATTCAGCTTCTTCGAGGTTAATATATTTTCATTTTTTGTGAGTAACAGGCCAAAACTTTGCCCATTCTTTCCCCATCTATGGTTAGTAAACAACAGATCCAGGCTTATGTAGCCAGGCTCAATACTTGAGACACTCACAGAGCAAGTTTATTGCTCCCACTTGCTTGGGCCTCACAGTGTAAAGCCGAGTCTCAGTCACCACTGAGAATTAACTGTCTGCTGCCATCCTTTTGTCCGCACAGCCCCTCATTTAGTTTTGTGCAGAAGTGACTGACAGCAGCAGCATTGTGAGGTATTTTTGGCCACAACTGACTTTGAAAAATTCCATGAGCTTGAGCTTCTGCGTCAGGAGTGATTACTAGTTTTTAGATTAAAAAAGAAAACCACCTGTAGAAGATGTAACCACAAGTCTGAGAAACTGCTTCAAATTCCTGTTTTGCTTTTGTGCCTTGTATAAAGATGCAAAGAACACTCATCTGCATTCATGAAACACATTTTACAAGCAGCAAAAGGAAGCTGAACCTTTTAGACTGCTCAGTTCACTCAGATATTCTGTGCCTGTGGATAGTCCTAAGGCATGTTTAAATCCCCTGTAAAGCAGCTTGGTTAACATTATACTGCTGAAAAACTTCCTAGTGTGCATTTGAGACAGTGGGAGATTTGGGAATTGGTTTAAAAAGTTTTTACTTTCCTTGGAAATGTTGGTAGATGAATTAACATTAGGATTGCTGCTTAAGTTGTCTTCCTGATATTGGACGTGGATGTTAGCTTCTTAGAAAATGCTTAAGTTCACCTTTAGAGAAATCAGCTTGTAGGAGTTTAGATATTTTAAGGTGGCTATTATTCCTTTTTCTTTAGCAGCATTTAAGTTTTATGTAGTTAAAGGTCAACCTTGAAACCCCTCTGAGATGTCAACATGAGCAGCCCAGGGTATTTTTATGGCCCATTTTTCTTAGTGGAGACACTATCATTCATTACCAGTGGAGGATTCCACCTGCAACTAAATCAGAAAGAACAAATGCTTTTAAAAGATCAAGTCTAGCCCAGACTGAAGCACGCAGAATGCCTGTCAATATAAAGGAGTTTACTCTGCTTAGATAAAGAGCAGTTTTCATAAAGTGTCTAGTCAGAGTAGATAGCTGACAGTAAATCTTTGATCAGCTCCTGGACCATGTAAGCATTTATGATAAAATTCTCTACTTGGATGTGTATGCTTAAGAATCTACTCCTACAGTTCTATCCTGTTATTAACTGCTAATTTTTTGGCCGTTATGTAAGGGTGAGCAATTTTATTTACCTTCTCAAAGACAAAGAGGTGTCCCATAAGGGCACTTTGTTTTCTTTGATATGTTTGATTTGTTGGTAGTGGTGTTCTGCTGTGATCCATCTCATAATCTGCCCATGTGTGTCTTTTTTGTCTTACTGCTAGCTCAGGACAGACTGACCATGAAAAGATTACTCGGAAAACACAGTTCAGCAAAATGATTTGTTGATATTTTGAAGGTTATATCTCTTATCGGTCTCTCTAATTTCAGAAAGATTGTTCTATGTTTGAGAATTCTGACATGCTGTTGAATTACAGAATTAAACTCCCCCAAAAATAAAACCTAAACAAAAAACCTAACTCCACCAGGTATGCAGCTGGTGCTAAGCAGCAGCCTGTGTTGGTGGAACGTGATCTCAATTTCCTAAACATGAGAGTCCTCATTCCTGTATTTCTCAGACTGGAAACACTAGAGATTAGTGCAGGTGGTGTGATCTCTGTGACTCTGAATGGAGGTAATCGGCCATTTTCATCCTCTTCCAGCAGAGCACACAAAGAACAGCACAAAGATTAAGCTGTCCCTGGATGCTAATGGAGCCTCCCTTCATTTGACATTATTATCTGCCTGGGGCCTTGACAGACATACTTCTGCTTGCCACCACTTTTCCGCCTTGTATATTTTCTTCCTCTAAATATATATTTATGTATATAAATATATAATAAACTAGGAAGAAGTTCAGACCATAAGACACTACAGAATTCAGATGTCAAGGTCTGGCATCTCTTCCACAAGACCTTATCAGTCACTTCCTTGTGTTTGGACATGCTGAAAAAAGAGTCCTGAGAGGACATGCTTTTGTAAATTTAGTAAAGTTTCACAGTGACAAATTATTTTCTCTTCAGTATTATTCCCAGTCTTTTGTTTTTATAGGTTTTTGTACTCTGTTTGTGCACTTACATATGATGAAAAGTTAGGTTATAGAAATGGCAGTCTAATTGGCCATTCTATGTCATGATGTGCCATTGTGTGTTCTATTCTTTATAAGTATTTTTGGTTATTTTCATTAATAAAATAAAAATATATCAGAAAATTCGACTGGGCTGTTATGACAAAATAAATGAGACATTTGGTGTTAATTTCTAGCCAGTATTTATGGGGAGGGACATTTTCTTAGGATGAAAATAGTTTTCTAATTTATGATCATCGTGTTGAAACATTCAAAAACAAATAAATGAACTTGTTGAAATATAAAATGAAATTGAAGACACAAAATAATGACTTTGTTTCTGTGAAAAACATGTTTTGGAGGTTATAAAGCAGATGCAAAAGCCACGGCTGAGTTTCAATAAATAAATAAAAATAAACTTTAGCCACAAAGTGTGTGTAATATTCTTTAAATAATTGCTGTCTTTCAGAATTATCTCTTAGGTAGTGAGTAAAATGTATATCAATAAGATGAAGGTAAGAAGGATACAGCAATGCCTGGCACTGAGGAGGTAAGCATAACTTTATGCAATTAAATTGCTTTACCTGTGTTCCAACAGATGGAATATCTTAACGTATTTCTTTTACAAAATATTTTAATGCTGCCTTCATTTCTATATAATTTTTACTGCTTTCTGGACAGGTGTTAAATATTGTGCCCATGATGTGTATATTGGTCTTTCTCTTATTTTGTCACTGAGGTGAAAATTGTGTGGACAGTGCAGTGTTTGGTTTTGGTAGATTTTTTTTTTTTAAGTAATAAATCTATTTTAAAAATGGATAAGCTGTACTTTTTAGAAGGCCAGGAGAAGGAAGATGTCAGACATTTGGAGAGGGATGTGGAAATGCTTTTGATGAGTCATAGCTCCTGGTGGAACTCATTCTTCAGGTTGGGACTGGCTTCCAAAAAACTTTATTTTCAGCTAAAACAAGCTGCACTTTTGCTTTAGAAATACAGTGCATTAATATTTGCCATCATCATTTGTTCCCCTTCTGTAGGTGGTCTGTGATGTTATCTTTGTCACACATCACTCAGTGTTTTGTGAGTGAAGACCTTTTGATTTCAAGGAAGATTTCCAGTGTAGAGTGTGGAGAACAGTAGTGATGGATTTGTTGGAACTCACTCTGATGAAGTCCTGGAGTGAGAAACACTTTAGATAGCATTATGCCTTGTTGACGTGGTGACAGGAGGTACTAATGTAAATAAGAAGTTGCAAGGGTTTTCTCTCATGTGAAGATGATAAGTGTATAAAGAATAGGTGTGGCTGTACAAGTGTTTGGTAATAAAAGACATTTTGCAGCAGTCCTACACTGTTTACTCAGACACTGATCACTGCCAACAGTGTGCACACATGCAGAGATAGGTGCCATCTTCATGCTCCTGTCACATCTCTGTTTTCTTCACATCAATGCTGAAAATATCTGGAGAACAGGTCTTTTTGACAGTATAAATTAAGAGTATAGCGATGGATGTGGTTTCCTGTTACTGTTGTTTGGAGGGAATGATTTAAATAATTTCAGCACATTGCGTTTGGATCTCTGCCATACCCTGGGACAGATGATGTTGGATTATGCCAAAAGATCAGGAAGATGAGAATGGATATCTGCTCACTGAAAGTAGATCTTCCATCCATCTCTCTAAATTATGTGCTGGCCTTGATCCCAAATGTGATGGATCAAGGGTATTGGCTTCAACTGAATGAATTATATTGCTCTCTGGCTGTCGTTTCCGACCTGTTCTGAGTTGATATACAGGGTAATGCTAAGGCAGAGTTTTCCTATCTGAGGATTTTTCAAGTGTTCGTCCAAATACTCCATGCCCTAAAGAAGAAAAGAATGTGTTTTCCATAACTCAGACATGATTTGTTTCAGGCATGAGAGGCTGCAGTCGCTCATATGACATTCTTTCATCAGCTAGGCAAGTAATCCATTTGCAAAAACTTGGGAGGAAGAATCCTGCTCACTTCTTCAGTATTCTTTGAGCAGTGTGGGCATTTCAAAAACTCCTGGAGCATACAGGATGAGCTGGACTACTTAAGAAACGTTATGTGTGTGGTGATGTCACCAAAGTAGGAAAATTAATACTTTGCAGTAATGTGAATTTATGAAATATCTTCCATTCCAAAAGATACCATATACTTTACATCTCAGGCAGTTAAACTTACAGGCCCTGGCACAGATCCAGAGACCTCTGAAATAAGTCTTTTCTTTGACTCCATTGGACTTGGTAATCCAAGTTGTTCCAACAGCAATGATTTCATATGCCATGCACATGAGACTGCTCCTGCTGTGGCTTAAGCCAGCTCACAGGAGAGGACAGCAATAATATGTACAAGTTAAAAAATATAATTGAAATTGAAAAATAAATGTAGATAGGAAAATAGAACGGCAATCCCAAATGCTGTCAGTTACCCAAAGCTTTGGTAGTAACATGGTTTTCTTGAAAGAAAGTTCATAACTGCTGATGGGTAGAATGACTTGATGCTAAAATGTTCCCTCATAGTAGAAGAAAATTACTTGTAAATCACCAGCACCAGTTTCCTCACCATCATACCATCTTTGGTTGGTTTTTAGTCAATCTCCAAGCCCCCTCTTCCTGGCTTTTCTCCTTTTCAACTCAGTTTGGAGCATGAATCCCTGTTGCTCTAAAATGAATGGAGGCAATCTGTGCCTACTCAGCCTGCGCTGCCAGCTGGTCATAGATAAGTCAGAGAGGACATGGCAGGGTTAGCAATGTGTTGTGCTTCATAGGACAAATCCTGCAGAGGCCTCCTGCTTAGTCTGGACTCTGTAACACATTGAAGTTAACATATCCAGGAAAAAAAGCCTGTTTTTCTTTCCAGTTATCTGAAGTGTTAGCCAAATGGCTTTGTTGCTAGATCTTAAGTGTATAGACATTAACAGCACCAAGACTGGACTAAACTTGCTTCTTTCCCTCTTCTTCCTGCAGATTAATTCATAGTATTTGTCTCAGCCTCGTGGTTAGCAAGGAGATAAACAAATATGTCCTAATAACATATCAGCAGACACAAAATGTACCTCATATTTCCTAAACTCTGATCTACACCTCAAAAACATGTAAGGATTATGATCCCATAATTACCAGCAAATGTTTTAGGTGGGCAATCTACGTGCTAGGTTACATTTTGTTTTTACAATTTTTACAATATTTGCAATACGTTTTAAAAATAATAATAATAAACTTGTTTTCATCCATTTAAACCAAAAGCCTCCCTTCCGGAAGTTTGTTTACTATTTTCAATACTCATCATTACATTTGGTTCTCTTTCCAGAGTACACATAATGTGTGCAGAATGTTCCCTAACCAACTGGAAATAGATTATTTTAACAAACGGGGCCTTGCTCACTTAAAGTGACAGCTCATGTCCCATGTAAACAAAACATAGATGGGCAAATTCTCCACCCCAGCTAGGTAAGCACAGCAGCATCACAGGAGCAGGGATAGAACCTTCCTTGTCTCTCTTAGACCTAAATTTGATTTTCCACCCTTTACCCCTTAAGGCCATGACAGGCAGAGAATGTTTTATCTGTATCACTGCAGTGGAACTGTGTGTACCCTTGAGAGCACATACTCAGATAAGAAATATAATGGAATTTGTTTCATCGGCTCTGTGGAATTTGGACTTCTTTGTCTCCATGGACAAAGCTACATTTAGTGTTGACATATAAGTGTCTTTATACAACAGTATCCATCTTTTTAAGGCATATAGTGTTATTGTTTATTGATATAGTGATATTGTTTTATGCTTATGGATTTTATAAATAAAATCTGTCAGGGTATGATTCAAAGCAACATGTGACTCTTGTACTCCTTTCTCTTTGGTTTTGCTGGAAAGCAAATGGAGGTGTGAACCTCAGTGTACCTGGTTGTCTCCAACTGTGTGCTGGGGAATGTATTATATTTCTCACTCTTCAGAGATGGTTGAATTCTTGGGAAGATATCTTATATACCTGAACAGGCTGAGCTCCTTGTCCTAAAGTTTCTACACACTTTGGAAGTGAACTAAACTGGTTGTCTCTTTGCATGTATTTATAATGTGTTTCACAGCTTAAAGACCAAAGCTGAAGAATGACTGTCATCAAAGGCTGGGGGGGGAGGATTTGAGAGTGCAGATGTTAGTGGTGCAAAAAGAGGATGATCAGAAAAAGCATTCTATGGGACATTTCACTTGCAGTAGACACAGGGGAATTTTTACTGTTCTGGTCAAGGGAGAGAATCTCCAGGAATGGACTAGAAGAACCTACATAAATCAGCTGGTAAAACATAGGAGCAGAAATTCCATCTCTGGTTTCTTACACTCTATATGCCTATTTCCACAAATTTATTTTTTTGTGACTATCATGAAAATTGTATTTAATATGGTGGAAAAGAAATAACTAAGGTAAAAGTATAAGCCATTAAAAAATAAAAAGCAATAATAAAACATACAATAGTTAGAGCCCTAGTAAAATTAGTTTCCACTGTAAAATGTATTGCTAGTAAGGAGTTAGATGATGAAACATGACTGTGGGTATGTGATGATCATCTTTTGTTCTTCTATATCAAGAAGTGATTTAACTGAAAGTATGTGTACATCTATGACAAGCTGAGTTACCTCTAAATGTTTGCTGAGGTGACCATTGGTATTTAAACTACTAGAAAAGGATTTACGTTGGTGTACAAACAAGAGTGTGTATTTTTTGCAAACCTTTTTGTGATGCCTTCCTTTGATCCAGTTAACAATATGCAGCTTTACTCATGGCGTGGCTGTTTGCCATGTCTGTAGTTTTCTGAAAAGAAACTGGCAAACAGAATTTATAATGACTGAAATATGCAGATTGTGGAAACATTAACTAGCTCCTGTTTGCAAACAAATCTATCATATACTCTGTAGCTGACTACAGCTGACAGCTTAGGAACTGGGGTATGACAGGACTGAAATGAAAAAAGAAACATACAAAATAACAGAAGGGGGTTGCATTAAGACTAAGAACTACATTTTACTTGTTTGGTTGCCGGTGTCTTACTGATGGATATTTTTGCACTGTTTGAATTATATAGTTGAATATATTTCCTACAGGAAATAAAGCAGATAAATTTATTTCCTATTTAGGGTTAGAAGGAAACCCAAACATGTTTCTCACATTTGAAGTTCAGTGATGGTTTTCTCACAATTTAAGTTAAATAAGGGACAGCTGATGTGTTCAAAGAATAGGAGCTGAAACTGAATCACAGCGTGGAAGTGACGCTACAAGGATCATGCTGTTGAACTCCTGGCTCTGCACAGGACACCCCAAGAATCGTGCCATGTGTCTGAGAGCATTGTCCAAATGCATCTTGAGCTCTGCCAGGCTCAGTGCTGTGACCACTGCCCTGGGGAGCCTGCTCTGGTAGCCAACCACCCTCTGAGAGAAGAACCTTTTCCTAATATCCAAACTAAACCTTCCCAATCTCCCTAAACTTCAGGCCAGTCCCTCAAGTCTTGTCACTGCTCACCACAGAGAAGAGATCAAGAGCATAAATCAGGCAGGGGATGAGAAGAAAACATAAGCATGCCCATAAGGAAGTTGATACTACTGGAGAAGGATATGGACAATTAAGGGTGTCAAGGCAGGAGTCATTGTATGGAGGTGGAGCTAGTAGCATGGTCAGAAAATTTTAATTTCCCAAAATAATACTTTTAAACAGATATTTTTTTGTCTGATGCAAGGGAAAGTGTCCCAAAAGTAATGGAAGTGTTTCTGGAATGTTTTTAGACTTTGAATATTGAACCATTAATTTTAGTTTAGTTGCTTGTTTGTTTTTTGGGGGTATGTTTTTTTTTCTAACATAAAACCTCCCCATTCTTGGCATTCCAGAATGTCATGGTCACATCAACACAAAGTTTGCAGTGACTTTCCAGTGTTACCCAGTTAGAGTGGTACAAACACACAGGAATGGATTCTTCCAAGTAATGCTATCCTGTGGGTCAGTGTAGCACAAAGGGCTGAACAACTGTTTTCCATCAGAGATTAAACTGCTCGTCGCTATGGTTCAGTAACAGCCGTGCAAGGGACAGTTCCTGTTCATTTGCCAGGGCTGCCTTTGTTCATGCAACATTACTTTTTGTAATGGGGCACTAAAGAAATGTAAAACATTGAGAAGGGTAGGGCAAAGCATGATTTCTTTTCAGTCCAATCTCCCCAGAGACAGAAAAACATCAGCACCCATTCTTTTATTGATTACAAAGAATTTAGTGTCTCTGATGTGGTACTGATCCTATTTCTATTTTCTAGTTGGAGAAGCACCTGTAATCTTACAGATTCCATGCACAGTGGTAAAGTTGCTAAGGATCATAATGAAAAAAAAGAAAAATTGTTTTACCTTTCACACAAGACCCTGTGTTTCATTGCAGTTCTGAAGATTCAGGGAAGGATTTTGCCACTGGTACTTCACGGTACCAAGATAGCATTTTGCAGTATTGGTCATAATGGCTTATTTTCTCAGAATTATGGGATTTAAGTTTGTTTCTTCTGCTTCTTCCCAAATAACGAATACACTCTGTCTTATTAAAAGAAAAAATATCTTTGACTTAGAAAAAAGTAGTTCAGCTATGCGCATCATAAGGTCTCATTGCAGTTCTGGAAGGAGATTAGAGTGGATTCATCCTGGAACATCCAAGCTGAAAGGAAGGTGTCTGTGGTAGAAAAATTGAATTTCACAATTCCCAAGAAATTTATTTGGTATTTTCTTTCTGTTTTGTCTTCAAAATAGGGTGTGCTTTTTGTGATATTAATAATTTATTTCTTTTATTGATTTCCTTTGGACTGGCATTCAAAGTTTTACCATGCTTTTATGCCATGCCCCTCTTAAAACTCTTGAGATGTATGTATATAGGAACTTAAAAAAAGAATGCATTCTTTAAACCCACAGTAAGTTTACTTTCTTAAGACAGCTTTATTCTGTTAGTTCAGCTCTCAATCAATAAGGTATTTTCTTTGTTTTAGTAATGACATGAAAAAGTACTTAATTAGATTTGAGGTTTGGAACATTTCTTTTTACTTACAATACCTATCATCATGATCAGTATAGGTACTGTTGTGGAGCCAGTGGCTCTCAAAAGTTAGCACAAAATTCATTCACTTTTGTACAAAGGAGGAGAAGGCAGTCATAAATAACAAACTTTTTGTTACAATTATTAACTCTGATACTATTTCTTAAAGCGAATGAACCCTTTCATCCATCATTCGCCCCTTAACTCCTTTTCTTGAATTGTAGGTTCAGTTTTCTAGCATTGTTAAATATTGGTTAAAAGTAATATTCCATAAGGTGGATAACGATTTTTAAGACCATTTGATAATTTCTCTTTTCAGATTGTTATATAAGGTATGTGCATGTGATTCTACATGAATGATGAAATACTCACATTTGTATTAGTTCACAGAAATTACATCTTAATTACAATTAATTGCATCTTTTCTCGTTCACTTCTTCTTCCTCTGGAAGTGAAATCAGGAGACTGCAGTGAAAGAGCTTTAGATAATGACAGGTCTAAAATAACTATGTGATCTTCACCAGTCCAAAGGACTAAATGTTCACATATTCAGTATTGAACCTGAAATGCTTTGGATTTGTTCTCTGTAGCCTTTCCTGGCCACTGAGTTGAATCAGAGTTGATCTCCCTGTTTCATACACAGAAGGCAGGGGGAACCTATGCTTCAGTTTTATCCTGACTCTATATCCAGGGAGAATCCCTGGATACTGTAGGGCAGCTGCAGAGACAGCTTTCTGGTACATCAATAGAACTCATGATACAGAAATAAACTCTACATTTTCTCACAGTATGTTGGATAGCTTAGTGCTGTTAACCTTTTCTGCTGTGTGCTCACAGGCTGTGTGCATTGGTTTCGATGGAAATGTGGGGGAACAGCTGGATCTCGGGCCCCTGTGAGTGATATGCCCTCAGTAGGGTTTGAGGGCTGACATATTTTGTTATTTTGGTTGCCAATAGAAGTGTTCTGGAAAACGATAAAATAAGTCTCTACTGAAAACATTTACAGAGCCCCTTTGTACATCCAGTCCTTCCTGTTTGCTTCTCTTTAATAAATGGGGGCAATCTACTTGAGAGTAAATCTTGGCTCAGACTGTAAGAGGAATAGATAAAGAAAAAAGCGGTAACACATAAAAATTTACCGAACTTGAACTAAGGATGCTGGAGTATGAGAAGGAAAAAACCTTTCAGGTTTGAAGAGGAAAATGTAATGCTTCATATTATGCTTTCGTGGTCTTGAGGAAAAGAAGCCAGGTCTTTGCTTATTAATCAGACTGAACTGAGGAAGACTGTGCTGTGTTTGCTCAGAAGTTGCTAAGGGCAATCATTTAACTTAGTTACACTGGCAGCTGGCTGTAGTTTGTGTACATATGAGCCACTCCAAAAAATTTATCAAGAAATCTTCCAATTAATTCATAGAAGTTAAATATTAATGCAAAAGTAAACAGTCTGTTGACTTGCTGTGTGGCTCATTAGTTGGGAGCACAGCAGCAGTGTTGAAGTAGTGATAGTTTCAAGAAATGAATGCTAAACCAGCTCTCTCTTCACAGAGCACCTATGTATTTGAAAGGGAACATAGAAAATTCCACAGTAATTTGCAAAGGGAAAGCAGCTCTATGGAGAAGGACCTGGGAGTCCTGGGGGACAACGAGCTGTCCATGAGACAGCAGTGCCCTTTAAGGCCAAGGAGGCCAAAGGTATCTGGGGATGCATTAGGAAGAGCATTGCCAGCTGTCAAGGGAGGTGATCCTGCCCCTCTGCTCAGTCCTGGTGAGACAGGTCTAGAGAGCTGTGTCAGTTCTGGGATCCTCACTACAAGAGGGACATGGAGCTCCTGGAGCAGGTCCAGTGGCAGGCAACAAAGATGATTAAGGGACTGGAGCACCTCTTACAAGGAGAGGCTGAAGGAGCTGGGCCTGTTCAGCCTCAGGAAGAGATGACTGAGAGGAAACCTCATCAATGTCTGTCAGTATCTGAAGGGAGGTTTCAGAAGATGGATCAGGCACTGCTCAGAGGTTCTGGGCACTAGGACATGAAGCAATGGGCAAAAACTGATGCCCAGGAAGTTCCACATGAACTTTTTAAGTTACACTGAACTCTTTGTAAGTTGTTAAAGTTTAGGAACCCAACTGCATTGCAGTTACATGCAAGTGCATTGCCAAAGGTTTTATCTCTTCAGGTACAACAGAGGGACCATTTTAATCTTGGAGAAAAGAGGAGAAAGAAATTGTGGCAATTTTTTTTTTTAGTTGATGTTTTTAGGGTTTTCTTTCTTTACTCTCCAGTTTTATTGCTTTAGGGATCAAGATTTGAGAATCAAGATGAGACACTCTCTATAAATGAGCCTGCATATAATAATTCCCTGTGGTCCAACTTGTTGCAATGAACCTGGCACTTTAGCTGAAAATTGAAACCATAATGATTGATTTCAGAGCTTTAATTCAGTACATGTTTTTCAACATATTCTTCTTTTCTATACTTCTTTTACTAATGGCACTTCAAAAAAAATGGATAACTTGATTTTATTTTGATTTGTTATTGCTTGTCTGATATGACCTTATCTAGATGCTTATATTCCACCACTTTACACTTCTCTGATTCTTCATTGTCTGGCTTGAGTGTAACTCAGAAAGGACAACAAGGCTATGTTGGCAGGAGATAAATAATCAAGGAAGAAGACAGACCTTAATTTGATATTTTCCCAAGGGATTTTATTAAATTACTAGAGTAGGACTTCAGATATTTACGGAGTCATTTCAATATCAGGGATAGGCCATCTTTGACAGCATATTTTAAATATATATGTGTGTGTATGGTTCTGTATTACAGTAACCAGTCAGAAACCTGAATAATTAGAATTTGAAATTAGAAGGTGAAATGAAGGATTTGGTTTGATTGATTGTTGATTTATGAGAAGATTTTTCTTCCCTCACTGCAGTTGTACTATCTTCTGAACAATCAGCTCCAATACTGGATTTTTGAAATCATGGATCATTTTCAAATGTTAAAGATATCCAGCAGTTTCCAAATCTCTTCATGGATCGGAAGATGAGTTGAATTTTATGCAAAACTGCTCTCTTCTTCCTTAAAACAGATGATCTAAAAGAAACCTA
The DNA here is from genome assembly GCA_013400315.1 of Bombycilla garrulus. NCBI lineage: Eukaryota > Metazoa > Chordata > Aves > Passeriformes > Bombycillidae > Bombycilla > Bombycilla garrulus. The sequence continues at coordinate 794,215 of VXBU01000248.1, forward strand.
TCAGACTCTGGAATTAATTTTTGTTAGAGCAAAACTTATCCAGACTGAGGCAATTTTTCAATAGAAAGCAAGTTTTGGCCTCCTGAGCTAGAAATACTCCAAAGGTCTAAAAAGAAATCTCTCCCCCATACCATAGTCTTGGAAGAATAGTCATGCAGAGCAGCCTTGCTTCCTTGCCTCTCAACTTCCCGAATTTTTTTTGCATCAAATATGAGCAGTGAATTCTCCTGGGCTCCCTGTCCTCCTGGATGATTCCCCACCTGTGCAAGAGCTTCCAGGAAGCTGTCCTGCCCTGCCACCAGTGTGCCGAAACTGTAAACAGCCCCCTTCATTTTGGCTGGGGTCAGGCTCTTGTGGCAGAGCATCCTGTCCAGTAGACAGACAAACAAGTGAGGCAGATCTGCTGTCCCTCAGAGTGGTGTCAGGCTCACTATTTCCAAAAAAGTAAGTTCCACCAAACTTTCCTGTTCTGCATGATATAGCTGAGCAAGCTCTGCCTTTGATTGCACTGAGCCTCAAAAGTGTAGGAGCACAGCTTTGGAGATTCTGGGGCTGCTGGCAATTTGTTTGCTGCTGAGAACAGCATAATTTTTGTTGGAAAAGACCTCAAAGATCAGCAAGCCCAGCCATTAACCCAGCACTGCCAACACCACCACTAGATCATGTCCCTAAGTGCCACATCTCCGTGTCTTTAAAATGGTGACCTCACCACTTCTCAGGGCAGCCTGTCCCAGTGCTTGACCTCCCTTTTTGGGGAAGAAATTTTTCTAATATCCAACCTAAATCCTGCACTTTGAGGCCATTTCCTCTTGTCCTATCACTTGTTACTTGAGAGAAGAAATGATAAAGTTTCAGAGGTCATCTTTACAGAACGCAGCAGCAGTCTATTACACCGAATTTTGTGAAATGTGGTGGCTGGAGGAGCATTTAATTTTGTCAGGGAAAACTCACACTGAAAGTAACTGAAAACCCTCAGAGAGAAAACATTTGCACAGCTAAAATAAAAAGTTTTCAAGTCTTTTGAGCTGAACCCATAATACTGATTATAGATTTGATTCCAGTAATTTCTATTACATATGTTTTTCCTGGAAGGAAATGCAGGAAATTGCATGTATTGTTCTAAAAATTGCATTCTTAAATACTTCAGTTGTCTTTCCTAGTGATCAAAGGAGATAGAGTTAATTTGCATCCATAAATCAGTATGTTTTGCCATAACAAATCAACATAGTTAAATAAAACACTGTATTATGAAGATGCACCAGGCATTTCATATATACCCTAAAGAAAATATACTCCTGTTTGGTGTTGGGGTGGGTTTTGCTTGCTTTTATTTATTTTTTTCCTCTAAGTTTATTAAAAATGCTTACTTGGAATTGAAAATGAAACCTAGAATCAAGTTTTAAGTAAAAATGTCATATATTTAATTTATATTTAACGTTTGCAAATACAGTCCTGAGGGAAAAATTAGTGCTGACATCATTTTAATTTACCTGAGTGCTCATGTTGGGTCAGGAAAACTTCTCTTTCCTCATATCTCATTAGTGTGTATAGATAGATAAGCCAGAGGTGTATTTTTAAATATATTTTTATTTGCAACTTGCCAAAATGGCTTTTATAATGTTCCATGCATGCTGTGTCTCACGCATGCTTCTGCTAAGCTATATTTATTCTGTAAGCACAAAGCTGAGATGGTTTTTTTGCTCATTTTCAAGTTAGTGATTCTGAAATTTCAGCTTGAATAGTGTAAGACAATCACATTTTTCATTTTGCACAATAAGGATCCAGGAGGCTGTTTGTGCCTTTAATAATGTCCATACAGCTCTACTGTCATCATGCTCTGTGCTTGGTGGCATCTGTGTGGATTCACTGCCTCCTAAATAGGCACCACCATGCAGTTAATCGTGAATTTGGTTTTGCTTGTGAAGTTTTAGCTCTAACCAAACCCTTATCTAGGGTGCTCTCTGATTTTTAGCAATGACAAAACTGGAATGTTGGGCTTAATATATGACTTGGTGCCCCAAACTTGTGTTCTTTCTGGTCTCTAGAGTGGAAATAGCGATTTCTTATTTATCCATTCATGTTCCTCATGCAGGGCAGAGCCTCAAACCTGAAACCAAACAAGGTGGTGGCTAATTAGGGATTGTAATACTGCAAGCAAAAAATACCCCAATAAACCTCCAATGCAGAAAACAATGAAACCAACCAGCAAAAAGCAATAAAGATCTTGGAGCAATAGTTTGACTGAAAAGGCACACCCATACAGAGTTCAGAATCTGGTACAGTGGGTCTACTTCAGACAAACTTTTATCAGGGTAAATATATGGCTTTAGGAGTTGATGTGGCTGTAAATAACTCCTTGAAGCCCTTGAGCTAACTTTAAAGCTGACTTAAGTATCTCTGAATGCAGCACACTTTGCAGAAGAGCCATGTTGGGCCTCAGCAGAGGTCTTCTTCACACCTTTCTGCCAGAGGAAAGAGCACCCATTCTTCTTCCTTCTGAGACAGAGCTGGAGGAGAAGGAAGGGTCTCGAGATGCTTAATAACTGTCTCCTTGGAGGTTAAATTCTGTCTCTTTGATGCGAAGAGATAAATTCCCGTGACTCCCACATGAACCCGGAAGGTGGAAGAAGGGCCAGTGCTGTCCCTTGCTTACTCTGGCTGGCCCATTTGGTGGTGGATTCCTTTCTCTGGAAGGGCTTGGCATCAGTTGTTCAGGAGCAAAGGTTGGTGGTTAGGGCACTCTCCTGGGAAATGAGGCTTCTGAACGTGTGTGTGATTAGGAACCTGTTGAATCCAGCACCCTCACCTGCCGAGTCCTGCAAGCCTTAAGCTGCCGTGTGAAAGGTGCAGATTCCCACCCAGCCTTTTAAAAGACAGTGAGCAAGTCTGCCTTTTCTAAGGAACCTCATCTTGTCAGTGAGCTCTGGGTATTATTCCATAATGATTAATGTTTGGGATGCCTTAGGGGACCTAAACGTTCCTTTGCCAAATTTCTAGATCCTATCTTGGGAGGGATGAGAGAAATAGGCTTTGAGCTATTTAGACTGGGGCAATTCTAAGCGTGTACAAAGCAAACACCTAGGAAAATTTCGGGTCAAATCAGTAAGTTTAAACGCTTTCTGGAGCATGGAAATACTGCTAAGAAGTATTTTGTATTTCAGTTTGAGCATCTGGGCCTCACATCTGAGTCAGTGTTCTAGAAACTTGTGGTGTTTGCTGAATGTGGCTAATAGACACTGCAGACATTTGTACTATTCTAGATAAACACAGGAAGCAAAATGTTAGCAAGTATGAAGATACCTGGGGTTTAATTTTCAATTTGAGATGTATAATGTTTTTGCTGTTTTATCGTGGATGATGTCTATATGTGAGTAGTTACTGAGATTTTTGATGGACTCTTTATTTTCTCGACACTCAGTTTACAGACTCATTTTTCTCCTTAATAATGCAATGCTGTCTTCTCTAAACCAAACATGAGCTGACTCAGAAGTTAACTGAAAGATATTGAGGGGCTGAAGAGTGTAAGCCATAAGGAGTTCTTATAAAGGTAAAATATTTGGCATTCTCATGTAACCATGTTAGAAAATCAATCAGAAGATACATAATACCTCTTCTAATTTGACTTTTATTAGGGTTTTCATAACTGTGGCTTTGCAATGAGAGGTTTTACAGAATTTCACACGTCACAGAGAAAGCGATGTTAAGATCTTAGGATAGATAAGAAGAAGATTGCTCCATCAGAATACTTCCACTTTTTTGGATCAGCATTTACACCTCAGACACAGGCAGAGTGATTTTAAATTTAATCTGGCTGCCACTTCAGAAGCTATTTCCCATGAATTCACACCCATTCACATGAACCCACTGCATGAAAGCTCTCACCTTTGAAAGCAAAGTTCAAAGTTGAGTATGCTTTCCTGACTTGAATTATTTGCAACTCAGTTTCCTCCAGTTGGGAGATATATTATCACATTCTTGTCTAGTTCCCACTGTTCTAAAGGTATCTAAAGAGCTTTGTTTTTAGAGGTTTGTGGAGTTTTTTTTCTCTTTTCACCTTAATGATTCTGTCTTTGGTCAGTGGAAATCAGGTGCTATTTATTCAATTTCTGTAACACCCACTTCATGGGAATCTGAGTGTCATTAGCTCTGCCCATGGCTTTAGAAAAACAAATCTATTCTGATTTGGGATTGCCAAATGAGACTGTCGGGGGTCAGACATAAAGGAAGCAGGAAGAGAGCAACAGTGAACAAGGAAATATTAGTATGAAAACAATTTTACTTCTATGAATCATAGAGCCTTTGGTGAAATTAATTAAACAAGGTCCTGGGCACATTCAGAGGAGTTGAAAGGTAAAATACTTCTATGAAGGTGAAATAAGTTCATAGTATTATTTGAAGTGCTCTCAAGAATGCTCCATACACAATGAAAATGGGAAAAAAATTGAAAGTTGGGGTTTGTGGGTAGACACAGCATATTTTATTTTACTGTTGCACAAGAGGAAAGCAGTTTTACTTCTAAGTACATTAGCCTGACATCAGAGAATAGGAAGACAAACTTTTGGGACTCATGGACAGGAAAAATGAACTGATATCAAAAACTTTTCCATTTTCCCCACTGCATCAGAGGCAGGAAAAGAGTGTTTTCTACAACCTTTGGATACCTCTTGTATGCTTAGAGCAGGATTGCTACCTCAGCTTCTATGGAAACATGGACAGAGCTTCCCTCCATTTCAGTCTCAACTATATTTTTAGTTCTATGCCCACAATTTTGAAAAATATGTTAGCCAACCGCGGTACACCCCTGAATTTGGTGAAATGAAGCTTCAACTCTGTAGCTTAATGAAGAAAAATCAAATTAAATCAATAGTTACTGCCATGTACAGTCACACACAATTTTGACAATGTATACATTTTTTCTACTAAAAAGGTATAATTTTGCTTTCTGACTGCAATCTGATTTGCTTTTTCTATTCTAAAATTTAACTTTTTTCTCTTCCTGTAATGTTATAGCTTTTCCCCCTCGTTTCTACACAGGTTTCTCATCTTTGCAGTGTAAAATAGGCCTGAGTTTTCCTCTGCATTTACTATTTTTCTTTTTCTTTTTCCTTTTTTTTTTTTGGCCTCTACACAAATCTCATTTAAGCCAGAACTTTTTTTTTTTTAATTTATCTGTATGTGTTCTTGCCAATTTTTAATGAGTACATTGCGGCTTACTATTAAAATGAAGAACAAACAAAATCATGTCCTAAAACATCCTGTTCTGGCCTGTGCAGGTTTGCATGTAAATTTTAGGCAGGAATCTTTCTTCCTGATCTAAATATTCGTTGCTGTGGCTAATGGAGAGTGTTGTTATTTTTCATTCAGTAAAAGAACCATAGAACAGTCCCATATTTCGACATTTTCAGGGAAGTGGGGAGACAGGCATTAGAGGGATGAAGAGGGATGATGGCACAAAGCATAAATAGTATGTGATTTGCTGGCAGATGAACTTGCTATACCTAATTCTCTAGTGGTGTGAGAAAATGGGACGCTTGTCTTCTGCCTCTGTATGACACACTGGCATAAATATTATTAAATACTTGGCATAAAACTGTTTCAATAACACACTATAAAATAGTATTTTTACATTCTCAGAGTTTGTTAGGTAAAAATAAAGACCATACCTAAACCCTTTTAACTTTTAACTGTTCTACTAGGAGAAAAGAGCATTAAAATAAAAGCTGGCAAATTAGACTAAGTTAGAATCTTTCCAGTGCCATTAAAGCTGAATGCTTATTCATTAAGCCTCAATAACTGTATATGAAACACTTGGATTTGATGAATTCCTAGCAAGGCAGGGTGCTCAAGGAGTGCTTCTTGGATTTTTATTTGATTTTTCTCTAAAGCCAGCGACACTGAATGTCTTGGGATACTTTGGGGCACATCCTTCTAGTGTCTCGCAGGGCCAGAGAGCGGGAACTGCTCGTAGCTGTTGGTGAAATGAGTGATGTTCTTCTCCTAGTGCAGAAGCTGACAGGAGATGAGGAATACAGCGCCTCATTAAACTGCATTGGTGGATGAACACTTCTCAGTTACTTGAGATTAAAGGCCGCATGTTTTGGGCTTTGTTGTTTGTTGATTGCTTAGTCAGAAGTGAGAAAAACTTGTCTTTTGACTGTGAAGTCGCTGTAAGGAAAGCTCTGTCTTTACAAACTTTGCTTCTCTGGGAAGAGCATGGTTTCCAATGAATAGTTGGAAGTCAAATGTCAGAACTTCCTGCAGACCCATTTTTGACTGTGTCATTTACATGGATATTCGGATTTTGTACCAAAGCAGTTGGAAGGGACCTCTATCTATAGGACAATAAAGTCTATAAATGCTTTATTGTTGCATGGGACCAAATGCAAATTGCACAAACACGAATCCCTCAATCAATTATAATTTGCAAAACTCTCATTAGGTAGATTACTACAAAATACTGCAGGCTTCTTGCCTGTGGAAGAATTTTCCCTGGTTTTTTTTTTTTTGGTTTTTTTTTTTTTTTTTTTTTTTTTTTTTTTTTTTTTTTTTTTTTTTTTTTTTTTTTTTTTTTTTTTTTTTTTTTTTTTTTTTTTTTTTTTTTTTTTTTTTTTTTTTTTTTTTTTTTCTGCAGAGCTGTTTAGAAGCAGAAATTTTAATTTTCTTTTGATTTTATGTTTAGATGTTCCCAGTTTTGGGGCTCTGTGAATAAGGACTATCATATAACATTTCAAATTTTAAATTTGATGTTAACACTTGAATTCAAACGTTTTAAAAGTTTTCAGATGGTGGTGGAGTATCTCGTATGTCAGTGTTCTAGGTCAGTCACATCTGTAAGTTAAAACAAGGAAATGAAAATTACAAGGGATGATTTTCAGGAAATTTTTTTCTAGCAATTATTTTCTACTTCTCCCTACCCCTCCTATCCCCAACCAGTCTGTAAGATCGAGATCTATTCAAATTTCACTGTTTTAAAAAACTCATGTCATGCACTGGGGGAGATGTGCATGTGGAAGGTTACACTGCATACCAATTTTAAGACAAAGATGAATGTAGTATTTTTCCTTTTGAAGGCTGTATGTTTGAAATCTGAGTCATCCACTGTCAGTAAATGGGACAAAACCAGGACAAATGATGGAATCAAAGCCTAATATCCTTAGCACAACCTTAAAAACAAATAGACCTGAAAGGGTGCCAACATGCATGTACTTGCAGGAGACTGTTTGCAGCGGCCTTGTTCCTATTCCTCGTGCTGACAACTTCCAGCTGTGTGAAATATTTAAACTGGGCTAATATAAGCCTACAGCTAAGCTGTGCAGTGAGAATAATACTGTCAGTTACACATTTAAGGAGAGCTGTGTAAAGTCAGGAGGGAAACAGTTTCTAAAATTTTTAATTACGTTTAGAAAGTAAGGAGTTTTTCAAGTTTTGGAAGATATTTGGCAAAAAGCCCTAAATCTTCTGTTCAGCACTTTTTTCTACTTTCTCGTAAAGATGGTCTTTATCAACTAACTCACCAGCACTTCAGATTTTCTTGTTAAAGTATCTATCAGCTATTTCTTATACCAGCAGCAGTCCCTGAAGCTGTATGCTGCTCTAAAAGTCTGTGTTTATAGCCAGACTCCTTTCAGAGGCCGAAGCATGTAATGAGATTTTAATGTAAACTCAGAGATGGATACTGGGAGCCCGCTTTCAGTTTCTTTCAAAGCTTTAAATTCCCTTTATTTCCTTTCATCCTTTGAAGAAAGGCATTTATTGATAAATTTTATTTTTTTAAGAGTACCCAGCTGATTTGGCAGTTTATTGTTGTTGCACCTGAGTGCAGGAAGCATGCAAATTTTTAAGATTCTGTTTGACGGCCAGTCTTAGTCTCAAACGGCCCACTAGATTTCAAAGATGGCTCTGGTGGGCATAAATGTGTGCTCATTTATAAATTTATATTTATTTTTCCATCTTAGTTTGCATTTGCTTATGTGTTCCTTTCTCTCTCTATGTATATTGAGCTACATCTTCATACATATATATATATATATATGCATTAAAATGGTTTTTAAGTCTATATTAGGTTTCAAATCAGCACAAGAGTGTACAATTTCAGTAAGCCAGCGAAACTTTCTGCTGAAAGCATGTTCTACCATTCAAACATTTTATTTTCATTGGACATAATATTTTTTGTGTCTTAAATTTCAAATTAAAAATCATTTCCAACATACAAAATGGATTATTTTGTTTCGAAACTGTCAAAACAGATCACTTCAGCAATTTTAGAAACTCTTTTCTGAAGAAGACATAAATTAAAACTGTCTTTTCCTCCTTTAATTTCACCCAGCTGATGTTTTCTAGCAAAATAAATGAAGATAAGAGGAATAAATCATGAATGGGTGGCTTTTCAGAGAGAGCTCTGCAGTATTTTGTTAACTAATGGACACAATTTTATATGAAGATTAATTATAATTGTCAAATAACTTGGAGGGGCTATTTTAACTGCAATATGAGACATTATTGAAGATTCAAAATGAAAAACACACATCCAGTTTAGATAAATATTCATCGTTTAAGGGATTTAAACAAAACTAATACCTAGTAATGGACGCTTAATCAATATGATATACTTCTACACTTAAACCATTTTGGGCTATGGAAAATGTAGATATAACTATCAAATTTTTTGTGGTAAGTTCCAGTCATGACTGGAACATTATAACTATATTTATGTGGTGAGCTCTTGGTAAAAAATAAAATGTATATTGTACAGTAATGTCTAAATTAGTTCCAAAATGTGGGGAGTGGTTTTTTATTTATGCAGATGCTTAAAGATATGTTGGACTTGTGCAGTGGAAACAGGGTTATAATGATAGTTGGGGATGTTTCAGGATGAAAAGGGTCGAGTGATGGGCCCCCCACCACACCCCAAGAGTCTGCAAGTTGTCACTATGGAATTAAATAAGGGTATTTAGGACAATGGTACAATTAAGGAAGGAGAACTGCTTTATTTTTTGGCTATGAGGCACTCACACTACATAGTTTGTATTATTTCACATAATTATTCATTGTAAACATGCAAAAAGTGTGAGTGGTCTCAGCAGAAACTACAAAATGGATCTCTCCATTGCAGGCACAGGGACAGTGACTCTGCTCCTCTTCTGATGAATGCTTTAGAGACATTTTACACAACCTGTGAGTAAAAAGACAGAATAATTACTGTAATTAGAACATCACAAGCTGGGCCCAGGCTCAGCAGCATCTCACAGAGACCTTTTTTGGTAGTTGTCTGGTATTTACTCTTCATATAATAGTAAGGGCTGTATAGCTCACCTTAACTCCTTATTTAACATGACAGTATGTTTAGAATACACATTTTTTCCCCCTCTTGATAAGTACTTTCCAGAGACTTGTTTTTTGCATTTCAATCAACACATGCTAAAATATTGCAGTTAGTTCCATTTTTCCAGTGTTTTTTGGGTTTTATTAACCAAAGGCCTTTTAATCAAAACACTTTACTGCTTTCCAGTTTTGCCCAGACAGCTTTTTCCATCAGGTGCCTTTGTTTTCTCTGAAAGGAGGAAAAATTTGTAATAAAGTTTAGTTTCTTGAATGCAACCCTGCTTATTTACAAAGATCATCTAATGGCTGGTTTCTGTAAGCAATGGAAGAACCAGGAAAGAAAAAAATATTGTTTCATTGTTTCCAGTGTCAAGGCTCTTTAAACTTGCAAATGTATTCCAAAAATTCAACAACTCCAAAATACAGTATCCAGACTTCTCTTGCAAAAAATGCTCTGTGATTTCTCTGAAAAATAATTGGGAGTATTTTTTGCTCTGACTTCCTGAGACAGATGCTTGGGTGACTTATGTCAGGCAGCAAAGTGGGATCCCGAGGCCAGTCCCAGGCTGGATTTGCTCTTCCCTGCAAAGCAGACAGTGATGTTGGCCCAGCAGGAGAGGGGGAGCCTGCTGATCTCCCCAAGTTGCTGGGATGCTGGAAACAGCAAAGGGGAGCAGGCCTGTGAGGAACTGTGAGCACTGCTTCATGCTTTCTGCACTTAGCACTCTGCTTTCACTTGCTCCCAGTCAGATCATCTTAGTAATTTTAGATAAATTTTTCCATAGATTGTTCCTTCATCGCATTAGATTTATTTTTTTTAAGTTTCTGCAAAAATAGGTCATTCATTTCCAAGAAGAAGGGTGGTGGAGAGTAGGTGGTTTTGACAGCGTTTATTTCCTTCATTTGTTTTTTTGAGTAGCTATGTGGTTTGGAGATATACACTGACATTTGGTAGTGAAGTGCCTTTGATTGTGCTCATGAAATTTAACCTATTTAGGTTAAACTGGAAACGAGGGGGAATTGCCATTTTCATACATGTTAATAGGCTTTTGCATCTTCCATTGGTTTGTTTTGATTATGATATTACTAATTTTCAGAACAATTTGTCAAACAAACCAAAAGTCTTCTCCATGGGAAGATATCATTTGATGCTAACTTTGTTCTGAACTAAGATATAACAGCTGAGAGACATAAAATTAATGTAGAAACATCTATAATGTAGAAATATCAGAAATATTTCATTTTTCCCAGTTCAGTCCCAGCAGTACATTGATGATGTAAGTATAAGAAGATAACAAAGTACAAAAGGAGAGAAGATGCTGTTCATCATGCAGAAAATTTTGTTTCAAGAAATAATCTTATGTGGAAAACTGATTTAGTGTGTGCTCCCACATTTGCTATAAGAAACCTCTATGCAAAAGAGATATTTTTCTCTATTCAGTTTAGTAGAGATTTTTCAAGGAAGGATGACTACCCTTTTTCAAAACTGAGCTTGAAATGGGTATTGAAAAAATTAATTCTGCAACACTTTTTAAGCTGCCTTGAACATAGTAAGAAAAATGTTATTAATAACAAAGAATGTGATGTCTTGATCCAAGAGTGGAATTAAGTGAGAATGAAACTCAGAGGTCTGAGAGCTGCTCCAGAGAAGTCAAAGAAATAATGACAATCCATCTAAAATTAATTCCTATATTTTTCAGGCCCCCTTGCTATTTCCTAACCTTTTAACTGAGCAGATGAACGAAGAACCAGCCTTACTAAGAAATTTCAGACATCTGCTTCCACTTAAAATACCTCTTTTGTTTCCTACTTTCATCAAGTTTCTTAGAGAGGGGAATTTCTCTCAGGCGGTGTTGTGATCTACGTGAAATAATCAATAGCAGCATGTGATAATCTGCAGTGTGATAGACTGACAAGTACAAACTAGACCGAGCACAGGATGGATCTCTTGTTTCTATAAATATTTTACGCTTTCTCAAAGGACTTAACTTTATGAAGGTCTTGGAGACATATGCCTGCAAATATAACACTTTGCTTTGCTCAATTCCAATTACTTTTGAAAATGTAAAAATTTCTCTGGCATATGAACTCTTACATGCTTTGTCTGTGGAGAACATGATCCATGAATTCTGGCTTTTTTGTAGGGCTTTAATTCCCAATTTTAACTCCTTAGAAGAGGCTAAAGTTAAGCTAGTATTAATCAAAACCAGAGATGCTTTTCATAAAGTTGCCACTAAGGTATTTATGTCATCATAAATATTGAGAAGGTTTGTGCAGGAGTGAGAGAGCAGCTTGGCTAAGGGGTTAATCTTATCTTTAGTAATTTTGAATGAAGACGTGTAAGAAACCAGCTTTTATGACCCTTTTTTTCTCTAAGTAAGGCTCCAAGTTTAGACTTGGTTTTATATCAATGCCGTGTAGACATGATGTTCTAAAAGTGCCATCAGCCTGGTCCAGTGCTGCAATACTCATGGGACTTTTTTACCATGCTAAACCCTTCAGCCACTAAAAAGCTTCTTATGCAGTGTAAAAACACAAAGAAAAGAAAAACCAATCTTTTGGTTTTGATTTTTCAAATCTATTTCAATGGGAACTGTACCCCTACCAGCTGCATGGTCCCTTTGATCCATGCTCCTGCTGAAAGAGATGCTCTCATCTGCTCCTTACCGCAGCCATTGCTCAGTTTTTCCACCATTGCTGTTTGTGCTTCCTTGCATTGAGCTAAATCACTGGAGCACAGACTTTTCTGGGGGAGTGCCAGGGATGGGGAGAAATTAGAAAACAATGCTTTCTTACATAATGACTGAGAGCAATGTGCTGGAAATACACTTTGATGCTTCATTAGAAACTACTCTATGACAGTGTACAAAAATTCAATTCCACTTTATTCAGATAAAAATATAAGCAGGATGAAGCCTAGGTAAAAGGCTAAATTATGAGAATGATTAAGTATAATTATTGTGTGGTAAATATGTTAATGTGTTAAATATGATTAGAGAATGGCAAGTGAAATTATGAAGTGCAAGTGCTAGGACTTGTTGAACTTGTTATCTTTGTTACTTTCTTGGAAATAGGACTGAGCTATTCATTAAATAAACAGCCCCAAAAGTCCTACAAATCTAAATCTCAGTCTAGACAATGATGTAAGAAAAGAAGTTATGGTAAAAAGGAAAGCTTGGAAAGAACTAGCTTATTCTTTTATAAAATGAGTAAGCAAACAAATTCTGAGAAGCTATCCTGGAGCATTTTGTTCTCTACAGAAAAAATGATTTGGGGGAGATCACAATTCTAAGAGACATCAGGTTATATCAGTGTGTACCAGATGGACATGAATTTGTCAAACAGTATAGATATGAAAAGACTTACACAGCTTTGGGCCACTTATGAAAACTCATATCATTGCAAAAGCAAAAATCGCTATGGGGGAGACAGAAATAAGATTCTGGACAATATCCTACAATAAAAGCCCTGCCACACAGGAATGGGTTGACCTGTGGCATTATTAAGGCTCTAAGCATGGCTTTATTTCTGAAATCTTAAAACTAAAAGTATGCAATTTAGCATGACTTTAGTGAAAAAATTAGTGCTTAAACACCTGGAGGAGATCTTTCCATCAATTGTCATGGCTCCATTAACTTGGTTTAGTTGCAGTTGTCCAGGCCCAAGGTCAAATAGTTTTGCTGTAAACTCGGACAAAAGAGATGAGGTAGAGTTGAATACAAAGTAAATGGACATTGAAGATACACGCACATGAGATCCTTACAGTGTGATAATATTGGCTGTGGAATGTCTAGTTAGAGAAAATATAATTTTTTGTGCTTTTAGGGGGATTCTGAGAGAAGCCCAGTGTAGCGTGCTGAAGTAGAGTGATCTTCCACTAGCTGGAAAATGGGCTGTATTCCATAATTTTTCCAAATACTGTTATTCTTTACAAGAAGCCACATAGGAGAAGGATCAAATTTAAGTATTTATATATGAAATAAGTTGTAGAGATTCAAGATTACTTTCAAATCAAAACCAGATTTATGAATTGCTGTTTCTTCTTGATTGAAGACAGCACTAATATAGACTCTTTGTGCCCGTCATTGAAGTTTTGATGCCCAGATGCTGTTTTGTAAGCTTGGTAACACCTCTGATAGTAAATTAAGGAATCAGCTTTCAAGTCTATGGAAAGATCATATTTGAAGTCATCGTAAGTTTCTGATTTTTTTGGTGTTTTTCTTAAGTCATTAAACTGATGTAAGTATTGCAACATATCTAAAAATCATCCTGACCTAAACAAAGGGATGAGGAACATTGAAGATACATTTATAAATTTTAATATTGTTTGCCCTAAACACTTATTGGCCATTGCTCCATATTGCTTCCCAGATTTTTTTGGAATTGCAGAAATATATAAGCTCAGATTTTGAATTTCCTTTAGATACAGGAAAAGAGATATAGTTGCTGCAACAGAGTGTTCTGCACACCCACCCATGGTAAACAAAGTGGGTAACAGTAACTTGCATAAGCAAAAGCTATGCCTGTAGCCACCACAAAAAATAATTTTTGCTTTAAGATTCTGTGTTTCATTTCAGTCGATATAGAAGCTAAAACAAAAACGCCATTAACAAGATATCCAACATAAGGGTAGAGGAGGAAAAAATTATACCAAATGTCTTTGTGTCTCTGTTTTGTTACTTGTATTTGGCTTTGAGAAAGAAACTTTGCTTCCCTGATTCGCAGGTGATTTCCAGGCTGCTAAATTGCACAGTGAGGCCCTAACACCAAGCTCTAAAACTGGGAACACAGAGGTCAGTGAGATGCTCTGTTTTGGTAGTGTTAGTGTTCCTCTGTGTTAAATCAGGGCTGCATCAACCAGTTCACATGTGCTGTCCTTGGGTATATAACAGCCGTCTTTAGTCAGATATTTGGATGCAGCAGATAGTATCTTCGAAATTTAAGAGAATCCCCACTTTCCCACTCTAGCAATAGTCATAATCAGATGTCAAGGCTTGAAAAATGAATTCAGATGAAACTAAGTCTTCTTAAATTTCATCATGCCATGCTTAGAAAAGGGAGAGAGAGAAGGCAGGCAGCTGACAACCACTCACAAACAAACTAAGATTTAAGGTTAGATGGAGAATTACAATGAAATATGTTGAAATTAGTGTGTTTTCTAATACAGTATGGACAACAAGTTCCTCAAGGGTATTCTGCTTCTATACCAGTGAAATCTGTTTACAGAGGGACAAATTAAAGTACTTCTACCAGAGACAGTGCTGCTTACTGAAGACAAGATGTATCAGGCCAGAGCAAGCTTACCAATTACTCAGTTCCCCAGAGACATTAAGTCAAATGCCTCTTGGTTCAGGAAAATGGATTTTACTTTCACATCAGCAATTAGGCTACACACAGGGCAAGTATCCATTAATTTTCAATTATCTCCTTCAATAGTATATGTTTCCTAATTGCCTGGGAGAAAAAAGTCATGAGAGGCTGGACAGCATTTTCATGCATGTGAGAGAAGTCTACACCGTATTGCTGATCGTCCTTTCTCAGGCCTTGCTTTCTAACAGCTGGACCGAACCTGCAGTTCCCAGAGCAGCACGGCTATGTGGGGTATTAGGAGGTGTCCAAGAGCAGTTTGTCCATCAGGGAAATTATTCCCCTCCACAGCAAGGAGAACTTACTGGCTTCAGAAGACATGTATAAAAACATATGGCATAGAACAAAGCTCTGTGGATTTTACTTTAAAGACAAACACATTTCAGTGTTGCGTTGTTTTACCAAGTTGTCAGAAACTTGCTCTAAAGTTCATTGGTTTATTTTGTGTGCTTGTGACCATGTGGCAGTGTTTAAAGCAAAACCCATGGGTGCAATGTCCTGTGCTGTCCTGACAGAGTGATACCTTCAAAGCACTGACAGATACAGAGCCAGTGCCTTGCTGGAGGCAACCCAGTTATTACTACATAAAAGAGCATCTTTGACTGACAGCTTCAACTTCGTGGTTTTATTGTGATTCAGTTCAGAATCACAGTTGTTCTCCAGGGACCTAATTGCACATTTTGCCTGTCTTGTTGATGGAGGTGTCTGGATATTGTGTGTTAGTCCTTTGTAAATCATCTAGCTGGTTCATAGAACAAATTCTTCCTGGAGGTTAGATTTCCCTGTCTTCTGTTAGCAGGTCTAAGACTTCCAGATGTATCTGCCTGCAGGTGAGCTGGGCAATGGCGTTTTCAAGGTTATGTGTCAGTGCCCAATTCAGTAGTGGGGACCAGTACTCCAAACAATTCTTGATCGTTTAACTTATTTCAGCAACAAATATTTGGAGGGTTGCTTGCTTAACTGAAAATAAACTATAGAAGCTCCCAAACGACTATGAGCTCTACCTGACCCGCCCAAATCCCATTACTGACTGGTGTGTCAACCTACAAAATAATACTGCAATTGCTGAATGAATTTATGCTATTTTTCTGTTAAAGCTATCTCTATTTTATTTAGCTTACACAGCTGTCTTTTGCTGTATTGACATTACTGCTTGTCAATTAAAATTCTTGGCACAGAACAGCCTTTACTTGTGGGTACGTCACCCTTGTGATTATTTATATTCCTCAGGGAGACTGAAAGCCCATAATCTCTGATTTGTAAAGCGGAGTTCTTACTGGTATCTCATTTTAGAGTATGTATAATAGGGGCACATTAAGTATGTTCCTTTGATTCAAAAGAATTTTTTAGAAAATATGCTTTATAATAAGGTGGTTGTGAGGCGGTTCTAGCCACAGACCAATCAAACATAGAGATGGATTGTAACAGTAACTCGGCTTCTTCTCCCAGCCCACAATTTGGTTTGCATTTTCTTTTTGGAGCAGTCTTGTCAGGATAAAGTCAGTTCTGAATAGCTTCTTAGCATACCTTGATTCTAGACTGGAAGTCAATTGAAGTGTTTTGAAATGTGTCTCTTACTCACAGCCAGCAGTTTAGGCCTTTCTTCGCTTTGCCAGCAGAGCACAGGTAGCAGGAGGTGGATTAGCATGCCAGCCAGCAAAGCTACTCTATTGGGGTGCTTACTTTTAGGTGTTTAACTTAAACATCCAGCTTTAAGACGGTTCTCATTAGAATTATACAGTGAACTCCGTAAAATCTCTCAGGGTCAAAAGACTGAGAATCAATAAACAATTTTATTTTAACCAGAGGTTTAGAGTTATCTATGAAACAAATTATTACCTCTCTGAACCCAAAATTTGTTATGCTAAAATATTTATTTCTTTAGCAAGTCTAGTTAAAAGTTGATTAAATGGTATGCAGTAACTTTCATAAAGGATGTGAAAGACGCCTACTTATGTATTAAATTTATTTAGTCAAAGTCATGAAAGATAAAAATTAACAAAAAAAAAAACTAGCATGGAGCTATATGTAAATTCAAATTCATAAAAAAGGTAGTTTTGTTGAAAGAGAAATGTTTTCAGAAAGATTTTTTACTTAGAAACTGATTATGCATTTATGTCACCAACGCCAAAAAGTTTGCACAAGCACAAAGAACTTTTCCCAGTTTAAATTCAAGAGAAGAATAAGAGTATTTCTTAGTTTCTGTTGCAGAGTACAAAAATATTTGTAATCCTGAAATTTAGAAAGGACGAGAAATCTAACTTACATAGAGATAAAATTATATAAGTATATGCCTTCTCATTAGATTGCTTTGCAGTAAATTACTCCAGTCTTAAAGGCTACTTTAAGAACATATGCATTAATAGCTGAGTTTAGATTTAATCATGGTTAGTTTCAATCATACAAAAAATCTTACCTTGGTTTTCTGAGGTGAAATCTACTGTTCCTGGACAAGAATGTTATGTCCAGTTCTTGCTTTTGAAACTAATATACTAGATGTTACAAATAGTTGTGAAATAGTTTTGTAGAGCCACTTATTTTACATGTGCTGTCATTCACTTAAAAAAGAGGGAATTGCAGCAATTTCTTATTGTGTCAAGTGTTCATAGTGAAAAAATAATCAGCATTATGATGGAATTAAAATAAGATAGAGAGTATTTGCTAATGTGTTTATGGCAAACAGCACATGTATGTAGTATCAGGACCTAGGGAAGCAAGAGTCTGGAGAAGTTGGAATGTTTGCTGCTAGCAAATGTTCTCAGGCTAATTTTCCTTATCAAATTATCAATAAACTGGTGTGTTGATAACATTGTCTTTGGAAATATTGTGACTGACATTTTTTGAAGTACTTTAATTAAAACTCTAAAGAACAGAACTTGTGTAGCCCAGCTCTTTTGAGTTCCTAGTTATGTGTATATACATACATATAATGTTTGCTGTTGTAAACATACCCTGTCTCTTTAACCAGACATATTTCTTTGGTCTTCTTTGGAGCATCCATATTGGAGTTATTAGTATCTATGGGGGAAGCAAAAGGAAAGAAAGGTGACAAAGGCCATGAGCCATAGAAAATAAAAATGCAAAATTATGTTTACATGCACAATTTGTTCAATCATTGCACATTTTCCAGTGCATTTTACTCTAAGTGCAAATTCATTGTTGTTACATACAACAAGAAGGTTCCAGACATATATTTTAAGTATCTATATATTAAAAAATATGACCCATGAAACACAATCTGTCTTTGTAATCTATGCAGTTATTACCATAGAGGTTTAACAAGGAGGTCTGTTTTTTCCCTATAAACGAAATCTTCCTTTTCCTGAAATTCCTCATCTTGCATATTACTGTTTAGTCTTTTAAAGAAAACGTGCAAAGTTTGTTGTTCTCTCAATCAAATTTGCATTTCATTTCATTTGGTGTTAGAGTACTTCAGAGTCAGCAAATACAGTGTTCACTCTAGACTCATTACCTACAGAATCTTCACTTTTTGGAAAAGCTAAAGCTCAGAACGGTAACTTCCTCAAGTGTTTATTTTACCGAATGGCATCAAACATAAAACATAAATGGCTCTAATATATAATTAGCTGAATTCCCCCTGTGGTTCTGTAAGCTCCAGCCAAGCTTTTCTCACGTGCTTTTTCCAGAGGCGTTCCATTGTGTAAAGCTCTGCTATTGTTTTATTGAATGGAAGAACATAGAAAGAACAATCAGTGGGCAGCTTTAAACTCACTTAAAACCACTCTGGTTTTAAGATTCAGCTGATGTTCCTCAGTGGAAAAATGAATAATAATATCAAACAGCTTGGAAAGTGAAAGGAGTGTCTGCATCTACCAATTATTCAAAGTAACCCACTACATTTTAGGGTAATGCACTATAAATCATGGTATTTAGTGGTCAGCTTCATTTATAGCACACTGACATGTGCTATGTATTTCTTCATATCTTCATGAAACACTAGAAAGGCCTTGCCTCAGTGTGAATCATGGTCAAGTCTTACAGGTATTTTCTCTTATATCTTGGAGCCTCATCTTGCCACTCTTGAGGTCAGGGAGAGTTTAGTGATTGAAAACATGCTTGCAGTGATACCATCCCTCCAGACTCTTAATAATCAATTGAAACAGCTAATAGCTCAAAAGGAATCCTCTTATGTCTATCTTGCTTCCTCAGTGGAACATTTTGGTCAAATTAAAATGCTGGCTTCTTATCATTTTTAATTGATATTCTTATCTCAAAGTAGACTATAAATAGTACCCCTTTGCAGTCTGTGATGTGCAGTCCTGCAGTTCTCACTTCTTTGCATGTCTGCTTTTCTTAAAAACACATTTTTCCTTTTATATAATAAATGAATGACTGGATTCATTGATTCCAGTTTGTGGTGACATCTGGAATTTACTGGAGAGTTTTAAGTTTCAAGCAAGGTTTTTCATTTCTGAAAGTAAACTGAAAGCCTGCAATGATTTTGGTGTTATGACATATCATAGTTTACACAAAGGCAAGTGCAGTCCAACCTAGACAAGTTTGGGGCAGCTAACTTGGAATTGTACAGGGCAGAACTATGTCAGTGGGGCATCAGGGAAACCAAAAAACAGAGAAAATGCATCTTTGTAAGTCTCTGAAAGATCTACAGCGATCAAAGTTTTCTAGTTTAAATCTTGAGTACCTTCTCATGACACAGAAGTAATTTGTCTGAGGGCAAGCAAATGACATTTAATTTTCTCTGATATGCACATGAACTTTGACAGTTTTCAAATAACAGCTCTTCCATTTTTCCCTTGGACAGGTATTTTCTGCTTTTGCACTTCATTACAAAAGGAGCAGCCTGCTTCTGCCTCCTCACTGATGCAGTAGCTCAAATACTAGTCAAGCATGAAGTCAGAACATAACCCAGTTGTCTTTAAATACGTGTAAAGATTTCACATTATTGTTTCACCTTGGCTGCCAGGGATGTGATTTTTAGGACAGAAATAAAAGAAAATAAGTTTTCAGATTATACTTTCTTTCTTTCAGCATCATGGATCCTCTCTAATGAACAAAACAAACAAACAAACAAAAACATGACCATGACAAGCTGAGTAAATGTTACAGGAAAAATTGACTTCTGAAACATATTGGCTGCCTACAGTGACAGCCCAGTCTCAGTTCAAAGAAAGTTGTCCTGTGCATCACAGACACTTTGGAATATGTCCTTCCCACATTCCTCTGAAACCACAGGACATCCTGCACCATAGTAATAATAACCCGTGTGTTACTAAGAGCCAGGAAAAAGCAGTATTAGAAGAGGAGAGAGAAGTTGTACTTAAACAAGAAACTATCAGACCTTTCTTTTATACTCCAAACTCTCAAGCTGATTCCTGAACTGAGTTCAAAACACTCATCTGTGTTTTCTACATTATTTGAAACATATTTAAAATGGTATGATGTGTAGGCTAATACGTGCTGTTTATTTCAGAAGGGAATAGTCTCAGTGACACTTTTATCTTGATTGTCCTTGAGGGGTTTTTATGAGTCTTAGAACAAATCAAGCCTATAGAAATAAAATCTACAAGTAAAATAATATATCCTTGGCAGTTAAAATGCATGTGCATGCTATGCTATTTACTATTTTTCAAGAAGTGAAAATGAGTAATTAATTCTGCTAAGTTCTGCCTCAAAACCTAACTAAGGATATGTACAGGGGGCTTGGCACTGCTTACATTCAGGGATCTTTCGAAAAGCAAATTGTGCTTCTCAAGACAGTGTGTACTCTGTTCCCTTTTACTTGCTTAAGAAGAGGGCACATCAGAGACTAAGGAAATGTGCATGGAAATGCATCCAAATCCAGTCCTCCTATGTTTGGTGAATAGCAACTGTTTAGGGGTGCTATTTACTTTGAATATAGATTGAAGAAATACCTCACCATTAAATAGCATTTCTCTCTGAAGTGTTTTCACAGAACATGAACTTCACCACCTAAGTTATACTCATGCTTTCATTTAAACAAGCATGTTTTCTGTTCATTATTTAGTTTGCCTGCTGTATTCATCATAAATTTGTTATGTATTTAATGTTTATTTAGAAAAAGAAATATTTTTCCTTCCCTCATCAAGGGTAAGAAATTAAAATAGTAACTCTGAAATGAGGTCCATAACAAATAGTTTTAATAATGTCAATCCTTCATGAAGGGAATTAAGCTTTTCTCATAGTTTTCACATTCAGTTTTGCTTGAAATCTTTCTTATAATTTTCTTTTTTCCTGTTCCAAGGTGGCTTTCTGCAGTCTCACACTGCTGGGCAGTCTCTACTGTCCCTAATGCCAAAAGACTGTTCGATAGAATCAGAGACAGAAACCTTCTGAGGGAATGCAATATTTCACTTCACTAAAATGAAAACAAAATCCTTTGATTGTAGCAGAGTTTGGTTTTTTCTTACAAGGACTGAAGACATTTTGGCAGCTATGCTGCTTTTCTTGTGATTTGTGGTATTGTTTATTATGAAAACAAATTGCCCATCTATTGGAGGATATTGAGCCAAATTTGCTGATGTCAATGAAGATACCCTGCAGCTTAAATGAGGTTGTTATAGTCCATGCAGGAACTTAAGAGGCTTATAAAAATGCTGCAGAGAAACATCACAGTTTTGGAGTTTTGGAACATTTTTTAACTGGGAACACCTGGCAATATGGAGTGAAAGCAGCATCCAGCTTTTGGGTTGGGCTTCAATTCTAAATGGAAGAGGTAAAACTTCACTGATGTCTGGCAGCAGAAGTCTCCAAGAGTAGAGAACAGGATTCAGATTTTAGTGAATAGTGTCTCGCCTATGGTGGATCAGCACATTCTTAAACCAGCTGCAGCCCAGTTCCTCTTCTCTCAGCACCAACATCACCACAAATGCCAGGAAAATCCTTCCTCCAATAGAGGGAAATCTCTGTTCCATCTGAGCCTTTCACTCTGGCAAACACAGTTGGGTGCTAAGAGACCAGCACAGATCTTTTCTAGGGACTCCTCTGCTTTTAAGACACAATGAACTCCATGCTGAAGTCTGATGAGAAACAAAAATTAGCTGCTTCTTTCCACAGCAGTGTAGAAAACTAGATTTCCTAACCACTGATAATTGCTGCCCAGTGGAGGAAGCACCAAGCCATAAAAAACTGCATCAGAGCTTTCCCAAGTACTGAGGAGATGTAAAAAGGCGTGACTGGGGAAAATAAGGGAAATTTTTGTTAGTCTATTCCATATTGTGCAGGTAATTTTGTAGGAGCTTTAGGTGAGGGGCTGCTTCCCAGCTGCTTGTTGAGTGAGGTTCTGATGTTCTGCATGCTGGATAATGGCACGAGGAGAAAACACCTCATCTGCATCGACAGCAAATCATGGACCCCTTAACTGTGAGAAATACAATGTCTTGGACATTATCTATTGACTAGTACTAGCCATGTGCCACTACTGTGGGTTGAACTGCAGCTCTGCGACCCAGCACCATAATTGCAACTTGTGAAAAGAACATTTTTGTAGTGAGCATAGCCTTGCTGGTTATGCGGTTTTATTAGGCTGTGACAGTGTACTTTCACAGCAGCTAGTGCAGTCCATCCCATTAAATATGATATGTTCCAAGCCCTTCAGCTTCACTCCTTTCAAGTCTGCAAAAAGGACTTCTAAGATCTACAGAGTGATAAGGAGACAGCACTGCCTCTTTCACCTTGGAATATGGAAATGTCAAAATAATACAGACTGTTTGTACTTCATGTCTTATTAAGATCCGCATCTTTATATATATATACACATCATATATACATATGTAATTTGTGAATTTAATATGCTTTATTCCAAGAACATTTGACCTGTTGGCCCAGTTTGGAGCCCATAGAGGCAGACCACAGGGCTCCATAAGACTGCTGCCTGCTAGCTTCATGTAAGCCCTAGTCTAAATTTCTTTTTTTTAACAGAAATATGTTTAGACAAATAAAATAATCGTAATTTTACAAGTGGACTCACCTTGGGAAAATGGATTAGATATGTTTCCCTCTCTCTTTAAGGGCAAGATTATTTTAGCTGAAAATTGCATAATTCTGTTTCTTTTACCTAAGGCAAGTTTTGTCAGTGAGCCACCATCAAAGGTATGCATTTAAGCAGAAAACCAGCATTTCTGGCTGGAAAGAAAAGCAACATTATCTCTACTTCGTTTGCTTTAAAGTGGGCCAGCAATGGTTTAGCACGAACGTGGGAGTTCAGCCTTCACACAGGTAAGGGGGGAGAGAGTCCCTAGGAGAGGCAGAGATGAGGTCCATATATTAGATATGGGTGTGTATGCATTTATGCCTGGCTCAGAAGGTTTAGGATACCTCACACTGGGCAGAGCTGTGAAATGTTATCTCCTCTCTGATACTCCAGCTTGTTCTGCTTGGCTGAAAACTGACCACCATCCAGAATAGCAAGTCTTGCTCTCTGTGAGAGGCAGAGGGCAGGGCTGGTCAAGAGCTCTGTCTGGAATGTTTTTAACCCCTCTGAACTTCATGCACCAAAGGTAGAATGCGGCTTCCATTAGCACTTTCCTCTATACTCCCATAGGAAAACTTGTTCCCTGAAATTCAATTCAATAAGTAGAAAGAGGGAAAAAAGTGATAATACATGCACTGAGAAACTTTATCTTAAATTGGTTTAGTAACGTTAAGGAGAGGTACTCATGTTGCTCCTTTTATAACTTCTGAAAAAAGGTTAAAGCTTTTTGTTGCTAAATCCATATGGAAAATTAATTCTTTGTCAAAGAAATTGATACTTCACTTGGCATGCTGGTACGGTTTAAATAATTTTAAAGTGAGAGTTGAGAGGGTTTGAAAACCTTTCTCTAAAAATATAAGATGCAGGTGATTTCATCAGAAACACTTTCACAGAAGTAAAATATGTAAAATATGTTTTTAAAAACCCTAATTTCTTGGTATTCACACATTCTTTACTTTCATGCTGTTAGCATACTGCCAAATGTAGTGTTGTTTTCATGTACAATCATCATCCAGATCCCTATGAAACTAATGGAAAGAATCCCACTGACTTCAAAGACCTTGGAATTGAGCCCTTACATAAATTGCTAATTAAACTTGATTAATGAGAAAGGTTCACCAGTGGAAAAGTTTACCAGATTTATAGCCTACCTGAATAATAGGTAGAGGAATTAGTGAAGGTCTTGCAACTTCACTGCTGAAGTTCCGTTTGACCACACCATAACATGAGCTACAGTCCTGTATTGCTTTTCATCATATTAATCCTCTGATTCATAGAAGTAAGGTGAATTTTCCTTCTAACATGAATTTTTACTATTTACATAAGGCAGTCTTCCTTTCCATTAAAACTTTTGTTATGTTTCCTTTGAAAAACAATGATTCAAATTAAGGGAAAGGGAGTATAATTTGCATTAATGGGATTAAATTAAAAAAGGAAGAATTATGCAGCATATCAGGGGAAACATTTGTCTCTTAGAGAAAGATCTGTTAGAGTATGGAATTGTCTTCTGCAGGAAGCAAAGGAAGCCATGTCACTTGAGGGAGTTTAAAACTAGACTGAATGCAGCACAGAAAACCCTGGCATTTAAATGAAATTGGGAATTGAGCCTGCTCACTTTTTAGGCCTTCTGTGTCTCTAAGGCCTAGAAGATCTTTAAGAGTTTAGTTTTATGCCTTGTGTATGCCTAGGCATAGCTGTGGTATTGATAATACTAAACACTTTACATCAGATATTGCATTAGGCAGTTTTCAGTAACCCACTTGTAAGGCTAGCCATGAGAATCTTCAAGAAAAAAAGAAATCAAAATAAGGTGAAAACAAAAGCTAGTGGCTCTGAAAGGATTCTTAATGTGCCTTTACCATCTGATCTTTACCGCTCTCACCGTGGTGTCATCTGCTGGTGTGAGAAGCAGAGGTTGAGTGAGGGCGATATTTGGCTGACAGTGCTCACTTTTAACCCAATTCCCTGGTTATCAATGCTTTAGCAGATTAAACATATTGAATGTGCATTGAACTGTCTGCAAAAAACCCAAACAGAATACTTCTAGAGATAAATATAGTTTGCTACTTGATTTTTGGTTCCATTGATTCAGTTACTTGAAGTCTGCAGCTGCCTGACTTATTTTATTTGGTTAACAGACTTTGCTGTGTGTATTTGACCTCATTAAATGGAGGGCATATGCAATAAATCCTACTAAATATGCTGTAGATAAGAATATTACATACCCCAAAAATCTCTCTTAATACACCATGAAAATATTATTTTCATTAAAATGAAAAATGCTGCTGCAGAATGTATATTGGAATGAAGAAAAAGTTATTTTCCACACAGCTTACTTAAAATTATTAAGGTGTTCTTTGAAGACCATCACAGCATGGCTTAGAATTAATCAACAAATTGTTCCTAAACAGCATTTGCCAGGAATAATCAAACAGGCATATGTTCAACACTCAGTAAACATTTTAGAGGATTAGAAGTCAGAGCATGGAGAGGAATATGAAATCCTAAACCTTCCCCTGTGCTCAGACAAGCAGACAGCCACATCATGAGCAGCTGAATCAGACTTCAGGAACTGCTTGCACAAACTATGAAAATGTTTGGCAAGATAAAATGTACCCTCAGCTGGAAGAAAATGACTCAGTGGTCACATGATGTCCCATGGCCATAGCCTTAAAGAGGGCCTTGTACAGATGGGAATTCCAGCATCCTGCACGGGCCCTTCAGGAATTACCAAAGAGATCATTTATGGTGTACTTTTAGGACAGCCATGGGGAAAAAAAGTGCCTTTATCAGTCAGAACAGTGATTATGGAAGCTTTTTTTTCTTGAGCACACTGAAATTCGTGGGTGCACTTATGTAATTGGAGATTAATTCATCTGTCCCTTGATGCATTCCTCATCAATGAAATAGCAAAATAGAAATAAAAGATTGCTCTGGAAAGAAAAGCCACATTCAGTCTAAATCATAACAAAGAAACAAAAAAATTAGTTGGGGTCATTGAATTATTTTTTGCATGCCTCTGGACCTGAACTTCTCCCCTAAGGTATTTTGTCAAGCTTCACAATTTGGCAAAAGAACCCTAGACATGTATTGGGTATATAATGAAGAGATTTTAGAAAGCACATGTAATACAGAGTCCACCACCATGACTTTTTTGTCTCTTTTTTTTTCCGTAAATTTATTTATTTATTTTAAGCAGTGTGGAGAATGTGTGTTTTGATCTTTTAAATAATCTCAGTTATAGATTTTTTTTTTTGTAAATTTGTATATCCAGGGTTCCTCTTTTATGGGGGGCCAATTAAACTTCAAAGCAGACAAACAATTTCCTTAAGATTGACTGTATCTTCAGATTGACATTCCTTAATGAGTCTAAGCCCCAAATCCTGCCTTGCTGAAAACAGTCTAAGTTCACTGAGGTTTCTAATATTTCAGTTCAACTTTTAGATGTATAACAAAGCCTCAGACTAGGCAAGAAGTCAAAATAAGCAAAGATCTCTCTGGGGTTTTTTCAGAGCGTTCTCTGGAAACACATAAATCTCAGTGTAGGTTTTATTAGGCATATTTTCCCTTAGATCTAATGTAACTTGCTGATTTTTCTCATGAAGCTCTGTATTGGTATAAAGGCATCGATGTTAATGTGCAACATTTGTTCATTCAACTCATAAAAGCTTAGCTTTCAAGATTAATTTTTTTAGGTGATTTCTCTACCTTTTCCAAAAGTAAATCTGCTTAAATGCTTTTAAAATTAATAGTACAATTTGAGACAGGACCAATTGTCAGCTGAGATAGGTAGAATTATATCAGAGATTAAATTAGCCCAGTGTTAAAATTATTGATGTTGAGCCAAAGACTAAAATTTTAAATGAGTCCTCATTCAGTCATTATTCCTATTTTTCTTTGTCAGGTTTTTCTTTGCAGAAGTGAACAAAAATTGTGAGTTTGGCTCCATAAGCTGTGTGGCATTAAAGTAAAATTGTTGACCTTTCTGGTAGATGATCACAGTGACAAAGTCAGGATTCTTTCCAGGTTGGATGGCTACAAGATTAAACTCTGAGGATTTATAATTACAGCAAAAATTAGTTTTACCATAGCATCCAGCCAAGGATAGACCTTTTCTATACTCTGTAGGTAATAAATTCAACCTGATTTTATGGCAGAAGTGATGATCAGTGTCCCAGTCATCAACCCAAGGTAGCCACTTTGCTCTAACATATTTTAATCTCTGCTTCTTGGACAGTACCATCACAAATTACAATGGACCATTTAATTATGTAATTTCATTGATCAGATTTACTGTTGCTGTCTTTGTTCCTAATACCTGTAATTATGCTTAGACTTAATGAAAAGGCCACAACAAAATGTCTGGGGAGCCCTACAACCTGGTTTTCCACATTCCTGGCCTTTTGTTCATTCCAGGATTTGTAACACGGTAATTGATAATGATAGGTGGTAGATGAGATAAGTGGTTTTACTGTAATTCCAGGAAATTAGTTTACTTGCCGTCATGGCCAGAAGCGTATTTCATTCAACTGTTTTATAAGTATTTGTTAAGGAGTAAAAATAGTAATAATAATAATAATTTTTAAAAACAAACAAACAAATAAAGGCCAAAGACCCTAAAAGAGAGAAATCCTGCATAAATGAATCAGGATAATAACTGATAAGGCAAATAGGCTGCTAGTGCAACTTGGCAGCACTGCTTTCTCTGTGCTATAATTTCCTCATAAATAGCACTTCTACAATTTTAGTCATACTTCAGTATTTCTGCTTGTATGAACATGGCTCTGGTGATTTTATGTAGTTTGCAACATTTCTAAGGTACATGACAGGGTTGAAACATACCTTTACATCTGTGTTAAGGATCTGTTTGTGAGAAGCAATGAAGGGATGGGACAGAGAACATTCAGCTATTTGTATATTTCAGTGATACTCCTTTAAATGACAATTTAGTGTAATCTTGGGCCATAATTTGTAACACACCCTTCTGAGAGCTGACTAAATTCCCATTGATTTTTCAATTCTGGATGTTGCCAAAATGTTGCATGAAGCTGAAATACCCAAGCTCCAGTGTCATTGAAGAGGTCACAAAATGTTCATGATGAACACGCCTGTTGTGTGTTATTGAGGAAAAACAAACTGTTACGGCTTTGGAAAAAGAAATTTCTAGGAAGTCACTAAATCAGATTACAAACGAGACGGAAGACTAATACTTAAAAGACAAAGAACTTGTGAAGGGTAATTGCAGAGCCAGTGTATCCCATTTGGAATAAGCACTTAAATGTGTCAGCAAGACTTGTGGCAGCATCTGCTGAGCACATTTTGATGCCATCCTTTATAGCTACTAATTTTCACAAGGCATAGCCATTTCTGAAACATATCTGAGATTACAGTGCTGCAAGCAGCTGAAAAATTTGTCAGTTTCTTGACACTGAAACGAGCTGGATATTTCTCTTTCTTGTCTTTTTGTCACTCTTTCCACCCTTCCTTTGTCTTTACTGAGTAGTTTGCAGTATGGTTATGAAGCTGGATTAATTCAGGGAAGAATCTAACTAGCTTCAGCTATTTGTATAGACCTTGTAGGAAAATACAGGATGGAGATGGAGTGGAACCCCATTCTTTCAAAAGAAAAAAGTGTTATTAGAAGTACCAACTGCATTTTGTGGATCTTAAGAGATGGTGCTAGCTGAAATATTCTGGGTGCCTTACACTGATAGCAAGATGTAATGTTAAGGTCAGCATGAGCTTATAGGGAAAAAGTATTGGACCTGTGTGTGTCAGTTCCCTCTGTGACATTGTGCCCTGACCCTGTGCATCCAGTTATCTGAACTGTACACAGTCACAAACTCGCTGTTTTGTGAGATGCAAATGATGTGTTCAAATGCAAACCACACAGAAGGGCATGTTTTGGGACTGCAGGAGATGACCTCCAGCTCACTGGTGTCATCAGAGTGCTGAGCCCTGAAACATCTGTGTGAGGTAATGGAGGGACAAGACAAAACTGAATTGGTTCAAGGAAATTATCAAAACTTAAAATGCCTGGGATATTGGAATATCAAGCAGAAACTATATAATTGGGTTAATATGCAATATTCTTGGGAGAAAGAGATATTGTAATACATAGTGACCTGGTTAGTCTGGTAACTGGTCAGTCACCCCCCTGCTCATTTTCACAGAGGATGTTCTGAAAACCAACAAAGTGCAGTAAAAGCCATACCACAGTTTCAAGCAGAAGCATTTTGAGAATAATTCTTCTGCATGGAAATGTTATGACAAAAAAACATTTTCAGACTCCTTTTTCTAAGGGAGTTGGAAAGTCCTTAGGAAATGAGTAATTCTCTGAATGGGCAGGAATATGCTTGGGAACTTACTAATTGCTGGACACCAGAGAAATACTGGCGCATTCATTATTTCTTGGTCATCAGCACTTCTCAGTAGAGGTCCATGTGATTAATGGAGTGAGCCTGGTCCAGACAATGAAGAGTGTTAACAAGACCTTTGCAGAGCTTGTGGAAAGTGTCTGCTTATTAGTGTTGCACAGAGGTGCAGAAAGTTGAAGAATTTTTGTTGCCATTGATGTTTCTTGGAAAGTGTCCATAAAAAAAATATGCTGGAGGTGTGAGAAGACATCTGATATATTAGAACCTGCAGATCAGATGCAGAATAGCTAAGAAAGGAAGAAAAACTCTATTTGAGTCTACTAAGTTACACTTGGGCAATAAATGGCAGAGCATCATTCAGTGTGTGAATAAATCATGTGCACTCAAAAGGATCTTGGACTTTGTGAAGTGCTTGTGGCCCTGTCAAACAGTGAGTGCATGTCCATTAGTTATTGACTCTAGTCTTTGTGGGCAGGCTAAGAAGCTGTATCAAAAGCCAAGACCCTAAAAATGGAAATTTTGTATGTTTATGTCAGGGAATGTCAGAAATATGAGGAAGAGAGAGAATGCCAATATTACTAGAAATTAATATACCTGATTCTCAAAAAAAATGCATATTACTTGTACTTGCTTAAGTTTACTTCAGACAAGTAATACATTTCTTGTAGCTGTTTATCTTTCTTAAAACATTTTTGTTGACTTATCTGTTATAATAAAAATATGCATATTACTCTGTGGGAATTATATATATATATATATATAGTGCTTTTCTTATCTAAACTAAGTCCATTGACAAATGTCTTCAAAATTTCTGCCATTTGAGATGATATTATTGACTTTGGTTTTTTATGCTAGGCTCCTCAATATAAACTGGGACCTACACTTTTTAGCATGTGATTCAGGCTGTTCATTTAATACATGTAATTGAATTCTAAATGCTTTTTAAAGAGAACTTGTAAAAAAGTGTAAGCATTGTATCACTTTTTAACAACCCTTCTATACCTTTGAAATAACTGACACTTCAATACCTCTCATGTTTCTTGCAGTACTGAATGTCAGAGGACTTTCATTTTAAGCATGGTTCTTTTTGCTAGTAATTAGTGGTTCTATTCATTGATTTCTCTACAGTCCCTATTTCTTTCATTTTCTTATTTATTTTATTTAGACATAAACAGAGAGAGCATAAACAGAATATATATATATATATAAGTTTTGGTTGTGTTTTGTTTTGTTTTGTTTTGCTTAGAACTTAGCATTATTTTCATGCATTAAATCCATGGATAAATGTACCAGAGCAAAGTTTTAGACCACTCTTAAGACATGTTTGCAAAGCATTTTGTGACACATTTCTACTCACGTAAAACTGAATGGATCCATGTGAAATGGTTTTCCTTCTATTCTTCTGCCTTTTAAGCAAGCTTGTTTTTTTCTTTAAAGAAGAAACTTATGTTCAGAAAACTAAACAGCAGAAATCCAGGACAAATTCCAAGACAGGATATATTTCCTCTAAAGGACAGCCTGTGTTCTAGGGGCATCTTTGCTTTTTTAAAACTTTGAATAGTTTTTTATTGTACAGCTACGTCGTTACAGAGCTAAGATTTACAGCCCTCATTAATGTAATTTATAAGACTAAATGACAAACATACTAAAGGATCTGCAGGTGATCCACTCAGCAACATACAGATAATTCAGATTTGTCGGAATCTAACCTGGTCTTGTCAAGTCAAGCGAAACAAAAACAATCAGTGAACAGAAGAAGTGGGAGTACTTAAGCTGAAAAAGAGAGTCTGTTTCCTGCTAGGGAAATGGGGCCAGGCAGTCTGTGCCACTGCATTTCAGAGAAAATACTGCAGGAACTGATTTGGGCTTTTTTAAGTGTGGAAAAACTATGAACATTCCCTGAGAAATCCCCTTCTTGCTTTCATCGGTGCTGTCTTGAAGAGTGGCATGATGGCAGTGCTTGGGAATAGCTTTCTCAAAGAGAGTCCAAGTCAGAAAATTGCTATTTGTCAGAGAGTCACATTTCCATCTCTCAGCCACTAATAATAACCTACAAAAGTGTTCACTTTCAGTTTTCAATGACCTCTTGTACTTGCTGCTGCCACAGAAATTGTCAGTTGACACAAGTGGTATTTTCCCTCCAGCTAAGAACCAGCTATGACTGTGAGGCACTGGTCAAGGAGAAGAAAGCTGAGTCCTTGAACAGGGAATCTGATCACCCAGGCGGTGGATTCCTCCCCACCTTTACTTCCCATTAGCCTGCATGTGTATCACCAAATAACACAATTTCAAGCCTTGAGCTGAGCCGGGGTGAAGGTGGTGGAAGCTTAGTTCTGCTACCAACATTGAGTTTACTGCACTGAGCAGAGCCTGCCTGCAGACAGCTTTCCTTGGAAAGAATACACCGGCTTCATGTCCAATGAAGCTGCTGAAAGCTGTGCTCTCACTGGAAAGACTCTGGAGAGTCAACAGCCCTAGACCTCTGGCCTCACATGGATTTTAGCTGATAGCTCCAGCATGTGGTGTGTGTCAGTGTGCCCAGTGCCATGAGCTAGTCAGAGACATGTGAGCCTGTTTGTGAACAGTTCATTGAGCAAGGAACTGGTTTTTAGCTTTATTAGCCTGGTTTTCATGCTTGTCTGGAGTGATATACTATGAGGTGTTTTCGGTTGAAGCGTTTTGAAAATTCGTGGTAACAAAATCTGTTTTGCTCTAAGTAAAAGCAGGAGTAATGGACTGCAATTTATGTTTTGGATCACAAAGATTAAGAAAGAAAACTCATAATACAGTGTTTACCTCCTGGCACAGCATAAAGAGGCAGAAAAGGCGACATCTTCATGAGCAGCTGCTTGGCTCCCTTTGCTGGTGTCTCATTAGAATGCTGTGTAACCAGAGTCTACACAGGTGGACAGTTAAGAGCCAAAAATTTTAATTTGTGTTTTTTTAGATCTATGTACCCAATGATGTCTAGGAGCTTGACCTTTGGCCAAAAACCAGTCTAATGTTTTAAGTCATTGTGGGCGTGCAAAGATGCTTGTCTTGCTAGTGACTAATTTATGACTTGTTCTCTCTGCAGTTAGTCATAGTACTGCAAGTTTCCACAGTGTGAAGTGGCAGCTAAGAGGAGGAACTAGGGAAGAGAAAAAGATGGGAAAGAAAACTAAAATGGGAAAGATTTATTTTTATACAACCTGGACTGAAAGAAAAAGAAACAAACCAACCTGACAGATAAACTGTAATGTGAGGTTCAGCCAGGTAAACTGACAGGAACTGTTGGCATTCCAGGGACTTGCGTATTTTTAAATTAACATTAAATAGTCAGAAAATAATAATAATAATAATAAAAAAGCCAAGAGCCAAAATATTTGTTATCGTGAACACCTTATTAATGAATTTTTGCTCAGTGTACCATGGATCAAGCAGCAAATTTGTCTTTGAAGAGCCCTGGCTGTGTTCTCTCTTTCTAAGATTAGTTTGGTTGCATTTGGTGATGGCCTTACCAAAGCATCTGGGAGAGCTAGAGAAAGTCCAGTAGCATGCAATACAAAACTTTGGACTGATAGACCTCAGAGGAGGAATTTTGAAAGGGGAATTAGTGAGGGCCATAATGAGATAGCTTATGGAGAATATTTTAAAATGGTGAACGGTAAAATCACAGCTGATTGATAGCATGTTGAGATGAAGGTTTAGAAGTTTCACATTTGAAACTGATCTAGAATGCTGCATGAGGCTTTCATGTGAACAAAAACTTAGACATTAGGTAAGTAATGAAAACACCATTTAATACAACTGTTGCTTTCTTAGGCCTTCTTTTTCAGGCTGTGTTCTAGAGGTGGTACTATATTCTCACCCAGTGCAGGAAAACAGCATATGTTAAAAGATTAAGTGCCTTAGCTAGGTATATCCTGGGATCCCATCAAAAAACCCCAAAACTTTTCATCCCCAAAAGATACTTTCTTTCTGCATAAACTGAAGAAGTTCATAGAAGAGCCCAGGGTAGAAAATGCTATGCATTTTTTTTTTTCGTTCTAGAAGACAGCTTGTTTCAACACTGCAGGTTTATGAGCATAAACTGGAAACAGAACAGAACAAGCTGGAAGCATTTTGGATGAAAGGCTTTTGTTGATTATATGTATGGAAGTGCCAATAGTTCTTCAAATGGATAGCAACCAACACTGAACCTCAAAAAATTCAGACTGTTCAGTTCAGATAAGCATCCAGAAATTAGTCTCTTGAACCAAAACTTGTCCAAACCTCTTTGGTCTGGAAGTCAGGGTGGAAATGCTACATGAGCAGAGTTTCTTATGAGTTTTCCAGTGCTCATTTCCTTTTGCCTGCAAAGAGATACCATGAGAACAACTTCTTGCAGTGTGATGTGTCTGTAATTAGGTTCTTGCACTTGGCTGAAAAACATTCCAGCACTTAACCAAGGCTTTTTTGAAGTTGTGCAGGGAATAGATTTTATGCCAAGTCCAGCCTTAATAATCACATAGGAGAGATAAACCATATACTCTTTTGCAATGAAATATTAATTCCTTTGCAAGATTTTAAAGCCAGTTCCTTTCTTCTTGTGGCACTAAATCCAAGAGTTTCATTTTAAAACTGGACTTGCACTGAAATTGAATTCACTTGTAAGTGAACATCAAATTTTAACAGTAGAAAAATTGCTAATCTAATAGATTTTTTTCTGCTCTTCCCTTTTCCATGTCTGTTGCAGTGTATAATCATATTTTGACATACAGTCCACATTTTTATCTATATTCCACATTATCCTTTCTGTGAAAAACAAAAAGACAGCTTTTTCAATGGCTTTGCCATGAACTAGGCCAGGAGAGCTAGCCAATGTTGGGAAAACATATGAAAAAGATAAAAACTGTTAGGTATTTAGTAAAGCATGTTCCTCTGTCTCCTTTTTATTAGACCCAAACATTTAAAAAAATAGGAACTTAAAGAACATTGAACTGAGCTGTTGCTATCCATGTGCTTGGCTATAATTCACAAAGTTGCCAGCAGTTTCATGCAGGCCTGTGTAGCTCCTTGGAAGTTCAGTTCCACCTGCAATTCACACTTTGTTTCTTCTACCCCCAAAAGAGTCAAAGGTGTTGCAATCACTAAGGGTAACACTAGTCTATCTAGATATGGAACATTATCTTCAAAAGTAGGAAAAATTGGTCATTCCTAAATAAAGAAATTCTGGCAAAAACAGTGCAAAATCAGAACAAAAAAGTTGTATTATTTTTACATTGATGTGTCAAATAAATTATCTGTTACAAAGATAGAGGAACAGCAAGCTGGGCAGGAGACTTTACTCATCAGCAGCCTTTCCCATACAAGCCTGTATACCTTCTTCTGAGCCGCTTTCAAAAGGAATGAAAAAGGCTTGGTCATGTTGCTGGCTGTTTCAGTCAAAAAAGGGTCTTCAGAAGTACCTAACTACAGTTTCCAGAAGTTTTGAGGTGACTTCTATACCCTTTTCAGCATAAACTGTAGCATAAAGAGCTTTAAGCACCTTCACATTTGGAAATTGAAAGTCAGCTCTTACATAACATTTGTGTTTTTCAGAATTTCATCTATATAGATAAGTAGTTGGTTTCCTTTGTTCAAGTCCAGATCTCCATTTTCTTTATAGCTTCATTTTTATTCTGCATATTCCCAAGAATTCATGTAAGTTTTATTTGTAGTCAGCCTAGATTACACCAGCTGTTTTGTTTCCCAGAGCGTTCTGTAAAAGGGAAACATCAGGAATACTTTATAGTTTACATTTTTTGTTGCCACTAGTCTGAATAATATCTAATAGACACATTCTTTGGAATTTGTCAGGACAGGGATTTATCTTCTATTTCAACTAGTTTCTGATGAAATAGCCCACAGAAGTAACCACAATGTCAGAGGTTAAGGAAACAGCTCTGTTTAAAAATTTAAAAAACAAAAAAAAAAAAGAAAAAACCAAAAAAACCAAGGAGCAAGTCAGACATTGAGAAATACAGTTATTTTTTCCAAATTCTCCCTCATTGTTTGGTTTCTTTCTGAATTTGTTATACTTAAGTCTTAATATTTTTTTCTCTGAATTGGTACATAGTATCCAGAGTTGCTTCTACCTCAAAAGCAGAAAATCATCCCGAAAGGACCATAGTTCATTAATGAAATTGATGATCTTATGTAGTCTAGTCACTCAGGATGT
This sequence comes from Bombycilla garrulus, assembly GCA_013400315.1. Taxonomy (NCBI): domain Eukaryota; kingdom Metazoa; phylum Chordata; class Aves; order Passeriformes; family Bombycillidae; genus Bombycilla; species Bombycilla garrulus. The sequence goes on from VXBU01000248.1 coordinate 829,433, forward strand.
TATCTTTTGTGGAGTGAGGAGTTTCACTGACCAGTTATTTGCTGAACTCTGAAAAAAAATCCCTGCACTTGTATCTACAGAATGTCAAACCACATTGTTATTCTTTACTCCGTCTCCACTGTTCCTGAATGGATGGCATACACACCGAGAGGGGGAGGACAAGAATAACTCTGTGTGCTTACTCCAAACATGAAGCAGCTTTAAACTAGTCTGAATAAACAACAAAGAAAGCAAGGAGAGCACAAAAGATGGTTTAAGATGTGTTGACCACAATGCACCTTGCAGGGAGAGGGACTCTAAGAAATTCGAGGTTGTTAGGGTAAGCCCCGCACAGAGTCACCTAAATGTCTTCTCTGTTGGCTTCCCTAATTCATGTCCAAATGGAATTCTGACTGGCCACTTCTGTAGGTGTGAATTTTCAGTATCTGCTTTTATGTTCCTTCCATGTTGTTTTGGAGTGAGCATAATATAATTTTAACCCTAGCTTCATTGACATAATCATTCATGATAAGAAGCTACACCAGGTAACCCAGGCATTACAAAGACAATGGCATCCATGTGAATCTGCCTTCCTAGAGCTTATTTCAGTGTCTATGGCAATCTAAAATCCCAAAGAAGACTTCAAACACATTATTTCAGAAAAAAATATTGGTGCTCACTTGAGAATTACACCAGGCAGCAATAGGAATTTCAAGTATATTTTTTCTTCCAGAAAAGGACATCAAAGAGCAAGGGTACCATTCTCTTGTCATTTCCTTCAATAAAAAAGGAAGAGCCAACCCTAGATACTTGAATTATTTTAATTGAAACTGAAAAAAAGTATTAATCATCTCTGAATCTTGATAGAGCCCTTTCTTCAAGCAATTGTTTCTTAATTAAACCCTGAATACAGGAAGAGAAGTTGAGAACTTAAATACATCATGTGGTCATGCAACTGATCAGATTAAAAATCTGGTACAAGAAGTTATGGAAAGAAATGCATATAAAATTTTTCTCTTTTGCAACAAATATGATCCCCCTTTCATGTGAATAGAGAGAAAAAAATGTAAATAATTGTCTGGCCCCTCATAAGAGTGTTTCTAAGAAGTGCAGTGATGGAAAGAAAAGGCAGGGATCTGAAAAGATAATAATAATTTCATCATTGTCCCTGCCAGTTTTGATGAATAAATGATTAATGTCAGCATGATTCTCATTCTTAAATACATTGTTGTAGGACATTAAGCACTTGCATGGAAGCATATGCTTTCCACCCCTACAAAAAAACCCCAACCAACCCCAATAATGACAAAAAATCCCAACCAAACAAAACCCTTAAAAGCATCACAACTACACCATTTTTTTTCTCCGATGGAAAGGGAAAGCTCATGGCAGAACCAAGACCACCAAACCTGGGAAAGCTTAGAAATGGAAAAGAACCAGAGTGACATGGAATAATCCCATCATACTGAAATATTGTATCTTGGCCACTAAATAGAATTGAAATTAAAACTATAAATTACCATTATTACCTGTACAGAGTCCAGTTTGGTCAACCGCATGCACCTGAGTAATTGCAATGGACTTACTTGGGCCATTTATGTCCATTATAAAGACACATGGAAATGCTGGTGGCAAAACCAGACCCATTAAATGTACATGAATCTTTACACCAAGAGTTGTCAATTCAACTATATACAATTCCCCACCCACAAACCCTTTTTCTTTCTCCCATAGTGTACTTCTTTGTCCCCGTAAAGAAAAACCTGCCAGGCATGCAGTGTGTGTAACTCTGCATACGTGGCAGCGTTGCAGTGGATCATTTCATGGAGGTCCTCTACACATCCTCAGAGCACTAGGACTACTTCCAGTTTAGCATGTTTGCCACAAAATATCATTTATTTTTTTATATGATACTGAAATAGGGGGAAAGGAAATATATGATGTAGTTTCCTGTAGCATGAGTGTGTTGCTTTTGAATAGGCAGATTTCTTTTCCATTCCCTGAAGTGCAATTCCATGTCATCATAAAATTGTTATTATTTTGGATTGTTATAATTTTGGATAATTGTTATTATTTTAGTAATTGTTATTATTTTGGATTCACCCTGATATCTTGAAAGAGGAATACTTTTTACATAATTCACTTTCTTTATTGTGACTCATCAGAAAGACCTGCATCCATCTGAGAAAGAGGCAAGAATGTAGCCTGTATGTGTGGATGATGATTCAGATGAGCAAAACCAGCAGTTTTATCAAATTTCTTCCTCCCACTCATAGAAATTAAGATGGAATTACAGGAGAGTTGTCTGAATGTTATTCCTTCCTGGGAACTGCAGGATAAAAAATTTCACCTTGAAAAACACAGGAGCATTGAAGAAAAAAAATTATCTTTTGTTCAAAATTCTATCTTGACTAATTTATTTCTGTTAAGAATTTAATTTATGGCCTTTTCACTTTTCTTGTCAGATTCTGTGACAAGGGAGAAATATTTCTCAGAGCATACAGAAATAATGAAATTTTATGATAGGGTATCTGAGACAGGCATGTGACTAAACCTGGAGTTCTTGAATCCACATCCATTATTATTAGTCATGAGTTGTAAATAGAAGCTACTGACATATTTACAGACAAGCAATTCTAGGGCTAAAGCTTAACTATGACAGGGTGAGCACTTGGCAGTTCCTGAAATGTTGCTTTAAATTTAGAAATCAAGGTTTCTCGCTGAAGTACAGGTGGAGTCACAAAGGATTTTTAGGATGGGATAGGACACAGGCAGGATGAAATGTCCAGCATTCACACTGAGACACTTCCAGGGGGACTCTACCAGGGAAGCATACAGAGATCTGATGGATTAACTCATGTAATGTCTGTGAAATCTGCTGTAAAAACCATTTTGAGCAACATTACCCAGGGAGACCTGTAATTCCTATTTAGGATCTAGACTGAATCCAGAGCCCCTATGGCTAAATGTCCTTCCAGGATCATGACTGAAGCGTTGTTTGAGGTCCTGTATGAAATGAGACCAGTTCAGCGTCCAATGCTGCATTACTGTTCGCACGCACTGGAGAGGGCTGCCCAGGGTGGAAGAGGTGTAGGAAGAGCCCAAGCTCAGCTGACTGGGGCTGCCACTGATGGGGTAAGACCTATGGACTTGGAAGGATTTCTTTTCAAAGTTTTCCCAGGGGCTCCAGTATCTGAGCAGCTTCCAACACTGCTACTGTTGCCTTCTGTAAGGATTGAAACTGTTCTGCTTGTTAAAAAAAATTAATTAAAAAAAAAATGGTTGAAATTAAATTCATTGTTGGTGGCTGGAACTGGAACTTTCAACATCATCTCTGTTTCTTGGCTGGGAATATTTTTATTCTCACTGGAAACAGTTTCAGTGGGAGAAAAAAAAGATGAAAAGGGTAAATAGGCAGAGCACAAGGAATAACTAAGGCCCTATTCCACTGGATGTGTTTGATGGGCAACACTTTAAAGATGATGGAAATAGCTCAATTTTCTTTACATCTTTAACTCTTGTAAGAAGGACCATGCTAACAAGTTGATAATTTTCTATTTTATAGGCATGGAAGGTAGAGAGCAAAAAATGCTAAATCAGCCTGTAAAATGTATTTTTCATTCCTCAAAAATAAAAATCTAAAAGGTCATGATTTGTTGATGATTTTTCTGTTTTCTTCTTTGTAACTTTTCATCAGTGCTAAATGACTTGAAAGGATTTAAAAGAACTAACTTAGATTATTTGCAGAGGTGCAAATTCTTTGCTATCCCTTAATTTTTCAAATTTAAAAAATGCTAGAGCAAATAGAAATACAGGAAATAAATTCTGTGTCTGGAGCGTTACAAACAAAGGAGGAACTTCTGAAGTCAGTGATTTTTTTTTTTTCATATTCATAAATTCAAATTGAAAACTGGGCAACAATTCACTCCAGTATTTCTATGATCTCAGCCTGTAGTTCTGTTTCTTTTTCCATTCTTTGGCTGCATCTAAGCCAATTTAATGCTCTCTGGAATAGAAAATTATGAAGTATAATAGAATGAGAGTGTCATATCAGTTTGGACCTGTGGGTGCTGCATAAATATTAATGCTAATTAACAGGACTTAGGTATTGCCTTTAATGTACAGGAAGAATGGTATGGCAATGATTTCCCTTCACCCTGGGGTGTAGTGTTACTGATTTCATTTTGTATTTTGACAAAGGAATCTGAATCCTATTTTCATAATTTACGAATGAATGATGTAAAAATATAACAAAAAGAAACCTCTGGTGAAGACGTAAAATTTTTACACATTATCTGGTTTATATTTATTAATAACAATAGTCCCCGTTTGTAGTTCCTACCAAGTGGAATTTCAATATTTTAATTATATTGCTTAATATTGGAATCACTCAAAGACAAAAGTAGCAATTATTTTTCTTAGAGTTTTTCTTGATTTGACATTTGTGTTTGTTCCATTAAAAAAGAAAAATAGAAGGAAAACACTTGAAATATTCTATTAATGGAGACAGAGCTCTTGCCATGGTTTGGGGAAGGACAGCTGGGGACCTCCACATCCTGCAAGTCCAAGTTCCCAGCAGCTGGCTAAATGGGCTGTCAACAACCTGGACAAGGTAGCCAGCAAGGACCCAAGTTTTAATACCTGCTTGACAGTGAGGCTTATTCTGCAGGCTGCTTAGGTTCTCCCACACTGTCTTTAAAATTAAACCATGTCTGTGAAAATTTCTAAAGTGGACAAATTATTGAATCCCAATGAAACACTATTAAGTAAGAATTTTTTCCAACCTGCTCTAATTAAAAGGAAACTGAATCACCACAGCCACCATTGTGCTTGTTTAAGTTCCCAACTGTAGCTGTCTCCAGTGTTCCAGTTTGAAATGATATGTGGATATGTATGCAGGTCCACAACATATTCTTGAATCCAGGAAGTCACTCTTTCCAGCTGGGGAAAAAAAAGGAAAAAAAAGCCAATGTCTATGGCCTGTTTATAGTTCTATCACCTCATGATTTTTTTTTCTGATGAAGGTATTTTTTAGTAAAATAAATATGTCTCTCTACATAGATTTTTTTCCTAAGAGATATTGTTTCCTGATGAACAGTTTTTAAAAAGTCATGCAAACATACTGTTCAGCCTGTCTAAAAAATATTGCTATTAAATATGTCTTAGTATTCCCTCGAAGATTAATTGCCTTATAAATTTTGACAGATTATTTTAGCTTTGAGGGGTTATGCTTATACACTGAATTTTAAATTCTGCCTGTTAATTCTCAAAGTGAATTGAAAGGAGTAATTAACTTTGCTGGTATTTAGTATGTTATGTAATTTATGAAATATAGAGATCTTTATCTTGGGAGTATAAATGATTCTGTAGAACCAGCAGTGCTTAGAACTCCGCACACAGCAACTTGCTTTGGACTGGGATATCAAAAGAAAGTCCCAAAATACAGATATAGATTTTTAAAAGTGCATGCTGAGTTATTTAGAAAATCTGCCTGCATTTGATGGAAGACTAGTGGGTGCTGGACAGTTTGTAAATCACCATCATTAGACACATAATGGTAAATGAGGGGTTTTGAGAAGTTTGTCCACTGTAACACTGACAGGATGGTGGCAAGATACAAAACAGAAATGTCATCTTGATTCACTTGACTGCATTTCCTAGGGAGGAGCTGATCTGTTTCTTTATGTATTTATTTTCTGTTCTCTTGCTTGACAGTTTTGGCCAGGTGAGGAAGGCACAGGCTATAGGCAGTGTGTGTTTCTGCACAGAGAGCAGGCCCTGTGTTAACACCTGTGGCTTCAGCTACTTCCCCTCTGTTCGTGCTGTGAGCCTTTTTACTTGGGCACTCTTTCAAAGGTGTCCTCTGTGAGAATCACATCTTCGCAGACATGGCAACACAAATTGTCTGGCATAACCCTGAAGAGCCTGGATCTGCTTCAGGCATGGATTAATTAGATAAGGAGATGAACCTCAGCAAAAGGATGGTCACTGCAGTAACACTGGTTTCCACAAGTGGTGACTTGCACTGTTCCAGGCTGCAGGAAGAGAAACCCCTTGAGCAGGCTCAGGGACATCATTTTCTACTAGGGAACTCTGTACACAAAGCTCAGATGTAGAGGTTTTACTAACCTTTGTTATGCATGCTTCAATGGCTTGCTATTTAGAGGAAAACTGAACTTGTTCTTTTTTGTTATTTTGGCTTCTCTCTGCTTGACTTATTCGCATGTGGCACAGTCAAGAAGTTCTCTTGAGAGTCCCTTGCCTCGTAAAATGTCCCGGAGATTATCCTGTGCCTGATGTAATCACAGCCAGCTGACTGACAGCAACCAGCCGTTCCAGATTATGCATCTGTCTGCTTAGCCATGGCTAAGGAGTGCACAGCTGGTGTGCATGGGAAGGACTGGCCTGAGTCCTAATTATTCTGAGAGGGAGAGAACCAGCCGCTGGGATTTGCCCAAGCCTCCCTTTATCCATGATGAGCTGTAATACTAACCCTTTTTGAGTGAGTCACTGCAAAAACCAGCTGGGGAATACACATTTCAGAGGTGAAGCTGGATGGGCTGGATGGTCTGTGTGTTCTGGGGAGCAATTTGTAAATGATTCTGCATGGAGCTGCATGGGTGTGTTTTGCAAATATCGATGGCTATCAGAAGCTAGTCAAAATTTTCTTATCCATTCCTGAACAGGATGGACCATGTGTTCAGTGTATGTCTGAACAAAAACAATAGAGCATTAGTGGGTGTCACAACTCTGTGTAGCTTCAGTGCATCTTCCTGACTGTGTCAAAGTATTCATCTACTGCTTACGGCTGGTGTGGGAGCTGTGAAAACATCTGATGGTATCTCACGGCCAAAGGATTTACAATGGGAAAGCTCAGTCCTGTGATCAGGTGGCCCTGCCAAAAACAATGATGGGAGACAGCTAACACTGCTGACGCCCAACTGAGTCTTACCTAACAGACCCTTGGTGACTCAAAATATCTCAGATCAAGATTCTGTCATGATAACAGCCTGAACAAAGTAAGAAACTTCCAAAAAGTCTCCAGACCATACAGGGCTGTTGGTTTGTGCGAGCCAAACACTGATGAGGAATGATTGCTTGCCAATGTGATACAAATATACACATAATATTCACATAAATAAATGTGACTATTTAGTATGTTGTTTTTCCTAAAGTCAGAAATATTTTTGAAACCTTAAGAAGTATGCATTCCAAACAAAAACAAATCATAGCACCATGGAAGGTCTGGTGAAGATGACCTATTTCCAACAAAATCTGGTTTTGTGCAAAACTCATATCCAGAGCAAAACATCTGGATTTTATTAATAAATAGTAACAGTCTTGTGAGCTGACTGTACTTCATGCCAGACTTTGTATTACCAAAATAATAACTCACCATTTGCTGTATACTGGGGACATTTAGTTTACCGGCCTACCTGCCTGGTAAACTGCATTTGTTTAGGATCATTATCAACTGTAATGTCTTCACTCTGTGTCAGTTTTACATATCTTTACTGGCATTTGATACTCAGACTCAGAGGCATCTAGGAATGTGTCCTGGTATCAGAATGCTTTCCTAGAAAAGAACACTAGAGCACGTTTCATTTCTTTAAGTAACTGATACCTAAAAATATTGAGTAAACAAGCCAATGAGCCAACAGGAAGTTGCAAGCTGGTCCTTAGCCTGTGTCATATTGGTAAAAGCCCTGCCTCAGCCTAGAGATGAAGTCTTCAGATTAGGAAGAGAGGAATTGTTAGTAATCATTCAAGATGCATTGGTTGTCTCTCTGCTGCAAATTAGGATTAGCCTGATCAGGCTCAGAAACTAATTGAGAAAAATTAGGGGCTCTCAATAAGAATTTTGGAGTAAGTGCTGTCTGAAGTTTTGTTAAGCCCACTGCTTCATGAGACATTAGAAAGAAAATATTTTGTTTTCTTGGTTTATTTTGGCTTTTTCTTGCTTGGATCCTTTACAGGGCTCCACAGCAGGGAGCATAGGATGGGCAATGTGCCAGGTTTGCAGCCTGTACCATCCTTCAGTCCCAGAGAGTTCCATTCTAAAAGGTATAAATGTGTTCTCTGCGGAATGCCTGGCGAATGACAGGGGAAGGAGAGAGAAGTGAGACTTGTGTGTAAGCAGATAATTCCTCTATAGCCAGACTCAAAGGAAATCTTTTACAACAAGTCATGAGCTGTGGTACATCTGATGATGTGAGCCTGTAGTAGAGCTGGGAAATGCACAGGTTTTCTTTCTCTTGAAAGAGAAATTGGGTGCATGACAAGTTGTAAGATCTATTGATTAAAGTTTCCTATCTTACTGAGGGTCTTCTCAAAGGGGCTTTCAAATGTCTTACTCAATTTTATAGTTTTTAACCATGTGTTGTGTATATTTATAATATGAAAATAGCTGCTGTGTATCAAGATAGAACCAAGGAAGAATCTTGCTATGATAGCCACTGCCAGTGTAGAGAGGAGATAACATTTGAAAGCCCTGTTGTTAAACTGCCTTTATACTCTGCCATGTGGCTTAGCCCCACTCTTGGACATGACCTACTACTTCTGGTTCAAATACATGTGAAAAATAATAGATGCCTTAAATGCTGAAAGAGATTTTCATCATTCTGTGAATGGCTCACTTCATATTAATGTCTATAAGAAGCTTTGTTTTGTTTATTTTGTGGATTAGCCCTAAGTCTCAATCTGGCATCCATTTTGGCTTTAAGGAGGCATCCATGGCAGTCTACTGATGGCAGAGAGAAGGGAAAAAGCAGTTTTTGTAGTCATTTCAACATTACAGGAAGAAAGCACTTAAAACTAGCCACATATGGTACTTGTGCACAGAACACAAGACACTGTGTACTTGGCAGTGTAGAAATTAGTAGAAAGAGAAAATGAGCTGAAAAGATGACAACTAAGAACATAATTACGAAATGGAAGCTCTACGAGAAAGCTTTTGCTAGAATAGCTCTGATGCAATCAGTGATATATTGTGAGAAAAACCCACATGTGAACAAGGGTCTTTTTACTGCTCCTAAATCACACAGAAAGCTGAGGCGTAATGAATTTGGATTACTGGCCCCAGATCACACCAAATGGTCGAGTGTTAACATATTTTTTTCCAAAAGCCAATCAAGAGCCTTAGAAACAAGAAGACTGTCTTTCCACTCAAATAGAATTTAATAGAAATGTCATAATTGTCAGAATTGCCTACTCTTAAAAGACATATATACTATTTCAAGTTTCAATAAAATCTCAACTGATCTTTAAGATTTGCAACTAATATGCCAAAAGCCCCAGCTGCTGGGAAAGCTTTCTTGACCAAAATGTCAGTGTGGTTTTCCTAAGTCCCAGAATCAGACTGAGTTTCTTGGGAAATTTAGACAAGTGCCTCATCTTTCAGCCTTGATACTTCCCATTACCAGTGTCTGTTTGTACTGCACAGTAAAGTGCAGTAATATCTTCATTATTGTCAACTATGTGAGATAATGAGAAATCCTTATTTCCTATTTTCTGTCATGCAAATAGACAAACACAACGATAATGCATAACTGAAAATTTTCTTGGTTGTTACAATTCTGGTATTATTTTTTTCCACAGACATTAAAATCCCAGTTCAGCACTTATGTCTTCTCTGTGGCCAAGTTCAGAGTTCTCATTACTCCAGAATCACTACTGACAGTCAAATAAACGATCCCAGTCGGTCTCAAAAGTTCATCTTAACAGCTTTCTTGCTGCTGGTTTTATTTTGTTAGCAATCCAGTTGTAAACTGCAGTTTTATGTTTCATCATGTGTTCAAACTGGACTAAAGCTGTTAGTTCTTGTCTAACTGGTTCTAGTGAAGGAGCATTCATTGTCTACAATAAAACTCATCTTTTAACGGACAAAACAGTGGATTCTGAACTGAATTCAACTGCTCAGGAACAAGACCTTGATGCTGTGATAGACACCAAAACATCAGCTCTGTGCTCAGCAGCAGTTTTCCAAGCAAAGAAAATGTTTCTTTAAAGATGGGAAAAAGTGGAAAGAGCATTATGCACAGTTCATTCACCACCTGAGTGATGTGTGCAGTTTTAGTCTCCCTACATTCCTTTGAGGAATGATTATGTTAGAACTTGAGAAGGCACAGAGAAGAGATGCTGGATGACCAGAGGTATGGAGCAGCTTGCAAAGGAAGAGTGATGGAGAAGGCTAGGGCTACTCCAGCCTCAAGAGTGACACAAAAGAGCTCTACAAAACCTTTAACAGCATGACATTTGATAGTGATCAAAACTGGTGACCAATTTGTTCCGTGTCAAAACTGAGGGCCAAAAAACGAAGCTAATAGATGACCACAGAATATTTTATTATCTAGAGCCCTGACTGTTTGTGTGACCAGCAAATAGTGAGGCTATAGCTTCTGTAACATTATTTTTCTGTAAAATCTGAAGAAAACACTTTATTTCTTGACCTATACAGTAATGACTTCTGCAGTGTGTATGAGATGACCAGAGCTGTACATCCTGCTCATTGCTAGCTTTCCAGAATCTGTAGAGTCAATTAGGAATGTCAGTTTTCACATCTGTATCTTCACAAATTTATGGCGAAATATCTAACTAAGCTGGTGCTCTAAAATAGAGAGCTGTGGAGGAGGAGTGGATTCTGTGTTTCTTAGCCTCATAATCATAACAATGTGATGTCCTGTTATTTTTGTTTCACTTACTTTGCACACATTCTGAAAGGTTCTGGGAGTGTTTGGAGCACTCTTTTGTGTATGAAAATACAAAAAAAAAATCAAGTACTATTAGAAAATCTTTCTTCATCTAGTTGCAAACTGAATATTCTTCTTAGCAATGAAATCAACATCTAAAATTATCGTTTGGCAAGGGGAAGAAATGGGTTCCATATGGGCATAATTACGTGGTCTTCTTCTCTTGAAGCAATACAGAAATCACTACCCTGATGAAAGAGACAGAAATAACTTGTTTATCTAGAATTTATTTGGGAATTTATCTGGGCATCACAACTCTAACACAGGTCAGAAGGAATCTGACACAGATGTTTTCCATCTTGATTATTGGTTAACAATGTGAACAGTAACTTTCATCTCAGACAAGCTTACCATAAATCCTACAAACCTGTTTTTTGAAGCGTCACCTCTTATGGTGAAAATATTGTTCTGTCTCTGCACTCAACCCAGTCCTTGGTTTCTTTAGAGAAATATTCAGTAAAGGTGCCAATTGTGGCAGAGGTTTTAGTGGTGTGGATTCCTGTCCATGAGATCACCAGCTCATTGACCAACCATGAGTTGGTAATGACCACTTGGTAAGTGACCTACACTAGGTTTGAACTGGTGACCTTAATGTGGAAGACTCTGAATGCCACTTTGGATCTCTGGAGGATTTAATTTCTGGGTTTTGTTCTAAAATAAACTCTGTTCAGCCTCAGACTTCTTCCTCAGGCAGTGTTATGACAATAATATTTTCTCTGTTACCTTCAACTGTTTTGTATCTTCTTCAGTACTAAGTTGGTCTTCATAATTTCATTCAGAAATAATCTTAATAAACAATTAATAGCATATTAGAAAACTGTATTATTTAGCTATGGGAAACATTTTCATGTTTTTGGAAAGAAAAACAAAAAGTTTTAACAGCTGTATTCAGTACCCTTGAGAAAACACCACGCATTGTAGCATGGGAATGGCCCTGAGCTCCTTACTCCAGCAAAAACCCGTCTTGTGCCCGATGAACTATCACAGGACTAGCCCCAAGTATTTTGATGTTTCTGGCTGCAGAAGTACATAAAAAGGATAAAGACACAAAAATAATTTCAAATTTCAGAACATTTGGCTGGACCCTGCTTACGTAGCAGTTTTTTTTTGTTTTGTTTTTTTTTAATGCTATTCTGGAAGATTAAGTTGTGTAGCCCTAATTGAGCCCAAGTGTGTACCAGGTATGTGGATTTAAAGCACACAATGGTCCAGTTGTTTGGAAGCACATTTTAAAACATAGTGTTGGGTTTTAGTGGTGTTTTTTTTCCAAATTTACATATTGATTTCAGTTACCACTCTTCACATGAAATTTTTTAATTTCATCATCAAAATAATAAGGAAAGCAAAAACTAAATTTTTACTGTGTTCAGTATTCATGAATTTTCTTAAACTGGCATTATTTATCAAGACATGAGCTTTTGTACTTATTTGTCACTCTTTTCATGACAGGATATTTAGCTATATATCTTAGAAAATCATGGACTTTGTAGAATTTTTTTTGGGGAAAAAAGGGAATATGTATATTACTTTGGTGCACATTTTAATTAATATTATCAAAATATGAATAATTTGATTTTTTGAACCTCAGTTAATAGGTATTCTTGAGAGTTTTTCACTTCTATATGTTACTGGATTCCTGGCATAGGGGGTAAAATTTTACAGTGAGATCCTGCTTTATTGGCATCAGGGTTATAAATGCAGGCATCAGACTTTGAAAGATAAGTGAGAAATCCTTTCTGAAACATAGAACTTGATCAGACTGAATCCAATAAATCAGTGGCTCTCTAAGTAAAGATACAGAATAATCCAGTATAAAGTATTGAGTGAAATAACTCCCCCCAAGAAAGGAAGTGAGTTCATTTCCTCTTAAATTTCTAATAATTTGTTAAATACATTAAGGATCTGGGCATACAACCTTTCTCCTGTATTTGAATTCTAACATGGATGCAGTGACTTCCCAAGGATTCCAATTGTGCCAATTTTGTTACTAAAAATTCTTTATCTTTTTCATGAAAATGGCTAGTATTCAGCAGCTGGTCAAATACTTAAAATATTTGTATAGCACAGCCAGGAAAATACATTTTTAATTACAGATATATGAAACTCTTGTGGTTAAGAAGGAAAAAGATTCAAAAATTTGTACTGAATTCAAGCTGGTTGACTGATAAAGTGAAGTGAGAGAGGAAATTAACAAACATATATATTTAGTTCTGTATTTGTATATCTTTATATACTATACAAAACTGAAGTTGGTTTTATAACACTGTTGTCCCTGACTTACAAGACTGAGCAAATCTGGCAAAGACATGGACATATACTGAATTTTGTTTACCAATGTAAAGTCTAGGCATTTTTCCTACAACCCAAAATGTCTGTCCTATGAAGTCTATGCTATGCTTTCAAAAACACTTTCTATCCTACATCTGCTATATGGACTTAATCCAAGTGTGGTAAACTCACGGGGAAAAAGATTGAAATTTTTATTTCAATATATTTTCAGAAAACAAAAAGGACTGTCCCTTGTCAGTTTTTAGTTCCAGTAAAATATTACATTTTTAAAAGGAAGTTTAGTTTTTCCTTATTAATGCCTTGACTAGATAATGGCTCTTCTCTCCAGAAAGTCTCTGCATTTCTCTGGAAAAGATAACTTTTATGATAAAATTTTTAAAAGTATGTTAGCCATTCTTTCCAAGTCTCTCATTAAAATGTTCACTGTTTCATGACCTGTCTGAGTGTGGTAATTCCTGTTTAATTTAGCTAGAGCCAATTGTTTTCTGAACCAACAGAGAAACTGCATGTGTAGGTTAACTGAATACAAGGAACATCACTCACTTTTATTCATGAGACTGTAGGATTTGCTTCTCATGGAGAAAGCACTATGTTTTTCCTTCTTGTTTACTCAGTATTTTCCTCCCAATTTTTCATTATAAAATGTAAGTTTTGATAACGCTGTGTAGGAAAAAGCCATGAAAATTTGTTTTCTGAGGCATTAAAGGTTTACAGTGTCTCATTTCTAGGTGTAAATGTTATTCAGTCAGTGCTAAAGTTTCTAATTTTTATTTCAGCCATATGACACCGAGCTGATAGTGGCTTAAGGGGTTCAGTAAGGAGTAAAGCTGGAAGCTGACAAAGCCTCTTTTGAGCTGATAGCTCAGGTGAGCAGTAAGAATTAGCTGTAACAGCAGCTGCTGTCGGGGGACAGTAGCACAGGAGGCAGCACCTGATAGGGAATGAACAGAAAGGAATAGATACTGAGAATTGGCCTTATCACTGGCAGAATTGGTAGCATAGCAGCCACTGGTGATATAAACTTAAATGTTAGAGAGCCTTTGCTTTAACTCAAAGGGAATAAATCCACACAGAATCTTTGCATTGAATTAACTTCAGTACAGTTGAAAGCGCCTTATATCACACAGCACAGAGCCCTCCCCTGTAGGGAGAGCATCCTTCCCACACAGGCTGGATCAGGCTCAGCCAAAAGTGAGATCCTGGTTTTCAGCCTCATCTTTGCTTTTCCCATCAGACTGAGCAAGTTACTGGCCTGTTTGATGACCTTGAGGAACTTACTTTCTTTTCCTGAGAAAGAAAAACTTTTTTTCTTTCCCCTATTTTCCATGGGGAATGTGTAAGAAATTAGAGATATTCTATTGAAATATTGACTATATAATACATATTGTTAGATGTGATGCTGCTCTAACAGGGTTTCTGCATCCTCTAAGTTTTCTCAGAGAAGACAAGGCTTCTGCTGTGTCAGTTATACATACACAGCTTATATATTTTTCATTTCAGTCCTATAAGGACAGGAGTAGTCCATGGGGTGAGCATGTGTATAAACTACTTCAAGACTAGCTCTAAATCTGTGAAGTGCTTTTGGGTTTTCTGAATGAAATGTGTTACAAATTGCAATAGTGATTTGTAAATTGTTGTGTGACCCAGGAAGCCAAGGAAATGTCCGAATGCAGTTTATACCAGAGGGTTGTACCTGGAAACCATTCTGTTATAGATTTTAGTCAAGCTTTTTCCCAGTTTTTCACAGTTGAAAACATTTCCATTGACTGGAGTGAGGCTAGATAAAAGGAGTATGTCTGTTTCTAAGATGGCAATGTAACAAACATACAAATTATGTGGTTTTCAATAATGAAAATTAATTTCCATTTAAAAGATCACAAGCCAAAAGGTGATTCTGCTAGTGTTTATGTTTGATATTTCATATAATACAAACCTATCTGTTTATATTATAATGTCCTCAGTTACATTTATGGTTGAGCATATCATAAAGGAATAATCTACTAATGTTTTAAAGAAAAATACTCTGAAATAATTTATCATGCTCCATCAAAGACAAGTTGATAATAAGGAAAAAGTTAGTTTAACATTTTATAATATTAAAAATTAGATACTGAGAACAAGTACTATCTTTCCAATTGCATTATAAAACTCTTGAAACCTAATTTCTTATTGAGGACCGTCTGCTGCATTCATTTCTGTGAACTGGAAAATAGTCCAGATAAGGTCCACTGCTCAAAAGGAAGAAAAAAAGCTGAAGTCAGGGTTTATGTCTCATTTACATCACAAGCTTTCAAGTCAGAAAATAGACTGTGTAATGGACCTTTCTACAGGGAACTTCATCTTCAGTAGCTTCTGTCTGCGTCATGAAAATAGTGGTGCAAAATTTGAACAATTTGATTTCTACTGCATATGTTTGAAATATTTATAAAGCTTTCGTAGGGTGACTAGGCTGCTCTTTATATTGGCTGTGCAGTTCTTCTAACTGTTGTGATGCTGTACTTTATCCTGCATTTTGTGTGGGATCTTTCACTTGGTGAGGAGAATGAATCTTTCGGTGATATTGTTATGGAATTTGCTGCAACTTTTTTATCGGGTTCAGTTTTTCCAGTAGAGCATTGCTGTTGGACAGGGGAGGGAAGGGACCCCTTCATTTTAATTCAGCTGGATAGCATAAGTTTTCCAGAGATGTCTTTATAAGCCCAAAGAAAGAGTGTAAGAAATTCCCCTTGTAACTTGATCTCAATAAAAGTGACATAATTTTGATGTCTACAAGGCTAAATAAATGGGTTTTCCTCCATGGCCTGAAGACTTTTTCCTGTTATATAATCACGAGATAATACAGTAATTTGTTTCTGTTGACAATTGTATACCACATAATTTTGTAGAACACTTTTCTAAACAGACTGGTTTTTTTACAGAGCTTTAAACTAGTACAAATTTGCTGTATGTCACTTGACTTGCAAATTTCTTCTGTTTATATATATATATACCTATTTTGCTAGAGTGCTTTATATCAAAGCTTTTGGAATAACAGACTTTTAGCATATCTAATGTTTAGGATATCTAATTTCATTATTGAAAAATTTGAGGAAAGGGATGTATTAAAAAAAAATAAATATTGGAAGTGGAGGCAGGCGCTAGTGGTCTCCAAGTATCTTTGGCAAGACATTCATCCTCTTTTAAGGACCAGTCCTAAAGCAGAAAAGCTCAGAAGCTCAAGCACATAACTTCTCCCTTCACAGTGGTGTATCATAAAAATCTGTAGCCTTATTGATCCAGGGAATTTCTGACTCCAGCTGCTGGGAAACACTCACTTAAGATCAGCTTTTCACATGTCTGATTTTCCCTGACAGTTTTCAATAAACCTTCAATAGTACAGAAGGGCTAATTTCAAGCTAACTTTAGTTTGTTTCTGGTGATTGGGATTTGTGGAGATTAGTTTTTTTAGGTTTGTTTGGGTTTTGGTGGGGGGGCTTGTTTGTTTATGTTTGGGTTTTCGTTCATTTGTTTGTTTTTTAACAAAGGCTACTAAATTATTTCTTTTGTGAAAAATCCATATAGCTGTAGAGAAGAGTAGGCCATGTTTGGTATTTTTGTAGTCTTGATTTATCTTTGCTATGCACAAGGTAAAAGAATGAAAAGAATGGCCTCTGACAGAGAGATGTGTCCCTCAAAAGACTCCATTATTTCAAATCTGATGTTTCCTGCAGGGAGTTTTGTCATCTACCTGCCTGTCCACCTGTTTCCCTCTTCTGCTCACACATGGAGTCACTGCCACACCCAGCAGCTTTTGGCTCAGCAGTCAGGTAGTGCTGGCACAGTCTCACGTGGGGCCTCTCTGTGCAAAGGAGCCTCCTGTCTGGTTTTCGCTACTGGGAGAGTTTTGTTTTTTCTCCTCCCACCACTGATATCAAGGGTGACATAATCCAGATTTGGATTTTGACTGGGCCACACAATCACAACTGCAAGACTTGCTCTCCTATCTCCAGGCATAGATGGGAAAGAAATTACCTGGAAATGGTCTTCACTCACTAGGAGACTCAGAAAACTGTGACAAATTTGGCTCCTGTGAAATGAATTCCAGGACAGGCCTCCACAGAGGCCCATTTGAAGCTGGCATAACTTAAAGCTACCCTTTATTACTGCAAGCTGTGTCCATGGCGGAGATCCAAGCTGAGAGTCAGCAAAAACAGATGAAAGCAACCAGCACTGTTTCCTCTATGCCTTTCGCACTAATGAACTCTATTATGTTTATGAAATTGGTTCTCACCTACAGCTTGAAAATACAATTATAATTTGGTCCTTTTACTTCTTGCATATTCTTTAGTATGCTGTTCCTAAGCCAGTTCAGAAATACCACAGCATAAAAAGCTTGTTCTCAAAAGGGCTTTTATGTTGTTGGTTTTAAATGCTTTGAAAACCATTAGATTGTTCCAGGTTTACCGGGACGTTTCCATAAAAATAAGCTGCATGCCAGAGAATCTGAGATTCATATATTACAGGATATGGTCTCCTCACACCCTCCACCTACTCATTTGGAAGTGTCTCATGGTTTTCCTGCATCATTTGACACATCTGTATTAATTTAATTGTTCTAGCCTTTCAGACTGTATTGTGAAACAATTGCTTACAGGACTCATTAAAAGAAAATATAACAAAAAATTCCCATGCGTTGTACCTCCTCCACAGTAACCTAAGCCTTGGAAACTTGCAGGGTGTCCAAAAACTGGTTTTTTTAAACAGAACATTTTGACCTGTGTTTGAGTAGGCAGCCAGTGTGCTTCCTGAGTGTTTGGGCAATGTTTCTGTATGTCTGAAAATGTGGTGAGTGAAATGGGAATGTGTTACATATTACGTGGTAATTTTTTATTGTTATTTGCTTATTTCAGTTTTGGTCCTGTCTCAGAAAGGTGCTCAACCATTTCTCACTGTCAACCCTCAACTAGTAAAGCATTTTCTTTAGTCTCACTGAAATGAATGCAAACAAAACGTATGCTGAGAGGTAAGCATTAGCTTGGAAAGTTTAGCTGAATGGAATATTCTCTCACTAGTCTTTGAAAGTTAACCTGGCAAGAGATGTTACTGGAGTGCATCTGTTTATCTCAATTAGTATTGTGTCATACAGAAAAATACACACTGCCAAATGCTTGAAATTCCACTGTTCCTTATTTCACTCCTTAGCAGAGAGGAGAACTCCCTGCATCTCCAGCTGAGATACTAAACATCTGGTGCATCTCTAAATTCATATCTGCCTCAAGGTCATGGAAGAAGACATGATAATGATGCTGAAATAGGCTTATGCAATGCAATGGATGTAGCTAGTTTTAAATGTTTAAGATTGGCTAATGTATATATATATATATGTATAAAGTTGTATTGAAACATGCGTTATTGTAGAGAAAAAATGTGGCTTATAGGCCGATTTGGAGAGTGTCGCAAGGAATATATGAAAATGCTGCTTAGTGTTGAGGGAAGGATCACATCTGAATCCATCCAGAACTGAATTATCTACTGACAGATCTTGATCATGAAAATCATTTAGATGGAGATTAAGAGTGCCTTTCACCTTAATGTAAAAATGGCTTAGTAATAGGAAAATAGAAATTAAATGTCCTTTGCTTTCTACCTTCCTTTTACAGGGCTTGTGTAACACACCTAAGCTGAAATGTTTTAATTTCTCTGAGTTAATGTTTTGGCAAGACTAGAAAAGTCTCACCACATTCATAAATGCATTTTACACTGACTTTGTAACAGAATACATATAAACAGAATCTATTCTACAGTACCTGGAGTAGGGCAAGATTTATGGTATTTTTAGCTTAACGAGTAGGCTCAAGTGATGAACGAACTTTTGCAAGAATGAATTTTAACAAGTTTAAGACAGATGTATTGTACTGTTTCTCTGAGTACCAGCTGAGTTCCTCTTCATTTCAGCCTGTCCATATTTTCATGCCACATTCGTCATTACATTTGACTGCCTGGAGACTTGACTCTCCTCCAGTTCAGCTTTCCAGGCACACAGATGTAGTAGAGATGAGTAGAGATGAGATTTTGTTGAAGCTCAGGCTCTCAAGGCTTCAAGATCACTTGCAGAGGTCTCGGAAGCTCTGCCTTGAGAGCCAGGGACCCCAAATGCTGGCCTTGGAGTTCAGGACTAGCAGGAGGAATAACAGCCTTCCTGTCAAAACAGCAGAGTCAGGTGTGATCCTGGAACAGATGTCATGAGATCCCATGAGAGACAAGAGGTATCCTTCTGTTTTTTCCTTCTCCATCCCTAATCACTTTCTCCTTATATCTTCCATTATTTCTTCCACTTCTGACCCCAGGACCATATGCTGGATTTGGCAAACACCTCATCAGCTTTAAATGAAATATAGTAAGTTCCACAAGTGATCATTTAGTCAGAAAATCACTGACTTTCTCTGGAGCCAACTCTTGTCCTGATGAGAGGGAAACAGAATAACCCATAGCAGTTTTGATGGGACACATCATTGACAAAGATGCTCAGTAAATTTGCACTACTTGGGGAGAAACAATAAAAACTATAATTTGGCAAACGCAGGAAAAGGCCCTTGATTAATGTGAGCACTTGCAGGTAAGCAGGAGCAGTTCAATGACTTTGCAAATCCCTTCTCAAAGGCCAGTGGTGTTTAATAACTCAGAGAGGTGCAAGGAGAGGTGCCTCTCTTTGCACCCACACTTGGTACCTTATGAACTGTACCTCAGTATATCACTCTTTTCATTGTAAGCTTAATTCAGAGTTCAGACTACACGGGGGAATAGTGTGCACAGCACTGATTTTATCATACTTTCCATCTCAGCTGGCTTTCCAGCAGAGAGGTGATGTAAGCACTCTAAGGAGCAGTTTGGTTATATTCAGAAAACAGATTTTTTTTTAAAATAGTTTTTCTCTCATTTGGTTTTATTGGTGTATTAGAATAGAGGCAGCATTAAACAGCTTGTGTGTAACTTCAAAGAGATCATGAACTTTTGCCAATTATAATAGATCTAAAAATATGTATGTATTTACAGAGAAGTATCCATATGTGCCAACATATAGCCGACACAGAAATGTGTGTGCTTCTAGTGGAAAAGTTTAAGAGCATACAAGCTAGTGGAGGACCACAGATGTGTTCATTCATAAAGGTTTTTTTTTTCAGTTTGAGCACCAGTTTCAAGTTCTTTTCCAGTACTAATTGAATTGAGCGTGTCTAAAGCACCAAGGGTTAGCAAAATCCAGTGGACTAGACTGGGCATCTTTTGCAGAGAGAATTCCAGATCTAACTGTGTTAAAGTAAGTAATTTTCCTGTGGCCTGACACACAACATGTTTCTGTGCAGCAAATTTAGCAGAGGTTATGCAGTTTGCATCGTCTTTTTTTCCTCTCTTAGTCAGTTTTTCCAGCTAATGGAAAGAGAATGTCTTGGCTTCATCCTTATTCCACCCTCATTCCATCAGGCCAAAACTCAGAGTTGGATAACTCCCAATAGGATCAGGACACATATGGTCTCTTAAGTAATGCTTCTGAATCAGTACATGCATTTGCAAAATACATTTTTACTCTTTAATTTCTTTGCGACATCCATTCATTGCTGAGCCTACATTTCTTCATGAATAAACAAATATGTATATGTTTGCACGTATATACATGTAAATGTATGCATATTTATATACTAGTAAACCCATTCTCTCTACCTTACCAGCCCTCCAGAAGGTGGTGCTTACAGCTCTGTGTATGTGGTCTAAAGAGAGACATTTACTTTTGTATATGCAGTGACAGGAAGTGGGATGAACCAGTTCACATCTGTTAGCCATTAAACAGTGAAATAACAACAACAATACTAAAATATGATTTTAGCCAGGCTGGCAAGAACAGAAATCAGACATAGAAAGCTGAAGGTGAGTCAAAAGACAGCCCACATCCAGCTGATTTCTTCAAAGGCAAAATGCTATGTACTTTTTCCTGGTTTTCAGTTCTGCAAAAAATCGCCTTCTTGGATCCTTATAACATGCCATCAGAATGAGAGGGTTTGAGGATTTCCTGTAGAAAACTATAGCAGCATTCATTCCTGCAGCAGTGTCTGAGAGGAACAAGCACGGGCCTCAGAAATTCTGGGATTTTGAAAAGCAGCACTTACACTCCTTCCCAACCACCTCCTCCACCTTGTTCTGATGATATTTTCCCAGGACACTGGTGAACAATTGTAAAATGGATTAATTAGAAATGCATGCCATTTTTTAAATAGATACTACCTGATCCATTACCAAGGGTTGACAGGGTTTATTTAATAACTTTTGTGTGATGTATTTCTGATTTTCACTAAAATCTTACCAACTCAATTGGAGTAGAAGAGGCCTTAGCAGATCATGCCTCAGGACATTGCTTTTAGTGACAAAACCATCAATTCTTAAATCTAAAGGTTGCTCTTTTTCCTATATGCATGATAGTTGTTCCCAGATAGCAGCTGTCATTACAGAAAACTCTGGCAAGCTGAAGGAAAATCGTGATTAATTGGAGAACTGGTATTCACAGAAAATGGCTGGCTGCCAATGGGCTGCAAAAGTAAATAGCATCAATTAAGTCAACATAGCTAATTTTCTCCTGAGCTAGTAATTACACTCTGTGCACAATAACCTCTTTATTAAAATAATGGAATATTGTAGAAATATAAGTGAACAACAGTTGGAGTGTTATTCAAGCTATTTCTTCATGGTTTAATAGAATAAAAAAATATAAGCCCTGACTTTTACCATTTTGGACACTTTGGCAAATAACTACTTCTCCTCAAGTTCTCTATTTTTACTGTTTCTGTTTCATCAATCTGTTCATGTGTAAATAAAAAAATCAAGCTCTTGGTAGGGCATTTTATAAACATTGATGTGCAAATATTTGGTACAAATTTGAGTCTTAGTTTTAGGCTGCTTGTTTGTTTCAGTTTTCAAAGTCACAGTGTGTTTCTCAAGCCTGAAGTCAGGGATCATGTGATGGTGATCCAATGGTGGTGTGTTCTTGGTCAGGCTTCGCTGGCAGGACAGCCCTGAGCCTGGCCTAACTCAAGTGTTCTCGTTCCTGTGTTTGGAGGGACAGGACAAAGGGTGTCCAGGACGAGCTGTTCCAGGCTTGGAGGACCTGTTGATGCAAGCAGACTGGCAGGAAAACCTTTACCAACCTTTTCTATTTCAGTAGATATCTCAGGGCTGTGACTCAAAGGCCTCGTATGGTGGATTGTGCTCACTCCCATTTGGCAGAGAACAACAGGGGAGCTGGATACATGTAGACTAACTGCTGAACTCAAATATAATGCGGTGCTGGCTGCTCACTGAGGAATAGGAAATGACCACAATGACATTATCACCATCTTCTTCAGGTGAGGAGGGAGTGGTCTCTGCATGTTTACATTGTGTCAGATCGTAGCTGTGCACACATGTACGTTTCTCGTTTGAACTGTCTTGCAGAGAAGGTCAACAGATTATCTGAACCCTGGCCAGACTTCAAAAGTTCAGAGGTTTGGTTCAGAAAGAGCTGCAGTCACTGATTCAAAGTTTATAAAAGCTGTCCAGATTTTCTGAGACTGTAAAACTGGGCTGGAGCAGCATTTTTCCTGTAGCTTTCAGCACTTCTGTTTCCCATCCTAGCTGGACAGTGGAATCGAAAAAACACTTCTTCAGAAATTCCAAGAGCTTAAGAACATTTGGTCCCAGTCTGGTTCTAAAAATGAGTAAGGATCTGGGAAGCTGTCTGGTGGAGTAATATCTAACCTACCTAGTAAGTGCCTTTGTGCCTGCAGCTCCCTTTGGACTGGGGGGGTATTTTTGTAGCTGGAGTTTGGTGCAACACTCAGCATGCCCCCTAACAAACTAGCTTGTCATATTTTCCTAGTTGCTTACAGGTTCTTATGGATATTAAAGCAGATTCTGTTTAATCTTTGATCGTTAGCAGGGTACTCTGGTGAAGAAAGAGCCCAGTGGTTTGACAGCTGCAATATTGCTACGCCAACAGGGAGTGTTATATTTCAGCATAGCAGAAAACGTGCTCCTAATGCTTTGGGGTTTGAGATACAAAAAGGCTGTTTATAATGTCACATGGCCAAGGCATGGCCTAGGCAAGTCATGGGAAGGAAATCAATTTCAGCTCTTGCTGTTAACTCTTTCACAGCACTACTTTGGGATTATGATGTAAGGACTAAATATCCATCCTTTTTCCTCCTGCTTTAAAAATGCTTGGGGTACTTTACCGGAGTGTATTTACAAAAGTTCTGGATTACTGCAACAAGTGGGTCAGTACCAACATGTTTCTTGTATGCCAGCAATGACCACTGTAGAGGCAGCAGCCTAAACCCTATTGCTGCAGCTGGAACAGAATTTGTCAGGTTTGAATATGTTATTTCCATTTGGCCAGGCTAAATAAATGCATCTTAAGCTATTCTTACCCAAATCTATGGTCTTTTTTTTTTTTTTTAATTTCACTGGGAAAACTGGACTTTCTTTTACAGTCCTGGGAAGTGAGGATTTGTATTTGCATACTAGTTTTTACTGTCAGTAAAAGAAAACTAGCTAACATATCCTCCTAAGAAATTTCAGGTATGCAGATGTAACAGACTTTTTCAGAGGCCCCCAAAGACACAGATTCAAGTTCTGCCCTTCAAACTTAAGACTAACTGAATTGCAGGAGTATTTGCAGTAAGAGGAGGGAAAAAAATTGCTAAACCAGTCACAAAGAGAGGAGAAATTTTAACACTCAGTTTGGATCTAGGTTCACACATTAAGTCATTCAGAAGATTTGGGATCTGTGACTGTGGAAGGAGTTCACTCACATTACTGTGTATAGTAAGAAACTTCCAGCAACTGTGCTTACGGTTTCCGTGGGGAACAGACATTATGCGGGGCTCCCTGGATGCTTCTGAGGGAACAGAATGCAGCTGTGTGTAGCCTCTGGCTCTTCCAGGGACACCAAGTTGTAGGTTCCCTATGAAGTAGTTCTGCGAGATATATATTCTCACCAAGACAGAAATCTTCCTGTACTTTCCCAAGGGATTTGGTACTGCCGAAATATTACAGACATTGGAAAAATCTCTTTGAATCTTATCTGCAAATTTAAACCTCTTGGCACCTTTCTTTTCATCACGGGAAGAATTTTTTTGAGTTTTCTTTACTGTATTTAGGGTCCAAGATAGGCAGGTTTAAACCACTGTAATGATGCCTCTGTGGAGTCAACCTTTCTCCATTTTTAAATAAGTACCATGGTACCTCACAAGATGGTCAAGCAAATTCATATTTGTGTATTAGAACTCTTTAAGCTGAAGGGAGTGTACAAATGCAGTGTTCATTTCACTGGGTGCATTTCTGGAGTAAAACTAGATTTCACATTCATTTTGTATTAATAGAGAAGGTTTAAAGTAATAGCAAGTTAATAAAACTAATGTACAATTCTACATCCTATCACAGGATACTTTTAGCAATTAAATGTTATTTAGACTCTGAAAATAGAAAACATTGGAATTTGTACTGACTTATCATGGCCTCATAGAGATTAATTTGATGCTTGGTGGATATAATTTTGCCCCTCTCACTTTTATTACCTATTACATTTTACTCCAGTTTTGAGCCTCACATGCTTGGTTAAAAAAGTGCAATAGTTAGGCTGCAAGACTGAACAAGACTTCCCACTAAACATGTTATCCATGTGCACTATATGTGAAATTTCACATTAAAAGAACATTACTAAGATTTTTGAGGCATGTAATTGTGAAAATGGAACTTGAGGCTGCATGCACACTTTCAGTTCAGGTCACACACTTGCATTTTGATCATGTAGTTTAAGTCACTAGTTCCTCGCACTTGTCAGCACTCAGGATATGTCTGTTCCTCAGATGCACCAGAGCTGTGAAATTAGGCAGGCCTAGTGCCTTTGGATGTGGATTCAACATCTCTCTCATCATATGCATTAAGAGAGGCAGAGGACTGCTGGAAAAAAAAAAGAATGATCTCTGTCCATCTCTTCCAGAATTCCCGTGAGATGATGCTAAGCAAGGCACTAAAACCAAGCCTTATCAAAGCTGACTAAGAAAGTTTTGTTTCTTACTTCTGGTGTTGAGAGGTGCAGGAAAAGGCAGTAAGAACTTGCACTATGGGCACATAAGTACTGTGAAAATTTCATTCCCAAGGATAACAACTGGAAAAAATAAAATTGTGACCATTATTTCAGCTGCAAAATGGAAACTATTTTGTGAAGATAATTAATACATACAAAACACTAAGATACTACTGTATTACATAAGACATGAAAAATCTTGAGGAAATTAATAGAGCTATCCTGAGAATAGCTTCTGAATAAGGTGAAGCATGTAAGGGCTGTAATTACACATTGAAAATAAGTCAAAACAACCAACTGAGCACTGTATTTTTGTGAGCGCTTTTCATTTTAATTCACAAAATGAGACAAAGACCCACTTAAAAAAAAAAAAAAAAAAAAATAGCCCCAGACCTGACTGTGCAAACATTGTATTATATATTCACAGGGAGACCAAAGAAAGGTCAGGTATATTGTCATTTCTGACTTTCTGAGTGTTTGACTTGGCAACTTCAGCTCTTTATGAGTCACATATGTACTGGGAGAAAAGTGCTATAAATTCGTGGTCAGATCTTTTTTTTATATTATTCTTGCTTCTCAATGTCATAAAATAACTAAGTGCAGCTCAGTTTCACCTTCCATTTAAAAGAAATGCAGTATTTTAGATGTGGTTTTGTACTTAGTGAAGAATGTAAATTTGACATAGAGGAACATTAGTTCTTTTCAGGAAAAGTTTCCTGCTAGCAGCTTTCAGAAAGAACTGGGTTTTCTCATTAGAAGCGGAGTAAAAATGAGATGCATTTGCAAATACCACTGACCTTCTGTGAAGATACCAGCACTATTACTTCAATTTTTAAATACTGGCCAGCCAGTGGGTCATGAATGGGAGCAGAAGAGAACAAGGAAAAAGTGAAAAGATGGGCAAAAAATAGACTGCCTCTATGGGAAGTACTGTTTTCCTCATAACACCAATGTTTCTTGCTCTGTGTTAAAAGACAATGTGTCTTTCTTCATTCTTGACCATTGTCATAGCTTACTGTCAAAGGAGCAAGGAGAGAAAAAAAGAGAGAGAGATCTGTCAAGGGGAAGGTGATAACGACTTTTAACAATTTTAAAGGTTGAGGTTAAAAAAAGGGAATATTCTTACAGAAGTATTTAAGCTCTACTCAAAATGCTGACTGTGCAGGGACTCTGCATTTTAATTATCACCTTGCAACTTTTTTTTCCTTAGGAAGTGGTTTCCACACAAAAATAAAAAGGCAGGATCAGGCAGCCCTATAGCCTTCTGCACAGATGTTCATCTCTTTGGTGAGAAGTGGTGACAGCAAGCAGTTGCCTTGGCGTGGTTTTCCCTAACCAAGGAGATACGCTGCACAGTAGGTGAGAAGTGGGCTTCAAGGTTTCCCAAAGGAAAGTCAAAGCTCCAAAGGAGTCAGCCTTGTTTACTTCAGGCAAAAGAACTGGAGTTACCAGAGTCTGGGTGAAGAAGATGGTGAGAGATTAGACAGTAATTTTCTATATAGTTCAATGGACATTTGATGAACTTTATTGATTTTCTGTGACTTCCTCAGCTCCTTTTCTCATTCATATTTTTACCACCCTAGTTTGGGAATGAGGAATAATAGCACTAGAAGGACATTTACAGGAGTGTTTCAGAAAGGTGAAGAAAGATATTTCCCTATCCAGGGATTTTCTCTTTGACTGAGTATACTTTTTTATGCAAGCAACAAATACATATTATATTGTATTAGGAGTAGCATTGGTTCGTAAACCTTTTCTTTAGCTTAAAAAATATCCAGTCAGACTTTGAAGAAATGTTCTTCTGTTGTGATTTTAGGATGGTACAGTTTCTTCTAGGAGAATTGAAGTAAGGAGATGAGGAATATTCATTTAGTTCACTGTTCTCTGTGTTTGGTAAATGGAAGAAATGAAATTGCAAAGATGTAGGGTTGGTGGCCTTGATGGACTCTGGTAGAGAGGGTTCTGTAGAGGTTGTTTGACTGTTCAATATAAGAAAATATCAAAGTTTACTGGTGCCAAATTCTCTGCTAGGAAGCTAAATTAGGAAAATAAATAAAACATGCTCATGGTCAGCATAAGCTTGATCCAATAAGAAACTAAGTCTCATAGGTAATGGATGCCAATGTCTGTGTGAAAAGCCAAAACATTGTACAAAACCCAATTATAGCTGACAACAGGCTGATGGTGCTGACAGCAAGCAGGTAAATGCTTCAGAGTCTGTGCTTGTTTGCTGTGATTTCATCACCCTGGTAACACTCAGGCCCTGTTTCTGTGCAGCCATTTCTATTACATGCTCCATCCACTCACCAGCTCTGTTTCCTCACTCTGACTTCTTCGGGTACCAGGTTTATTTTTGGTGGCTGTTTAAGCTGATGAAGCATATAACCTTGGATCAACACCACGTTTCAGATTTCTCACTCAGTATTGCCTGTTTTTCTTGCCTAGGAAAGCCTGGGATAAACACTGCACACACTGGTAGTGAGATGCATTACAGACTGCCTCCTCAACAACTCGCACAGTGTGTTTTGTTACAGAAAAAAATAAATACATTGGGTAGACAGGAAAATTGCTTGCAGCAATGAGTGGGAGTTTACAAACTAACTAAAGGGCTTTGATTCCTTTGTCCTCTAGTTGCACTAAATACCAGAAGATAATATCACAGCATAGCATAAGTGAAAACACTGAAGGCAACCCATTTGTTTATTACTGTTTTGTTTGAATTTATTGATACACGTGTTCTGCTCTGAGTGCTTATAGAGTTACATAAACATGGTTTTACCCAGGTAGGTTTGTTGCTTTTTTTGTTGTTTTTTTTTTTTTTTTCTGAGCCACAAATTATAATGTTTATCGTGCTGATGAAGCAATGGTTGGGGGACAAATATGACATTTAAAATAGACTTGGACTTCCCAATCATCTGAAATGCTGGCAATGTTGATTTGTGGTCAGTTAATTTTCTTGGCCATTGTTTTTCTACTGTGTGATGCTGTGAGGTTATTTCTAGGCAAAATGAAATATACAGTTATACATAGTAAGAGAATTGTATAGTAGAAAATGTTCTTGGCATTCACACAATATTCAAAATGAGTACATAATGTGCACTTGAATGGATGAGCTGTTTTTTGTTTGTTTTTCCACTGGCAAACCAAGAAATAAAGCACAATCCATTTTGAATTTAATTTTTCCTTTTTTCAGTTGGGTTTTTTTTGCATTTTTTTGTTTGGTTTTTTGTTTGGTTTTTTTTAAGATACAAAATCTTATTTTCCTTTACACTCAGTTCCAAGATTCTGAACCAAAAACTTACTTAAGTGATATTTCCATCATTTCACTGACCTTACTTATTCACTTTTCAACCCAGTTCAAAAATCTTAAGAGATTCAGATACTTGAGAAAACAAGAAATGTATTTCCTTATTGAGTATTGAGTTCAGCTTTTGATCCTGATGTAAATATAGAGCTGAAATTCAGCAAGAGACAGAGGCCAGCAGAAAGCTGGGCACAAACACTGTTTTGCAATGTTTGCATGGGGGAATAGCTCAGCACCATCTTCACTGCCTCACATTTGCAGTACCTGGAACTGAGATGCTGCGGTTAGACAAAGCAGAGAGCGTAAACTGGGCTTGGACTTGGGTGGGACTCCAAGCCTGAGGGCTGGATTCAAGGCTAAGAGAAAGAGAAAGGAGGCTTTCCTTTTATTTCAGTGGTCTTTGGACCAGCCTGAGATTATCTGGCCCTGCCTCATTTGCTCAACAGAGACAGAGACCGTGGAAGCTGTTCCAATATACGAACTGAAGCTTCTGAACCAGAAGAGCTGTAACTTAACTCCCAGGTTGTTTTTCCTCGAGCAATCAGATTATTTGTTCTTTTAGAGGGTGACAGCAATTTCATTCACAGCAAGTAAAAGAAAATGGAAGCATTCCTGGTAGAACAGAACCTAATTTGCAGGGATTGATAAACATTCTTGAGCTAAAGAGAAGTTGTGGCACAGCATCTTGTGCTGTGAGATCATTTCCCATTGTTCTAGGAATATATTCTCTTATTATTATGCCTTGGAATGGAAATGCTGGAAAATGGATACAAGCAGGATATGGTCTAGTATTTCTAGGTAAAAAAACCTCACTTCTTGGAAGACTTGAATAATTTTCTTTTTAAAAAAACCCGGCACAGTTAAAAGAATTCAAGTGACAAGCAATTTGCATATTTAATGCCATGTATTTCCTTTATGTTTTATCCTCACTTACATACATAATAGAATGGAAAGCCTCTTTTTCCTTCCATCTAAATATTTTTTTTTAATTCAATTTGCATAACTGCCTTCCCAAAGGCACTAAGTGTCTTTGGTACATATGAGGATGGAGTCAGACTAGGGTCAGAATGCTATCTTTTGAATTCATGCCCTAGACTGGAAAAAAATGGTTAATGAGTTGCAGAAAACAAATTGGCTTCACTCTTTTGATGCAACAGAGACGTCTGTCTGTGTTGCTCAGGCTGTCAAATGTTCCTAGAAACAGCAGTTGGGCAAACTGGTAAAGGAGATTCAAAGAAAAGAAGCAGCAAGTTAAACAAACTCTGCAATCCTGCATGGACACATAAAGAAGAAAAGTCATTGCATTCACATGTCTTCCTTCTACAAAGCAAGATGTGGAAAATCATCAGTTTTTCTAACCAGACTGTGCTAGTAATTTTGTAATTCCAGGGTTCTTTTCCTCCTCTTTCCCATCCATCCCCAGCAGCGCTTCAAGATTAGCTGTAATTTTCATGGTTCAGTTATTAGGGTTTGAGGTGCAGAAGGTTTGGCGGGTAGCAACAATGAACCCTAAAATTAAGCATTTAGTACTGAATGTTTCTATTACCCTGGATAAATATGCCTGTATTTTTGTTGGATGGGTTCAAGAGCTAAAGTGGCTGGGAAAACCTGAAATCAACTAAAACTAAGTGAGGGGAATGGAAAGCAATTATTTGCCTCAAGTGGTGACTGGGGAGTGGGGAGAGCAATAAGGGGGAAACCAGGCAAGACACTTGAGAGGTACAGTAATAGATGTGGGATACAGAGTTAATATCAGAGGGTTAAGAGACAGAACTGTTTATTTGCTCTCTCTTTATATTTTCTGTTCCTTACATTTCTTCTCCGTTCATATTTTGTTGACATACTTCACTTTTCTTTATTTCCCTCTTTCCCCTTTTTCCTTTCTTCCTCTTTTTTACCTTTATTATCTTTCTTCACCAATCACACTCAACCCACTCTAAGCATTCTGTTTCTATACATCTTACAGCAGCCCTTAGACCGAGCCCTACAGTATTTACTGCAGGGATTAATAAGAGGGATGTAAATAAGAGGTTTGTTACTATAGATGGAATAGTGAGTGCCTACATACATGCCTCCAGCAGTGCTCATTCTGGTAACACCATTGTGCTGAGCACTGGGATGGTGGTTTTGTCTGTTATTGTGGTATTCTGACAAAGAACAGTTGTATGAGATAATGTCATATGCAAGATATGCAGTCATTTGTAATTTTGTTTGCCACAAATATCACTTCCTAATTTTTTTTTTTTTTTTGTATTTTAAACTTGCACTTCCTGTAGTGAGAAATTCAGCTTCCCTCCAATATGATATTCTTGCTTGAGAGGAACTTCCCTTCACCCACAGTTTGTTCTTCACCTGGTATCACTTTACTTCTTTCTTTCATCTTCTTTAGGGGCTAACCTGAAATAGAAAGAACTCCTGCTCTGTACTGCTCTTGCTGTTTTCCTTCCCAAACTCATTACCTCTGATCTCACTGTATTTCCTTGTTCTGGCTATAGACTGTTGTTCTACTCTGGTGAATTAAATTTACTCTTAATTTCCCACATGTTCAGCACCACCAGCTGACAGAATTTACTGTGGCTCTATCCTTTGGAGGTGTACTTCATTTTCTACAATTCGAGGCAGGGCTCTGTTGCCTTCTCCTCTACATACTGTCCCTTCTACATAAGCAAAAAGGCTGAATCCTCCTGAACAAATAAATTTGGTTGTACAGAGACTGCAACAGAAAAAAATTTCATGTACTATTAGAAATGACCCACCAAAGCTGGTGGAAAATGTGGAGATTGTACTAGACATGTTAAAATGAGCATCTTAGGAGAGTAAATGGGTAAGTCTGGCTGCAGAGATACTAGACTAAGTAGACAGCTGGAGAAGGGTGATGAAAATGACAGCTGGATTAGCAGGTCATTGGGATCCTGTCACATGTGTGTGTAGCTTTTCAAATCACCCAAAGTGGGAGACAAAGTAGAGTGAGTAAATCCTGATGACTCACAGAGGTGGAACAGGATGGAGACATTAATCACTGTCATCCCCTGCAGTGTGCAAAGAGGCACACTAAAACCAGCACCAGCCTGCCGGCTGAGGAAGGTGAGGAGCCATGAGAAGCAGTTGATAGCTGACAGGTCCTCTGTGTGTCACTGCAGAGAGGCCAGGACAGGAGACCAGGATATGAGCACCTGGATGGATGTGTGTATGCTGGGCAGACCACTCATGTGTGGCAAGCCTTGGCATTCGTGGATGGGGATGGGAGTATGAGTGTGTCTGAAATCAGCTTTGATTTAAAATTCCCTTCTCCTACAAGTTCTTTCATGGCTTGCTGTATTGTTGTTACAGCAGCTCAGGGTCATTTCCTGCAAGTGAGCCAACTCTGCTTCTTAGGGATGGCTGGGAACTCCTGGGACTCCTGAGTTTCCCCTGGGACAGAGGAAAAAGGAGGACAAGAGCAGATAGTCCTCTAGTACACACACAAGGCAGAGACAGTATGAGTCTCCACATCATAGACGTGGGGGCTGAAAATAACATTTGTTGAACCACCAGCTTCACCTTTTATAGAGGAACTGCAGCCTGGACCTAAAGCATGACATCCAAGACTCTGATGTTACCCACTCTGTTATCTCGCTCCTGGAAGTAGAAAAATGCTCTGTCAATGAATGCTACAAATTCCATCTAGGGCACGCTGCCACACTTTTATAATTTTCTAGATAAAGCAGAAAGGAGAGACTACTATTCTGCATAAAGGGAGAAGCATGCTTCTCATTAACAGATGTGTCTAATGCTGGAACACAAAGTACTTGGCACAAAATTGGAAATGCATGAAAACGTGACTATTGCATTCCCCATTCTCATTTGAGATATTATCCATATAATCTCCTCCTCCTAAGTGTCAGATCCAGCTGATTAGCCTTGTTTTCTAACTAGACAAAACATTTGATGATGTCTACGTGATTTAGAAGCAGATTGCTTCTAAACACAAAAAACATACTGCTGAGAGGAGTTGGTGAGCTAGGTAGCCTGGTATTCAGATTCTTGACACCAAGGTATCAAGATTGTTTCTTTCCTACAGGATTTAAAGGTGAAGGTAGATTAGATTTGCTCTTCCAAAAGTGTCAGCATAATGAGCAAGGAACCCTTAATAGGACCACAGTGTCTAACAGCTCACGAAAAACAGTGAGCTGTTCAATTTTAAGTCAAGGATATAGAGAATTGTTTATATTCTGCTCTGAAATCACAGACTGGAGCCCCCTTTTGAGGCAGATCCTCTGACATGGGAAGATAATCAATTTAGCTGGAACTGCAGTTCTGGAGTGGAATATAAATTTTGCTGTAGGTGGTTTTTAGAATATTGTATTTTCTATCCAAGACCACTGCAATACTAAATTGCAATTTTTTTCTTGAAGAGCATGTGTCGTTGGCATTTACAAATCTGTAAACTTACACTAAATGGATCTCTTACAGAATGTCTGCTAAAATTTAACTCACTTTTATGGCACCTTTAGAGATTAGTTAAGAGACATTAGAGTGGGACAAAAATGTCACGACATGTCCAAGGTCACTTAATTGTTGAAACAGAATAGCAAGTAACAACAGGGAATGAGATGATCTGGTTGTCTTCTGTATTCATCTCAGGTTCCCTTCTCTGCCGCTGTCCCATAGCAGTTGTACGTGAGTTCAGATCTGCAAACACTTTTACCTAATTAGCAGCCTCTCAGTCAATGGCCTCATTCAGCTGTCTCAATGAACGTTGGCTTTTACCAGGTCCCTTTCCCATTTGGATTCAATAGAATATTTATGTAAGTGAGAGCTGGTGATAGGGGACTAGCAGGACTTGTGTGGGCTGAGAAGGGTTCATGTGCCTTTGTAATGGATTTTTTAAAGCATTTTCTTCTCAGACAGGTCTTCTCTTTCTTTTCTTTCAAGTTGGTAGTCTCAGTTAATAACTCTGCTTCATTTAAAGTTAATGCCAAATTAGTGCTATTTTATAGGGTGTTTGCTTTGTAAATGGAGAGCTGGTAAATCAGTGTGCTAATTTCTGTTGTCACCCCAGTGTTAAATTTTGTTTTTGTCAGATGATTATCTGTTATGTACACAACACTGTAGTTTCATACTTGTCATTTGACTCTCTCAGTTACAAGACCCTTGTTGCACGCCTGTCTCAAGGCTTCTTCTACAGATCTCTGACTGCAGCAAGCTTACAATTGTTGTTTTAGAAGCCTAAAAGATATGAAACTGCAAAAGGGGAAAAACATTTTAAATATAACTGTGCATTAAGTATGGTTACTGAGTCATTGTTTCGGTTTTGTGTAGTACATATTTCTGGCTAGTGCAAAATGCACAAAGAACCAAATTTTAAAACCATCTGCACCTCCTGTTTCTGTCTAAGACATTATTTATGTTTTTGGCTTTGTACCCTGAGCTAAATACAGAATGTGTAAAGACTGTTAATTAACCCTTTGAGACATGAGTTTCCCATCAATGTGTGCAACAGGAACATGTTTTTAATTAGACAGTAAAACTCCCAGGATTTACATTTGTTCAAAGTGTGCTCCATTATGAAACTAAAGGGAGTACATGTTAAATTAATTAAGAGGGGAAAAAATGGACTCTGTCTTTAAGTAAAGCTAGATGTGTCTCACATTCCCACCAAAGCCAGGAAGTGCATATTTACATTAATCCAAGATATTTTAATGAATATGATCATGGTTAGATACAGTTTTTCTTACCTGAAAGGGCAACCTTTATTTTCTCTTAACTATAATTTTTTTTAAGATCTGTCCCAAATGCCTTAGGTATTTCCCAGTATGCCCAGTCTTCTCCCATTATGGTGGATGTGGTGGTCAGTTAAAGAAGGAGTTCTGCATAAAGTTGAGCTCAGCTCAAGCCCAGAAAAATCTTTGAGAACGTAGCTAACATAAGCTGTATGAAATCAAGTTCATTCATTGCGTAACTGAAGTTATATACATCAGTGAGTTGTAGCCCAAAGAAACACTCTGGCTGTTTAATGATAAAATGGGGCAATGCTCTTGTGATGTGCCATTGTTTGCCATAACCCAAAACAAACTGAACGCTTCATGGGGAGATAATCTTACCTGCAGTATTATTTCAATCCTAAGTTAAACTTTATAGAGAGATTGTAATATTGATATGTGTAATAAAACATGCTATAAATAGAAGGCACGGTGTTTGTGTTCTTATACTGGTGTATTTGCTACTCAGTCATTTCAATTTTAAATCAGAAATTCCAGAAATGCCTAATTCAAGCAAAAGTCTTAAGGGTCTGAAAAATATGTTTTAAATAAAAGCTTGTTTAAATTACACAAGCACAAGAGAGGGAGAGCAATTCAAACTGGGAAGCCTGTTTGTTTTTCTTTGTTGGTATTAAACTTAAAATTAAATGTAATATGTTATCTTTTTCTTTTTCCTTTCTTTTTTTGTTAAAAGGATTTTAACTAAACTCTTCACACTCATATATAGTGTCTTAGAGTGCCAGGTTTCAAGCAAAGTGAATTTTTTTGGACAAGTGGTAAAACAACAGAAATGGTAGTTCAAGGTAAATGTCTCCAGACAGAAGAGGTTCAGCTGTGTAACTGTTGGTCGAGAAGCTCCATGGGCTTTGTGCTTGGTACAGTGCCATGGATGATTTTTACGCTTCCCTGCAGAAATCTCCTCCCCCGTTACCATATCTCTGTAATGATCCTGAACAGAAGAAGTGCCTGATCCTGCTCTCTTCATAGGAAAACAGAGACATTGCTTAGAGAAGGTCTGCAGGCTGTAGCATGTAAAAATTAAAAGAAAAATACATTCAATAGGGTGAATTGGTTTGACCATTATCTTGTTTCTAGTGCTGGTATTTGCACCTATGCTAGCTGAGTACAAACTGATGACATCCATATATTTGTTTAACCTTGTATTTCATGTAAGATCCTCCAGGTTCAAAAGCAATGGCTAACCTGCCTCCTAGGCTAGGCCAGGAATATCTCTGGAGGATTACTGCTCCAAGAGATTTAAGGAGATTTCAGATACACTTATTTAATGGGGGATGAGGTAGCACGGCTTTCAAAGGTGGCACCTCATCCTTTGCCACAAAGTTTGCAGCAAAGCCGCACAAACAGCCACTCTGACAGCAAAGACAGTGTTGGGGCTAAGGATCTGGGGACAGGGACAGGGCACACCTTGGTCACTGTTGGCTGAAGAGCTGCTGTACACTTAACTGTAGGTGAAACACCAGCTTTAGAGGGTAAAATTGCCATACCACTGCTTCAACACAGAAGTGCAACTGGAACAAAGTAAAATCTTAAATCACAATTTAGACTGTGTGCAGTAAGCACATTTTTTATGTTATGTAAAAAAACACAGACAACCTATTGTTTATATTTTATATTAAACAAAGGCCCCCCAGTGTTTGATAACAGAAGTGTATGTACAGTTCAATTCATGCCTACTTGGGATCTTCAGATCCCCAGTCTGTTTTTCTGTGCATGATCTGAGATTTTTAAATGCACGGAAATGGCAATGCACTCTAGCACTGAAGGACCTGTGCCTCTGCACTGGGGTTATGAATAAATAATTGAGGAGGAAAACAGGTTGGAAACTGGGAGAATGCCTGTCTTATAACAAGATAATTGCCTGTTTTGGTAGCTCCATCAACCTTCCACTGTACTTCAGGGTGCTCTGGTTGTAGAGTAGATCTGGTGACTCACTGTTGTTGTTTACCCTTCTGGCCACTCATTGGCCTGATAATCAGTCTTGGGTCCCCTTAGCTTCATCTGAATTTTCTCTGATACATTGATGAACTGATTCAGTTTGCTAACACAGAAGAATAGGATTTGGTGGGAGTGGGTTTTTTTGGTTGTGTGGTTTTTTTTGTTTGTTTTTTTTTTTGGGGGGGGGTGTTTCATTTTGTTTTGTTTGGATTTGCCTGGTTGGATTTTTTTCTTGGTTTGTGCTCTGCTAATTTAATGTTTTGTGTCCTTTCTCAGAGGACTGGATTTAAGTCCTTAGGGTTCCTAAGTAATGTGCTAACAGAATTAAATTTTTATGGGTCTTAATATACTTTTAAATCGGTGTTTCTCTGATGTTTTGTACTTCAACATCTTCTGTGTTGCAGATATTTCAATTCTGGGCTTAAATATCAAAACTTTTAGCTAATGTGATCCTTTAGGAGGAACAGGACTTTCAGTTGTGTAGTAATTAAGCTTTTGAAACACCTGAGTTGTCTCCTCCTCTTCCAATCTCTTTTATCTTGCATAGTCATTTACACTCGCTCAGAGTGAGTGCAAAGTGGCTGCAAAATCCTGCCTCATCAACTGGTAATAGTTTACAAATGTGTAAATGACTATTCAATGTGCAAAGCTGGGTGAAAATCAAGCTCCTTACCGTGCTTGGCTGGGGAGATGGCATTACAGTTTTCAGCAGATATCTTGCAGGTTGTTGTTCCTCCAAGTGGTTCTTCCTCGTGTTTTTAGTAAGGCAGCAGTGATGCTGAAGTTGATGGGGAAAATGACGAGGAGGTAGGTATAGACTTGTCTGATGGTTTATATATTGTTAAGATAGCCAGGAATTGCTCTAAATTCTACAGTACAGTGAAGGACATTAAAAATCAGGATCCTTCACATTGTACCTACATGTTGCACCCTTTTATTAATAAAAAGTCTAAAGTGGTATGATGTGAACAGGTGCAGAGTGCAACTATATGGTAAAGCATTGATTTGTTCTCCCATGCCTTTGCTATCTCTGGCATGGGAAAATTCTAGGTGGCTGCACAACTCATATCCCACTGTTTGTGACTTTCAGATCCTGGCAGTGAATGAATAAAGGAAATACTGATGGGTTGCTTTTTTTTTTTTTCCTTTTCCTGTTTTTTGCTCTTTGTCGAGAAAACAGGTATCAATATAATCAATGCATGATTTGATTTTTTTTCCTGTGTCTTTTTGGGGCACAACTAGGTGGGAATATTTTGGTTCATTTTTGAGCATAAGTGAACTGCAATGATATATTGCTATGATTGGTTTGTCTCTGAAGGAAATATAGTGCCCTGCTGCTGAGCCTGCTGCTTCTTCTGTCTTACCAAATTACCTCTGTTTTACATTTCATGTGTATCATGTTCAGAGACCTTTGCTACTAAGCTTTTGATTATTCAGAAGTTACGTAGCTTAGTAGAGAATAGCCATCTTGGATAACTGGGACTTGAGAGGCTGGTTAAACACTGGGTCAGTTTCTCAGAAATTCCATGGAATCCCTGTCCTTGGAAGCCAGATTATTAAACCTTTGCTGGTACTTACTGGTCTGATGTAACTCTTTAGCTGGCTCTGCTTTGACTGAGGGCTTGAAGCAGTTGAACAGAAATCTGTCCCTGTCTTGGTTTTGCATTTCTGTGTTTTCTGAGAAGTGCTCTGCATCTGCAGCCTGTCCTTTTGAGTTATAAGCTAATATTTTTGGCTCAGAGGAGAATGTTTTTTAAACTTTGATACCCAGGCAGTGATGATTTTCAATAACAGGTTAAATGACCTCAGCAGGTGACAGCATACTGATATTTCTGTGCTAAAGTATGGAACTGGTATGTTTTGGAGGTCAAGAATTGAATGTAATGAACGGGAAGAGCTGTATGTAAATCTTTCATTCATGTGAGTGGTCACTTCCCCAGCCCACTGAATTCTGTGAAAATCATCATCCCACATGTTGCTGTCCCTGCTTGCAAGGACTATGTCCATCTGTATGAGAGATCTTCTAGCCCTGAAAATCCTTTATTCCAAAGCGTTTTGTGAAAGGCGTATATTATAGAATGTTTCACGAACTCCATTAAACTTGCACCAGATGTGTTTGCAAAATACTTCTTGTGGAGAAAGAACAGCTGATAATGTTGTATTTCTCATCGCATCTGAATTAGTAATTAGTGAATTTGAAATATTAATTTCAGGGTAAATAAACCATTATAAAGAAAACAAAAACTACTATAGTTCTCATGTGCTTTATCTCTGTGTCTACACAGCAGCAGAAAGATAACTCCAAAATAGTTCACTCATCATGAGAAACTAGAATTCCAGTGCAGTGCTTCCAGGCTTTTGAGCTACTTGATGTACAGAGGTGTCTAAGAGCCAAGTGTGGGCTACATTTCCTGTGGATCTCCAAGATAAACTATGTGCTGTGTAGTGTTCAGCTATTTCAGTAGTGCATGGAAAATCTGTACCAGAGACTCAACAGGTCCTGCTCATAGCCTTGAGCACTCCTTTGCAGCTGCCCTATACTGTTTTAATTGTTAGCATGTTTCTTGGTGTGATTTTGATCTGTGCCAACTGGCAGTCTCCTAGGAAGTCCTTGGGCAATCTCCAAGGAACAGCAAAGGTTGGCGCAACACCTCCCAGACAGTGAGGCACTTCATACATTTAGAGTAGGGAAGGTTTAGGTCTATGGAAGGTGAAATGTGTCCTGCCACTCACTCCTTGTGCCTTTAGGACTCTTGTGGCTCCTTGAGTAGAAGAGACAAAACACTTGAGATTTTGGACTATACTTAATGCTAGACAGTTTTGAAGCATAAACTTCCCTCTCAGTTTTCCTCGTCTCCTTTCCTCAAGCTCTGTACCAGGGATACCTGCCAGCACAGCTCTGTTAGACTGCATACAAATAGGCAGGATCCTGGTCAGCACAGCAGTCCCACGGGGACACAGTAGCCCTGTCAAATTGTTCTTTAATGCTAAAGCTGATTTAGTTTTAGCAAACCCTTCAACGCCCAAATGAGCTGTGCCCCTCCTGTAAGGAGTGTTGTGTTCCTGCACTCTTGGAGCGCTATGGCTTGGGATGCAGCCTTAGACAGAGCATGATCCAAAGATTAAAGTGATACAACTGGCCTGCAAGTTAATTTGCAGGTGAGCTCTGTTACCCCCCGTCTAGCCCTGGCGGATTCACAAGCAAGCATTCATTACCCCTGCAAGCTCTCTTGTAGGTTTTTGCACACTTCTTTCTTCCATACAAGTAAGAGCATGTTGTATATTGACTCAGTTGCTGGAGTGAAACTCTGTTTCAACTTTTTTCCAATCCAAATGTGTAGACATTACTAACTGAAAATATGGTTTTCAGTCTAAAGGAAAAGCAGCTGTAGTTACACTTTTTTTTTTTTTTTCTCAGTGTCACTCCAAAAAGATCTACAAAGTTGTTTGCAAGAGAGGAGCTGTAAAGTTACCCATTTAATCATTAATAAGAACCTTTTTTTTGGTGGCTGGTATGCTGCTGAAACTGGCAGAGCAAATTTATTTTTGCACTCTGTGGAACTAAACTCATCTCTGGATTAAGGAGACTGAAATTCCACTGACTATTACAGGAATAGAGCCCATGTATAAAAGTATTTTTTTCTGAACATAGGACAAATGCCCAAATCTTAGCATGAATGCAGGGACATCTTATTCAAAAGTCTGTGTCTCCCCTGTCGAAGTTGGTTCATCAAAGCACTCTTCTTTGCCAGGGGCCATAACAAATCTTCCTCATTACCTATGTACATAAAGGACTTAGCAGGATGGTTAGTGCTGATCAGATTATTGCACCATCAGTCTGTTCACCTACTCCATGGAGCCAGACAGTAGCCTGTGGATTTTTGCTCATAAGTGTGGGTGCTCAGACTGGGATTTAAAGCTGAAAAATTAAGTGGCCCTGCTGTAGCAGTGCCAAGGGGGTAGAAAGCATGCAAATGTGTATGTGATTTGATGGCAAAGGATGTCAAGGATGTTTGGTTTCTATAGGTCTGTGGGTATGGAAGAAGGTGCTAGATATGATTCATAATTTATTTATTCTTCTCTACTCCTGAAGCCTCATAATGACTAACTGTTAATTATTATATTCTCATAGGTGAGTTTTATGCCTGACACAACCTTCAGACCAGACAGGTGTCTGAAGCTTAGGAATTTTTGCATTCTCACATGAACTGCTTAAGTGCATCATACCTCACAGTAGAAGTATTGCATTTTTAGTTCATTAGCATTCAACAGTGTTGGGGAAGAAACCGGGTGTCAGGGAAGAGCAGCTTCTGTCAGTCTGTCTTCAGCTGACAGCAGAAGTAAAATTGCTTTCCTGTAAGTTAGTGCATGTCCTGTTTCAAACAGCAACCTTGCAGTGAAAGAGGGTATTTTTAGCTGCTTTCTCTATCCTACCCTCAAGTAACGCCCTGTGTTCTCTAGTCCCTGGAGAGAGAGACCAAATGAAGTGAAACTAGACTAACTCTTCACAACTGTAAGGTTTTCCTTCATTAGGAAAATATTCTGCTGCCCCTCTGGACGGTTTTTAGACACCATAATGCATTAGAGCATGTTATGTTGAAAATGCAAGGTAGTTTCTATTGCAACAAGGGTAAGAGGCTTTACTTTCCTCATGGGAAACTCTTCTCAGATCTGTGTGCCCTGTCTTCCTGCCTGAGGCTGGGTCTAAAGAGGAAGAAAAACCTCATGAGGGACTTAAAGAAGGGATCCACTTAGCCTGAATTTGCATTGCCACCCCTCCTAGGTGCTCATAGGATGGCTGGAACTGTTGTAAACATTAATAGCCTTTTTTTGGAAGGAAGGGAGTGAGGGCAGTACTATGACATGGGTAGGATGGAGTATATCTAGTTTGGATGTCTAGGGCTGGGTCAGGTGAGACCTAAACCAGCCATTTCCCTGCTAGCATGTAGTAATGAAAAAAGAAAAAAATGGCTGCAAGTGCTTGTCTTAGGACTTTTTGTCAGGAATAGGAGAAAGCACATTTATAAACACAAAGTATTCTGAGGCAAACAAGGAGACTGTGCTAGCCCATGTCATGACCTACACATCTCATAGTTTTATTTCCCCAGATTCTGGAGTATTTAGATCTAAATTTTCTTTCTTGCTAAGCTTTTGTCTTTAGTGTCTTAAATTTGTGAAATGATGGCAGAGGGAGACAGCTCTGAATGTGCAGTCTGGCTAGGCTGCTGTAAGAGGCATGTAATTCAGTAACAAAAAGATTGTGCTAGTGTCTCTTGTGAGTTTGTTTCAGAGGAAGTATCATTGCGCACGAAGTTCCTGTGGGTGAGATTTCCCATTTGTTAAGGCTGTCTGCCCTTTCCATATCTTTTCACCCCGGGATAGCAGCACTGCTGCAATATCTTTGGGAGTATGGGTGATGGGATAGATTGGAAAACTATTTCTGTTAATTGTTGGAATTCGTTCTTAGGGCAGCAAAATTAAAAGCTAGGGGTAATTTTACTTTTAGGATGAAGTTCCCTACTTTGAGTATGGTAGTAGCATGGTACAAAACCAAAGTAAATATTAAGTTTCTGCATTTGTAGTCTGACAGATGAATATTTATACTGGCCATAGAATCAAAATGCAGATCATTACACTTATTAGATGTATATAAAATACATAAGGTGCTAAATGGCTTCTTTATATCTGCAGTGGGATAAAACAGAATAAGTGTAAATATGAAGTATGCTTCTTGAATTTATGAAAGTGAACACAGCCTAGAGAGACCTCAAAGGACACGTGCAGATGAACTTGGGCCTTTGCTGGACCTACTCTTTTATCACACTGCTTTTCTTTGACATAAGCCAAAAATAATATTACATTTTCCACGAGTCTGAAAGCAGAAGTTTTTGCTGGAGTTATGATTCATTCATAACTGTAGTTAGATGGCAGGAAAGGCTGTCTGAGTGCCACATGTTGAGTTGGTTTTCCACACCCACACGCATATGTTCATGCACTTCCCACATAAAGGTGCATTTGTAGGTGCATGTGGAGAGTGCTTGCCCATGCACCTGTGGCAGTGGACAGAGACAGGGTAGTGGAGTGATACTCTAGGCCTGCATTTACTCTAAGTTTCTGATTATTCAAGTAGATCTAGTAGAACTTATCTATGATGTAAAAGCACAAGTATTGGGATCTGGAGGAACCAACTGCATAGGTTCCTTTTACTTCACTTTCAGTTAGTCACCGCAACAGAACCCCCCGCTCACGAGGTCCTAAGGGACAAGTGCCCTGCACGATTGCTGCTAATAGCAGCGCTTGTATGGAGCAAACAAACACAAATGTTATAAGGCTGGTGTAAGTCAGAGAAAGTGATTTAAGGTGCACTGTTTTTTCCCAGGCCAAGGTCCCCATCTGCACTCTGCACAGACTACTAGAGGTGGCCACAGGAAGAACATGCAGCTTGGGTTAGAAGAGTAGCCAATATGCACAGACTTATTTTTAAACCAGTGAGGTTCTTTAATGATCTTATTTATAGGTGAAAATTCATTTCATTTAGTCATGTGCAAAATGGTTGAGATGTATGAGGGTTGAGAGAAGGGAAACTAAGCCTGAAGACTGAAGAGTGCTAACTAGAAGTCCATTTCTGTGCTCACTAGAGTCACTTGCTCTTCACAGCTGGCCTGCATTTCCCCCGCATACTATGTCCATAAGATCTCCATTGTCAGCTGCTTATGATTCCACTAAAGGGAAGACCCTGGAGGTCACTGGAGGTGAAATCTAATATGGACCCAGCCCATGGAGGTAACAGAATGGGACATTCAATCTATACCTTTCCATGAATCATTATAGCATCTCAGTCATGGGCAAATTACTGCTGAACTGACCCCAAATAAATTGTTACCACTCTGCAGCTGAAGTATCTTGACTTGGATTCACCTAAAACTGCATGTGTTGTCAAAATTTTCCATGTGGGTAGTAAAAGACATAATATTTCCTGTAAGTAATAGAGTTTAAATGAAAAACTGCCACTCAAGTACTGTTACTTCCCACCTATTCTACCTAATTCTTCCTGCATGGCATATTTCAAATTGCTAATATTATTTTAACTAATAAAAAGGATATGTAAAAATGCAAAGAAATTACCAATAGAGGTTAAAGAGATTTTTTTTTTTTATCTTTTAGTTGGCAATACTGTTCTAACATTTTCTAGGTTTTTACTACTGTTCTTCCCACAAGGTATCACCTGTTTGCTTGGGTATATTTTCAACATGACAGCATACTAATAAAGGCACAAATTCTGATATGTGTGTTTACAAGGATTATTTTTTTCTCCAGATATCTCTGCTATGTAGGCCTGTAGGCCAAACTATGTACCATTTATTTACAATATTGAGCACTTATTAAGAGAAATACTCAGAAAATGTAGGGAGGTTGCTCATGTAATTACCACCCACAGAGAGGGGGGAAAATAACACTTTTAGCTATTCCTTCTCTTTTTGTTTGGGTTTTTGTTTGGTTTTGGTTTTTTTTTTTCTCTTTTTCTATTAACTGAAAAATGACTGCAAATCCTGGATGAGGTTTGTTGTTTTCATCCTTGAAGGGTGAGGTTAATTCCTTGACCCAACACAAACTTTTCTTTTTAATGGCTCAATTTGATCAAGGCTTTTGTTTTGCTATTTTTAGGGAGCTTACACAGTTAGGGATTTCTTGTCATTTTGATATTTACTTTTTGTAAGTTCACGTCTGGCTTCAAATCTCTTCTTTAAAAAGTTCAGTTGTTATGGTTTGGCAAAGCTCAGGCAGGTCTGTTTGGACAAAAAATAGCCAGTTTTTAAATTAGGAAGTAAGCTGAGGTAAGGTGAGTATAAATAAGATTGTAAGTAAAAAATAGCGCTATTTTTCATCTGTGTCTGGATAGTACTCTTTTGGGCATATAAGCTTGCGCACGCTCTCTCTCC
Organism: Bombycilla garrulus; assembly: GCA_013400315.1. NCBI lineage: Eukaryota > Metazoa > Chordata > Aves > Passeriformes > Bombycillidae > Bombycilla > Bombycilla garrulus. The sequence goes on from VXBU01000248.1 coordinate 873,481, forward strand.
AGTTTTTGATGGCTCACAATTTTGGACAATCCCAGGCTGACAGAGAGTTGGATTCTAGGTTCCTACTTCCCAGGGTAATGCTCCCACCACTAACTTCTTGCAGTAAACCTGGCTTGTGGTACCAAATGTCACTAAGGCTGACCTCTTTGAGTCTTTGAAAAACAGGGCAAAGACTTTTATGAATGGACATCCCAGGCTGCTGATCTCAAATAGGGAAGGATAACCTTGCTCTGGCAAGGAGGGATGGGCAGAAACCCTGTGAGGGTTAAAGATCTGGGGCAATGCCTCACGTTTTGTATTTTCTCTTGGGTGCTTTCAAGTAGCTGCATGCTGAACACGCTTATGTCAGTTGTGTCTCCTGGTTCAAAGGCTGCTTTAGCTTCTCTTCTGGGGCTCCTAACTCTCATTAACTGTAGAGAAATCTGAGACACCTCCAGGCTCTGGATGCCACAGGCAGGTAGGCAATATGCCATTTTATTTTAATTGCATCTGTCTACAAATGACTTTAGAATATGCATTATTTGATTTGGAAGCTCCTGGAGCTCTTCGCTTCCAAGAAAATCCCACCTGTAATGAAGCATTTGAAGGGTCAATCTCATAATTTAACATTGAAGATGTTAAACTGGAACAATTTTAACTAGTGTCCCTGATTTTCTATCTCAAAATTCTTTCCCTATAAAAGTTCTCTTTGATAGAATCTGAAGATTTCTTTACAAATGTATATTTGTATAATGAGCACATAGAAAATTTTCACATAGAAAGAAGAGATAAAAGTAGTGGTTGTCCTTTTTAAAACATACCTGTCATATTAAGAATGTGTATATCAAGGGACTGATATTAATTTCAGAGCTTTCAAAAAACTCTGGATTGTATCCATTACTGTCCATGGCCCTGATTCAACTTTTATATAAGTCAATAGGCATCCTGGCTCTTTCCTCCTATAGCTGTTTGGGTCAAGCCCAAGGCAAACAAGAACAGTCAGAGAGAGATGCTACAAATGGTGAAATTTAAAAGGAAAAAAGTTTAGGCAGCATGTGGTGGGTGCTAGCAAAAAGAAATCTGCATGAGTATAGCATAAACTGAACAATTTTTTAATGCCTGCAATTTATTTAAAGAATAGCAGACTTCCTGGGTTTTCAAACTGAAATTGGTAGGGTGGGGTTAAGGCTGAATATCTCCTGCTAAACATCTCACACTTTTCCTGCCTCCACATCTCATACTTCCTGCCAAGTGAGCAGCGCTTGGGAAGTGAATCCTACCTGCCAGTGCCACAGGTACAGGGAGGGGGCTGCAGAAGCTGTGCTGCCACCTGGGATATCACCTTCCCTGGTCCCACCAAAACCCAGCTCCCTGCCAAGGAGACAGGCAAGAAAGGGGCAAAAAAGTCAACCAATTTCCTCAGAGGCACTTTGTGCGAGGGCCCCTCTTTCCCGTGCACAGGCTTGCACAAAAGGGCTCAGAAAGGAGGATGACCTCCTGATCCCCAGTGCTGGCCAAAAAAATAAACCAGAGGCAACCCCTCTGTGGGTGAAAAGCAGCCCTCCCCCCATCCTCGGTGTGGTTTATTTATAGATAGCCTTATTTGTTTGTATTGTCAAGAAGCAGTAATTCCTAGATTATTTCTTAAGTGTCTAGAGAATGAAGATCAAATGCTGCCAAGTGTACGCATGACAGATAAATGAGAGTATAACACCAGAATCCTCCTTTGTCATGGAAATTGTGTTGGTTTCCTGTTAAGAAAATGAAAAACAGATGTTAAAAAACATAGCTGGTTTGTGGATACTGCTGTATTGGGACAGCTTGGATTATAAACCAGTGAATACTTGGGGGAAGTAGGGTGGGTTTAATTTCACTTTAAAAAAACTGAAAAAGAAATGGAGCTGCCATTCAGATGTTTCTAGCACATAGCAGCTTCAGCTGGGTTTGGGATAGGAAATACTAATATGGGCCTTTTTTAGATGAGAGTGATCACAGCATTACAGCAAATGCTGGTTTTTATCCACCTTATAATGGGTACTTTTGGTCATGAACAAGAACTTGAGTGGATTAGAGCTTTTTTATTTTTTATCCACCATTGAATTGTCTCTATCTGGCAGCCAAACTTGGCTATTCCATGTCAGCTTCTTGAGAAACTAAACTGTCATGACTCTCCTTATAATTTTATTTTGAGGTAGAAGGCAAGGAAAGGGAAGGGACTAAAGCCTGTAAAGAGGGAAAGACAGATTTCCTTTCAGATTGCCTCTGCTACAGAAAGGTTCCTACCAAAGGACAGAGACCCACTTTCTAATCATCTCTTCCCACCCTTTGTAGGATTTTTGTGTCTGTCAAGGACAGAGCAAAAGAGCAGTGGCAGTTAAGGAATAAGGAGGGTGTTATGGAAAAAGGCAGCAAGAAAATATGTGATTATTTATAACACTGCTTACTTGGGTAGTTTCCTGAAACACACATATCTCTTCTGTGAGGTATGAAACCTGTGGAGTTTAGGCTAGAATTATGCCAGCTATGGTAAAAAAGGCTTGATTTTTATTATTTTTTAGATGACTCTCCTGGTTCTTGGTTGGTATACAGTCTTTTTAATGACCTGTTACTGCAGTGCTGCTTCCTGTTTGTACAGTAGGTTGACATACTGGAGGTTTGAAAGACTGCCCTGTCTTCCCTTTAATTGATATTAAATATATACCCATATTATACATATATATGTACATACACAAGATTTTAACAGGAAAAGGGCAGGATTGAGGCAGGCTTCAGCTTTAGCCATCAGAGCAGCCCTCAGGAGAGGGAGAGCAAGCTCACCAGGAGTGTAATTCCCTCCGGGGATGTCTCCCTCTGCAGAGATGGCAAGGGGTGATGTGCAGTCAGCAGGGAGTGACAGGGGTAGGCTCGGTACGTCCCTCCAGCCCCACCGCTCAGCGCAGCAGCACTGCTGCTCTGCTTTTGAAGCAGCACCAGGTGTGGCTGTGCTGTTCCAGGCTGTGCTGTGTGAATGCACCTCGGCCGTGGCACTGTGACTGCTCCCAGCCCGTGTTGCACAAGGGAAGCGCCCGTCAGGGCCAGCGGCTGGGCAGTCCCAGGGAACGCACCGCGCACACCCGCAGGAGGGGGGCTTAGCTGGTACTTCTCAAACAGCTAAACCCAATAAAACTGAATGTTCCTGAGGTCAAGATGGGGGATGTGAAATAAAGTCATAGTTTACAAAAATCAACGTATTCAAGAGTTTTCAGAAGTTGAAGATACTAATTTTTACTTTTTTATTTGATAAGTTCTCAGCTGCTGGGTTTTTTTGTTTCTTCAAGTGTCCTCTAGATTTGCCTTTGCATTTTTCTCCCTCTAGTTAACAGCAAGTTACAGGAGTGTGTAAATGCATATGCGAGTTTTATGTATATAAAAATGTAAAAATGATAGTCTGGCTGCAGTCTCAGTGGGTTTTTAGAACAGAAGACAGCTCACTCAGTTTTGCTGTATTTGCTTCTGTTCTTGGGCAGATGAGCTCAGTACATAGGTGAGAGATTTTAACAGCAACTCCAACAAAAAGTTCGATGCAAACTTCTTTATCTACTGTGGAAAACCTTTATTTTTCCCTCTATGCACATGGATCAACATGTGCTTCCTTTTGATTCTACTTTTTCTCTTCCCCATTTGTCAAACGTCTGCAGTTCATGCAGTTGGGACAGGGAAACTCCAGATTTCTGGATGCAATTAAAAGGTCACATCCTTTTGCTGTTGTTGCTCTCCCCTGCAATCCTGAGGTTAGAAGTGGAATAGCAAGTCATGTAATGTTCAAGGACTTGTTATTTGGATGATTATCCAGAAATACTTATCTGAATCATCTGATGCAAAACTTTCTTGTTAAAGGAAATTTCTGCAATATGTCTTCTCACTAGCTGCACTTGGAATAGAAACACTTAAGAGTATACTTCTGCTTTGGGACCTTGTTTTTTCACATCCATTGCAAGTAGAAATCGGAAAAGCAGTTGTATGAAAATGTGTAGGCTATTACTACTTGTGCAATCTAGTGCCTGAAGAGAATACGGACTATAAATGGCCAGAGAATCCAAAATATAGAGACTTTTATATACAAAAATGAGACTTTTATAAAATTGTAGATAGCATTAATAGAACCCTTTGGTGATAGTTGCTTCACAGAAGTAAACTGGAGAGGCTCAGAAGTTATTCGCACATGCTGAGGACTTTCTTTTCACGTCGTATTTGATGTCCCTCGGGATATTCTTCCCCTGTGCTAATGCTCAAATAAGCTAGTGGCCCAGTGCTGTAGCTCAAAGTCACCAGAGCATTTGAGTTCTCAGGACATCAGTTTGGCACATTGCATCACTCTGAAATTCTTCAAGAGATGTTTTTTTTTTTTCTTTTTTAATGTTGCTAGCTCATTTCACACAGACAAAATGATGAACTGCAGCCACGAGCCTTTCAACCCAGGAAGAGGAGGTTTCCCCAGGTGCTCTCTTCAGTGGTGTTCTTTGGGGGCATTGGAGGATTCATGAGGAGGAGCTTAGCCTTCCTTTCAGGGGGCTGAGGCTCTTAGGTCTTCCCTCCACTGATTTCACAGTGCATTGATTCCTAATCCTTAGTGGAGAAGATTATAAAACACTATAACCCCAAATATGATGATCTACGAGACACACATACGATTACAATACTTTTAACACCCACTAATATCTTGGGGGTTTTAAGTGCTGCTGTACAAATTATAGGGATATTTACCCACAGAAAAAAAGACTTGTGTGAGAGAAACGTTTTGCTTATGATTGAACAAACTTACTGGGATATTTTTAAACTATTTCTTTTTCTTTATGCGGTGACTGGGTTAGGTCAAAATTTCCCTGTTTTCCCAAGAGTTCTAAGCTGCCGTCTGGGTACAGCTGTGCTCTGCGTGCCCACGGGTCCCGGCGGAGCGGCCGCTGCCGCTGAGCTCCTCGGCAGGAAGGTGGCGCTGGCAGCCCGGGCTTGGACTTGTGACTTCGCATCCGCAGGGGTACCTTTAAACTGCTCCTACGGGCCGCTTCAAGTGGAAAAACAACTTCCCCGCAGCTGTTTTATGTTATTTGGGGTTTGGTGGTTTGCTGTGTTTTTGGTTTTTTTCTTGTTCCGATTTTCTTTTTTCTTTAATGCTTGGCACTTAGAAATCCCACTCTTTTTCAAACAAGGTCCTCTCTTCTCCCTTGAAATGCAGCTCAACGAGCTCTCTTCATACACCACCTTCTTTGTATCCCAGCACTGACCAGCTTCGGGAAGCTCTTTCTACAGTGAGTTTCTTTGTAAGGAGGGTGCACGGCTGCGGGGATGACCTCTGAGAGCAGTTTTTGAGTCCTCCACCCTTTTGGTCGGGCAGAGAACACAGTGCCTATAGCAGGGGGACCCTATCCTGTTATCAGCATTGAGGGATGTAATTTTGCTGCCTTAAATGACCAGAGTGTAACTATTATTTTCTTGTTGTTTTTATTTAGGTGTTTGAGCTGCACTTTTGTGGCGAGCTCTAGCTTGCTTGAGTCTAATTCTAGGAGTTAGGTATGACTTTTACACGGTGAGGTGTCCCGTCGTCTCTAGGCTGTGGATGATGGGTGTTAATGAGAGTTGGATTCACTTTAACCTTGGTCTTCAAGACATAAAAATTCATTGTCCTTTTCTCTCCCAGCGCCTACATTTTGGTGTTTAACCAACCCTCTTAGTGAGTAGCAGCCATATACATAGGAGGGCAAATAATTGCTGTTACTTTCAGCAAGCTTTAAGTGTGTGAGCAGAGTGTACATATAAAATACATGCTCCCATTTGCCAGGTGCTCTAGTGGTGCCAAGTGTTTCTCCATCTAATACTGTTTGCATACTTTGCCATATTAGTTGACTGCAGTTTTCATGTGCCATAAAATAAAGGTTAGGATATGAAAGGATTAAGTCTCTGTTATCACAGGCTGTGCAAGTGGCCTGTGTGTACTTAGCTGTATTTTTTTCTAGATGGATTTTTCTATTATTAATTTAACGATGGTATTAAAAACTCAAGTTCTTAATTCCTATGTTTGGGGGTTTTTTTTAATGGAAGGAATAATTTAATAATAAAGTATTATCCTGGTCACAAATTTCTCTCTATTAATTTCCCTTCGAAGAGAAGAGGGAGGGCCAGAAGAGCTGGAGAAGGAGGCGTGTATGAACTCAAGGCTGCATTTGGCAATTCATCCCAGCACTTCCTGCCAGCACAATGGTTACCCCAGTATGCAATTTGTGCAGAATGGGTAGATGATTTTCTTCATAAGCTTTGAGTACAAAGGGTATTCCATGATGCCATCTAATTGCTTAATCCCCCAGGAGTTCTTCAGGCATTTATTTAACACTAATTGCATGTGTAAATGTTCTTAATTTACAGCGTGTGAAAGTTGCAGTGAATGCACACAACAGAGGATGTCAAAGTGACGCTTCATGGAAAGATGAAGTTAAGGCAGTGCTAAGTTACTTCTAAATAGGATTAATCATTAATTAAAGTTCAAAGCTCATCAGAGCCCAGGGACAAGCATACGATGTCTTGTTGCTGTTCAAAAGTGACTAGTGGAATGGAGTTGTACCTCTAAAATTTTCTGCGATATACTTTACTACATTGCAATAAACGGTGAACTTAAAACACTAAGCAGGGTGAACGATTCAGTTCAAGGCAGAGAACTTGGCTTGGCAACTGTTGCACAAAGCCTGCTTGGGCTGTTAATTAGTGCTTGCATTGCAATAAAGCCGTGGAGTCCCAGGCACTGTACGGAGAAGTAGGCAGGGAGTGTGGGTGCTGGGGCTGGCCCTGCCCTAGAGCTTGCACAGCTTCAGCCCACAAGATGTGGGGAACAAATCAGTCCTGCAGGGCACAGTACATCCACAGAGATCTCAGAAGAGGTAGGTAGCATTCTCTGGGAAGGGACCTGCAGCCCTAATGCCCAGAGTAGTGCCAGCTATTTCTCACTGATGGAGTGAAAACTTTGAACTTCTTCAAGATCTTGAATTTCATGGTAGATGCGTGCACAGGAACACAAGCAAGAGCTGGCATCAGAGCTTTCAGGAAAAACTCGAGTCCTAGGTTCTCTCTGTGCTGGGTGTCTGTGTGCTGGCAAAGTCGCTCAGGAAATCATACAATGAAGAAAATTATACTTTTTGTGACATGATTATATACTCTAGAAACATAATTCCCCACGAGTCCTACTTTGTGGTGCACACAGCACAGGCACCCAGAGGTAGCTCTGAAGAGGGAAAACCTGTTGGTTTACAGTGTCTTTTGAGAGGAGCAGAGCTCAGGAGAGCCAGGCTCAGTCACACCCCACAGCTCAAACACAGGCCTTAGTCACCCACCTTTACACAGTGTGAGATGTACCAGCCCTCACTCTTCTCTGGTTCTTCAGTGGATGCTGAGGCTTATACCTGTATCTTAATACTTTCAGTGAGGGAGTATTTCTCACAGGGAATTTGAGTGCAATAACTCATCTGGAATGGCAATTTGTCAGAATTTGTGAGAAAAAGTGGGAAAGGTGAAGGCTTGGGTGTGAATTTTCTTGGCCATCTGTGAAATTTCTTGAGCCTTTGTAACCTGCAGGAATGGTACTGATTGAGTACTACCTGTTTTGAGACTGAGGACTTTAAAATATGAATTCACTTTTTTTTCCCTGAAAATTATGCCTTTTGTACATTAAATTTTACATAGTTTTGTATCTTCAAGTTCAGTTTTGATAGTCCTTAGACCCATGAGGAATAGCATATGATTGTCTCTTCTTCAGCCATGCAGGGCTGTGAAGGCTTTATTTTCAGACATGGCAGAAAAGGAATTGAAGTATCTGATTTTCCATGGTAAAGACCAGGGCAGGATAAAGGGCTAAGCTTCCTGTCACATTGTGTCTCGGTGTTTCCTATGTAGTAGAATCCATAACATAAAGTTCAGTGCCTATGGCACAGACAGAATTATATGTATCAGAATAGGATCTGACAATACTGAGGTCCAGGGGAAAGAGTAATCCATCCATGGATCCTGGCAGGCCATGATAAAGAGAGGCATGTGTTTCAAATTTAGTCCTACTTTTATACTTATAGCTGAGCATTAAAGCGTTTTTTCGGCCATCTTAAAGGAGGAGCATGTGAAAATGGACAGAAGAAAAGTTAATCATATCTGGATGCCAAAACCAGAAGTTAATTTGTATGTGAGTTCTGGTCCAGGATTCAAGCCAGGTCTTTTGTTAGGTTAAGTGGCTTCATCATCCCCATGAGAAACTGCTGAAGAAAGCTGGAAGAAGTTTATGCATGATGAGAAAAACTTAATTTCTCTTGCATCTTTCCTGTGCCCTTTATGATTAATGGAAAGAGTCCATTAATTCAAACATATGCTCTTGGTCTCTAGGGGAAAAGTGGTTGTGATTAAAAAATCACCTTCTACTCTTATAGTTTAATTTCCTCTGTCTTTCTCAAACGAGACCGAAAACTGGAAAGAGTATGGATGGCCCAAACAATTTTGTTTGAAACAAAACAGAACACCCACAAATCCCTGTCTTCCCCTTATGCTGAGCTGCTCTGGAAGGCTTTGGTGCTCTGTGCAGGGTTGGTTTGTCTCCTTCCTCACTGCTTGCATTTTGACAGGATTGGTGTGTCCTGAGGTCACAGGTCTCCACAGCTTCCAGGGTAAGGAAACCACAGAGGGAAAAGCCCACATCTTGCATAAAGCTCTCCACAGTCTGTGCTGAGGAAGCCCCATAGGTGTTAAATGTCAGACAGTTACAAGCCTGCACTTCCTGTAAGGCAGGACCTGAAAGCAAAGCGATCCCATGGAGAATTGGTGAGGCTGGCTGCCTGCAGGAGAACACAGGGTGTCTTCTGGACAAACCTGCTGCTGTGGCACAAAGTGACAGGCCAGTACCCTTGGAAGTCTTCAGACTAGGTTAGCTAAGGAGGAGAGACTCTGCTCTTGCCAGCAGGCAAAGTGACACCAGGACCATTTAAATAACGTCTAATTGGATGTTTAAACTGATTAAATTGCACATGAACTCTAAAGAAGACAATTCTTTTTCTTTTATTTCAAAAGTTCATCCATTTGAGCAGACCCAGCTCATACTGGGCTGTCTGTTCCCTTGCATACCAAAGCATGTGCAGCAGCAGGATATGCTCCTGTCTGTGGTCTGCCAAGGCAGGCGGTCCATCAATGAAAGGCAGTGGTATCCTTGGAGGGAAAGGAGCTTGCTGGGATGCTGCTGAGGCATGGGAGGGGATCATAGGGATTGGAGAGCCAGCTCTGACTCAGAGGCAGCTGTGAGGAACAGGGAGCAGATGGGTCTCGGAGTACATGGGAGGACCCAGAGGGAACTGGGCACTGCTGCTACTACCAGTAACCTGGCTGTGTGTAACCAAGCACCACTGCCCCAAGGTCCTGTGTGGGCACAGCTGTTGAAGGAAGAGCTACACGTAAACTCTTCTGTCCTGTCAGATCTAATTATTTGGAAAGAGTTATGCTTAAAGAGTTAACTTCCTAGATTTCATTATTTTGTTTTACTCTTTTACTTCAAAAGGTTTTCATTCTCTTTGGATAAACAAGCATAGTTAGAGCTGGCTTCAAAACTGGCTGGCCCAGTGTCTCACCATAAAGTACTATAATGTGATATGACCCTTTGTACACTTCTTAAAATTTCCTCGTGCTCTCCAATGTGTGTTTGTGCAAAAGTGAGCCTTTTAAAACCTGTAAAAATGAATCCTACAATTAAAATAAAAAATTTCAGTGTAAAATAAGACACCCTTAGTAAAGATTAAATCATACCTCCTCTGGGGTGTTTATAATCTGAATGTTATCAAGAACTGAAATCTGCCGTTAGCAATATAAGCAGACTGACTCTCATGTCATTTCAGTGCCTTAATAAGTCAATATGGACTATCCTTATTGACTGGACTAGGGTTATGCCTGAGGTAAAGTAGTCTTCAAGATAAGAATGAATATACAAAGTCATGCTATTAATGGTTCCTAAAGTTTCATAATTACAGTGTGTATGCTTATAATTACCCCATTGACACCCTTTAAGTGTTCCCAGTAAAATGTGGTATAAGCTTTTAAGATTCCCCAAATAAACATCTAAATGGATCTATAATAAAGAACTTTAAAAACAGGGAGTTTAAGAGAAGCCATTATTTAACATTGATTTTACTGTTGGAGGTTCTGAAGTGGATCTAGTTTTTGCAAGACAATTGCTGTGCATTCTCATGGAATTTTGGTAAGCTAACATTTAAGCAGCTGGCTCTTAAAATACCTTTGCACCATACAGATGTGTATGGTTATCCTGGAGGGAAGATAGACAAGAACGACAATTACAGGATTTCGCTTTTCCCCTTCATTTCCCCCTCCATTGCCACTCCTGCTTTTGCCCAAGAGGAAAAGGCATCGGGTTTCAGGTCCTAGGAAGTCACACTTGGCCTGTTTGTTCTCTGATAGAGGCCTATAAACAGAGACATTCAGTCTGTAAACAAGTCAAGCTTACAAAGTGACTGAAAGATAACAGTCCCCCATCTAGCAGTGGGAGAGGAGGGAGAGAGCAGGGGGGGGATGATAGAGAGGCTGCAATAAAAACAGGAAGGTTTCTGTTGGTCCTCTTGAAGTTAGTGGTTAAAAACATCAAAGCATGGTGTGTGTTTTTTTCAGCCAGACTGCTGTGTCACTTTATAATTCTTCATAAAGCAGTCATCCAGCCACTAACATCCTGCAACTGTTAGTGTGAGCTGTGCTTTGATTTAGAGGAACTGGATCCTGCTCCAGGCATGTTAAGCTGAGGAATCTCTTGTAGGTTTTCTTGGCATGTTGTGTGCCATTGAAGAAACTATAACTTTTCAGAGCTGCTAATTGCAAGCTGTTCAGGAATTTTTCCTTCCATTAAAAAAAAAAAAGCCCCACAAATTAATTACCCCCCTTCTTTCTCACTCCCCAAACCCTAATAATTTTCCCAGGCTCTGAAGTATTCAGAAATTCCGACATTGAAATTTGAAGTGGAAAACAAGATGGCAATGGAAAGGAAGAAAAGCCAACTATACCATATGTGTCAAAGCAAAATGTACATATCCTCAGCTTGGTTCTAAGAAATATAAATTATTCAGCAGCTGCTTCTACAGAGAGATATTTTACAAGTTCGAAGCCAGCAGAGTGCATCAGTTCCCTTAGATGGGGGAAGGTATTTTGTTCTCCAACTATAAGACATTCAGAAAATAGCATGGAGCTCTTTTTCTGCCTTTGGAAAAGCAGCCAACTAGAGATGGATGGGAGGAGGAGCAAAGAAGGGCAGGAGCCTTTAGAGTTGAAAGAGCAGCTGTATTGTTCTGGGAGGGGAGTAGTGAACTTTGCTGTAAACAGTGTTAGAAGCTTCTCTGCAGTGTGCTGCACAGACAAGACAACCTGGTTTAATATTGCTCAAAAAGTTGACTTGCACTGAATAGAATTTGGTTCAGCTTTAGCACAGGAGGAAGACGGCAATAACAATTCTCTACATAGGAGCAGTCAGACCAGAGGCAGCCTTTGGTCTGTGCAGCTTGTCTGAGGTTGCAGGCTAGATTTGCTCGGTTTTTAATAGCTTTCCTCCAAGGGAATAGCTGCTGCAAGATTTTCCACTCCTGTAGAGATTACTTGTGTAGGAGGTGTTGCCACAGTTGGGAGGAGGAGGGAAGGCAAATGTTCTAGATGGAGAAAATGATTGGTGCTGATGTGCTCTGTTACCAGATATGATAGGTAAAATTCCATGTCTGGATGATGATTTAAATTTCCTCCAGCTGGGAATCAGGATTTTAGCCTCGATGCTTCACTCCTGATCAAAGCCAGCAAGCACTCTCAGCAGTGGTGAAGCTGCAGCAGAGATTTAGAATGCAGGTCAGCAGTGCAGAGCTCATTCAGGGGACATGTATTCCACAGGCTCCCATGTACAGGCAGAATTTGAAAAGGCTACCAGTTGCACACACAAAATGAGACACCTGAAAAATTCTTTCCTCTGGTACATCTTAATGGTACACATAGCTCAGTACCTAAATGGATAATTAGTGATTTCTCTGAGCCTTTTCTAAAGACTATATTTTTTTTTCTTAGTTTTTTAATATTGAGCACATCTTGCCTATAATTCTTTTTGAAGGGGAAATTTGGTTTTCCTTGTAGTTTTTATCAATGTAAAAATAAATAGAGGGCAACTTAAAATTACGGATCACTTTGTGTGATCCTGTACTTCTATAAAGTGTTGATGCTTGCTTCCAAAATCTATATTCATTTTATATTATCAGCTGTTTTAAAAGAGGCTGCTTCAAATAATACCACCAAGAGTAATGACCTATAGTAATATGAATGCAGCTTTTGTCTGTAGCACAGAATAAATCAAAAGACCTGCAAATTTTTTTAGAAAGTCACTTGTGGATGGCAGTATACTATAAGAAAGAGCTGCAGTCATCCTTTGTCCAAGCTTCCATTTATATGTCCATTTATATGTCCAAGTTTCCATTGAATTGAAACTTCGCTTTTGACTAATGAGATATATTCCTAAAGTACTACACAGGCACTTAAAAGTGAATGTGTGTGCACCCACACGGGCAAAGGTGTAAAAAAATTAGATAGGTAAATGCAGGTTAAAAAATATTCCCTTTTGGGGACCTCAAAAGGCTTAAGTGTTGGTTCTTCAAGGAAGTGGATGTGGCAGGAGCGCATTGTGAGAGATCATGGAAACTTCTCGAGTTCAAGCCAAATTTTTGTACACATAGACATAATCATGTTTTAGCAATTTACTCAAGCTGTGTAAAGGGAATGTGGAAAATATGAAGTGGGGTTGCCTGCAATTTAGAGATCTTGGTTCAGTTGTTTTTTTCTTGCCTTTAGAAGTTTGCCGGTGGCATGAAAATCTACACTGAATAAAGAAACAAAGTATTCATAAGCATCGCCCAGATAAAAGCCCCAGTTACTTACAAGGTATTAGTGCATCCTTCTGTTTGCTTTTCGTGCACATTCATATGCATGACGTTGTGTTTGGAAGACTGTCTATGACTGAGAAATTCCAAAATGCTTGCATGAATAAATATGAGCAAATGTTCATCAGATGTTCATACAAGCGGCTTGCTCAGTTCTTTGCCTGCTTTTCAAAGCCTGTTGTCCATTTCTAGCAGATGAAACACAAAACTAATTTGAGAATTTGGGTTTTATTAATAAATGCCTAGGTAATGTTTGCGAGGGTGCTTTTCAAGACATTTTCCACCTTCTAAAGTGTATTAAGGGGGTACCTTCATAGAAACATAAGCAGAAAATGTATTGAATTTCATTAAAGTTCCTTTGTGAATAAACAAGCCTGTTTTCTATTGGTAGTTCACACCTGTCTTGGACCACAAGTAGCACTGAATATTTAAAGCTAACTTGAGTATGTTGGATGCCTCAGAAGTTTGCCATATTATAGGCAGGTGGGATCTAAGAATCCAACTTTTTTTTCTATATATCAGACTGAGGGTTTTGGTTTTGTTTTGTTTTTTAAATTATTCTGAGGCAGATCAATACCTCAGAGTTCAAGAAGTTTTTTGACAATGCTGTCAGGCATAAGTTGTGATTCTTAGGGCTGTCCTGAGCAGGGCCAGCAGCTTCACTTGGATGATCCCTGTGGGTCCCTTCCAGCTCAGGATATTTTAACGATTCTATGAACAACCATGAAAGCTTTCTTCAGGAAGAGCTTTTAATTGTAACTTTAGGTGGTGTTAAACCCACAGCTATTGTGGCAATCCTACCGGCTGTATTTTCTTATAGAACTGTGAGTGCCAGCAAAGCCATTGAAATTTACAAGGTCCCTTCTAATGATTTAAATCTACTCAACTTAATTTGGACTGCACATGTGTTATTGACAGTAGATCTCATTTTTCTTATGTGTTGCATACTCTGTTTCCTACATCCCCTCACCCCTGAATGGATGCTTTTGGGTGCAGCTGACAAGGCTGCAGTGCTGTGACCCAAGGCACACTTGCCACCAATCTTGCATGGAAATCCACAGACTTTAGCTAAGCTATGGGAACACCAAGACAAATTTTCATGGATTACCACAGAGTATTTGGAAAATCTGTGGCACCTGAGATGTTGGATAGAAGCAAGATCCTGCCTGATTATTCAGGAAAATATTGTGGGTGAACAAAAGTTTTGGATACTCCAATAAAATTTATTTCTTACTTAGAAACCTGCAACAGCAAACACATTTTTCTTCATTTTTGGCATATACTGAAAATATATATTAGTGTGTATCGTGGTTATTATTTTTATAATTAGCATATAGTAAACCAGAACAGTAATTATCATTATTAAAAAACTGATGGGTTAGCATGTTTTTTCTTGTTTGTGAGCATGATCTGTAAGAGAGCACAAAATAATGACTACAGTGTCACTTCAGAAAGGGGAGCTGGTTTCTCAGCAAGCATAGAGGAAAACAAAGAGGGCTCTATGGTTTGATTTCATCTCACTGAAAACCTGGAGAGCTGTGGATTTTATATGGCCAGAGCTCGGCAGAACAGAGCTTTGTCTTGATAACTCAAAATGACTAGATCATGCCTGGTAGCTGGTCCTGGAAACCTGACCCTTGTCACAGGCTGACTACATCAATTTGCAGTAGATTGATGATGTATAGACTGTGGGTGCCCCAGGGGAGACCCAAGAAAGGCCTGAGAAACATTGTATTGTTAATCCATACCCCTCATTATCTTGTGCTGTGCTGGATTTCAACTCGCCGGCAAGGCTAGAGGAGCTGGAGGGAGAATGTGGCGTTGTCTGGCGTTGTTATTGTTGGTTGCCTTTTGAATGAAAGGATGTTTTAAAATACCTTTTCTCCAAAGTTTAATACATCAAAACTGGCAGGATTCTTTATTTTCCTCTCTATCCCTCTTGTCAAGTGCCTGGAATTCCTAGATTTTCTTTGTATATTGATTTAGCGCTCTCCCCTCAACAGCCTGAGCTTTATCTCTTCCCGATAACAGTCTCTCTATATCCTTCCCCAAGTAGTGGCAGGCGAATTATATACGCTGTAATCAATTTACATTTCACTATCGTTCGTCAGCTCTGGTGCTGTGCTGCCCATGGAGGCTGAAGCTCTGCCTTCAGGGTTCCTTTATGCACTTCAAGATGTGTTGCTTAACCATTTCTGCTTGGTGCACCGCAAGGTTTTGATTTGAAGGAGGCTATAGTTTCAAACGCGGTTTCCATCAAACAGTAACATCTTTGTCAAACTTCAACAGAATTAACCTTAACTGCCAAGGAAGTTTTGACTGCCATCATAAAAATGTTTGATTAGTGTTAATAATTTATTAAATTGGTTTGTCCTGACGCTGCCAACATGTTGGAAATCTCTCAACCATTAAAACATTAACAGAGGCTGTAATACAATGCTCCTTCTGTTCTATGTTTTATTTCAAGACCACATTCTTATGAGCCTGGTTCTGTGGTGTTCCAATATGCTCTCATTAGGACTGCATTAGAAGATGAAATATGACAAATATTAAAAAGCGTGGGAATATAGAGTAAAGCATGGTGGGTGTACTTTTGTGGGCAACTCTGGTGCAATTAAATTTTTGCAAAGCAAGCCTGTTTTTGCAATATGGGGAAATAAAACTATCAGGCAAGTATTTCATTGAAACAGACCCAATATATTCAATTGCTTCATCCAACCTCCTAAAATACATAAGCTTAGTTAGAATTTCTACTAAAATGGGAAAGCTGATATTGGATCTGCTTATGCTGAATATGCTGTTCAATTATAGAAGAAACAAAGTCCTATTTGAGAAAAGTATTAACGCCTTGAGAATATATTGATCAAATTTTTATTTGATAGTTTACATCTGCACTTGAATGGCTGGTGGTAGGAGCTCTCCTGTGTTCCACCAGAAACACCTGTTTTGGCTCACACAGCCTCAGGAATTGCATGTAATGTATTCCATATAAAATGCCATTTAAACAATAAGAATTTGGTTTATTTTCCAACTGGATAGAAGATAATTGAAATGGAGGCTCAGTTTACCCTTTGCAATTTGCTGATAATATCAGTGAAATTAAGTAAGTAATTAATTTTTTTCCACTGCTTAGTAGCCATGTGGGAGCTCCCACATTGTCTCAAATGTGTAGACTGATGTTGCACATTGCAGAAGTTAAACACAGAGATGTTAACGAGTGAAAGGAAAATCTTAATTTCTATATCCCAGTTATGAATATATACTGAGAGTGGTTACAATACCTACCTTCCAAATTTAATCCAAATTTTTTAAACTTTTGGATTGAACTGTTCTATAATTACTCACAACAGCTGCACTGGTCCCCTCTCAACTGTTCTCTTTTTGGTACCTGAAAAAACTACAATGGGCACTTTAGTGAAAGGTGTATTGTATTTTATTTTATTTTATGAGTGGAAGTAATCTAACCTAGGCATACCTGCATGCTTTAAACTCCACATGTTTTCAAATTAAAATAAAATTTTTTAGGTAAGACTTTTTAGTTCCTAGGCAGTCAGCTGTGTGGAGTAAAGATCTGAAATAAAGGACCTTGAGTCAGAGGACTGATTTATAGTGAGGTCTATTAGAATACAAGTTGGCCCTTCCTTCTGATTTCTCCTTTCTGTTATGTGCAGAGTAACTTCATGGAGATGATTACCAGAAAGCAGCCTTTTGCAGATTTCAAAACTTAAGAACATCATTCTTAATAAACAAACAACGTGGTAAATGCTAATTTGTTTTAGGATGCCTTGTAAGATGTTGGCAAGAACTTTACAGCCAGAGTACATCAAAATGTGGAAAATAATCAATTGTTTCAACATCAGAAAGTCATAATCCATCAACTCGATAAATTCCCAGAAGACGTGTCAAGTACACGAGTGTTTGGGGAACAGGATGAGCACAAACATTAAAACTGTGTCTCTGCAACTGTCAGGAATAGACTTACACTCGCTGTTTTGTTGGGGTTTTTTTTTTCTGCTGTTGTTTGTCATTGTAATTTCTTCCTAATTATTTGCTGTGTTAAGAGTAAAATTATTGAATGTTCTGAAACCTCAACAGTTCTACATTTATTAATTACAACACAAAGATAAGAAGAGCAAGACACTACTGTGTGATGTGAGATATTTTAATATGAGGCTTCAAATGGCTCCAGTACTTGGCTAGAGTGGGATAAACTAAAACAAGAACTTTTAATAAGTGCCAAGAAATTTCCATCTTATTAAGAGCATCCTCAGTTCCTGCTGACAGTATGTTTGCTGTATGTAAATGATCTATGAGATTTTCTAAATTGTAAACCAAAGGTTGCATTTTTCCTGCACAGAAAAGTGACATCTGACGTTCATGGTTAATGCCTTTTATTTGTGATTAATACATTTCCATACTTTTTTCCCAAAGTAAAGAGAGTTGGAAAATTTTGAATTAAGTCCATAAACTAATTATTTTCCATTCCAACGTTGTTTCTTTTGTAATAGAAATCCTGACTCAGTGCTTTTGTAAATGGCCTGCAGTTACATGACCCTGACTGTGGTCTAATGAGTGTTGGAGGGTGCCTCTTAGATGATGCTGGAAAATTAAAGGGACCTTTTCCCCCAGCTTTTCAAACTAATTATTCTCTGATTTTACGTGAGAACAATCCTTATATATATATGTTGGAATCCTCTTCATTCAGTGGCACTCTTTTCCTGTCCCCAGCTTTGATGTGGTGCCCATAGTTACAAAAGGGCGATGTAAGGGGAACAGTGATCGATCGATCCCACCATGGCCCTAGCAGTTAAACAGTGAGCTCAAATACAGTAGTGTGGATGAACTGAAATTCAGCAGAGGAAGGGAATCTCTGCTCTGTTCAAAACAAAGCCGTGCTTTTCATGTCCATTTATTTGTATCCATCTTTTGCCCATATTTCCATTACTTAAAGCAGTATAGTTAAAGGGGCCCACAAACACCTCTGAGCCACTTTGCTTGTGTGCTGTGACTCTGGTCTTAATTTGTGTGCCTTTGCTGACTTTGTTTAGCCCTGTCTAGCATGGGCTGATTCCATGGAAGCTGTCTCAAATAAGACATAAGCAAAAGGTGTAGTTTGCTTTCTTCACTGCATTTCACTGAGAGCTACAATCTTGTGTTAATGCTTCTGACCAGTCACAGCACTAACAAAAGGAACTGTTGGGCAAATAGCTGGTAGTTCAAATCAGTGTGTTTGAGTACGACTTCCTTGTGGTTAACTTTGCCCAGCATTGTCCTGGAAAATTCGAGGAGCTAGTGCTCAAGTTCCTCAGCTAAGATATGTAATCTCCAGATGACAGCAACAGAGCAAATCCTGTCACTAATCCTGTAGGTTGCTCTGTCAGAGTTTCCTCTAGAGTAGGGATTCTTCAGTTATTAGATTAATAAATGTGCACCATATAGTTACTGAAAATATTTGTCTGACACTGGAGTCCAAGAGTATGTTGGATGAAAAAAACAACTCCAAAAAAACCCCAACAAACTCAACCGTAGAAAGGCAAACAGAAGATGAAATTTCACTAACCCAAAGCTAGCAAAATTTGTAACTCTTAGCTTGCCTCATTGTGAAACATAAGTAGTAGGCAGAACAGTTCGATATAGAACCTGCAAATGCTGCAAAAGACAAAGCAAGAGCATGTGAAGGATAGGATAGCTCAAGACTGTTAATGAGGTGTTAAATAAGAACCAACAAAGAATTAAAATATTGACAAGGCCAGCCTAAATAATAAATGAGTAATGAAAATCAATCTTAGAGAAGACTTATTTCAAAGACAGTTTTAAAAATCAGAACAGCAAACAACAGGACAGTCAATGATAACTGAAAATAAGAAACCAAAACTGGATAATTAAGATATAGGAATGAGACAACATTAAGTATAGATCTTGCTGTTTGTGACAAGTAAAATTTTGCTTAGTGTGTTGTGCTCCTTTTTTTGTTTTCTAGTGCAGTAAGGTTATTTACTCCAACCTGTTGAAAGTCTGGATTCATAGCTCTTCTTAAGTCGCTAGGTTTATGTCTTTCTAGATCTGAACTGTTTAACTGCATGGTGAGTACAAATTCACCAGACAAGGTGGTTGTGAATTAGTATCAATATCTGTATAAGTCACAGTTCCCTTGCCACATAGGATTTTAATATTTCTAAATGCAATTATTGGATGTTTTATTGCTCACAAAGCCTTCAAGCTGGTTGGCTCAGTCTTGTGTGGTTTTGTGCGGTCTTTTTATTTTTTTTTTTCTGACTTGCCCTCATTAATAAGTTTTACATCAAGAGCTAGGCAGAAAAAATAGAAATGTAGCTGCTGAGTATTTCCTTATCTGAGCAAATTCTCCAGAGAGTAGTGTCTTTCTTTCAAACAGTGAATAAACTTTTCCTTGCCAATGGAGGCAGACAAGACACCACGATTTTACCCTGTTTCTTCATAAAGATTTGTGTCCTGACAGCTGGTGTGGTGCAGTTACATGAATATATCTTGCAGAGTTCAGGAATGAAAGCTGTTCCACAAATGGTCAATATTTAGCTATGATTATTTAAGTTGTGCATGGGCATTTGAACTTTGTCCTTTCTAGTAAAGATGCTATCTTTATTAGAAGATCCCTCAGAACCTGTGGTGCATCGGTGCGCTTGTCCTTTCATATGCAGTTCCATTTTACCTGTTAGAAGGCTTTGTGCCATCAGCAAACAATTTTATTGCTTCTTTTCATTTGTTGATTGTTGTTTTCTGTTCTTTTGTTGGCTTCTTTTTCTTTTTTTCGGGGGGTAATATTTTTTTTAATTACTTTACAGCCTTTTCTTACACCCCTTTACTCCAACTCACAACTCTGAATCACTTCCTGGTGCCTCAGCTAAAGGAAGTTTCTTCAGAGATAAAACATAAGGTGATTTATGCATTTCTTTCTGGTATAATAAATATAGGGAGTCTTTCAGCATAATTATTGACCTAGACAAATATTTATTTTAGATATATTGTAGGTTGTTTTGCTCTATGGTGCATTAGACAAAGTCTATATTGGGTCTGCAGATAGAACCTGGTGGCTACTTTCATCCCAGCCCCAGTCAGACTTTTATCACAAACCTCTCTGGGGAGACAAGAATTTATCACTCCCGTGGGAAATTACAGAAAACATTTTTTTTTATTATTGCTCTGGCAGGAGTCTAATGGAAGGTAAATTTTTACTGGTTGCAGGTGTTGACAGCACTGCATCCTACATCCATTCTGGAGCAGCTGAGTGCTCTAGAGAGCACCTCTTGCTGCATTAACTTTGTTACGGGCACCAGGGTGTCTGCTTTGCCTCACTTTTGTATTATGGAACTGTGTTACTTAGAGAAAAATAATTCTCAGTAAGCAGTGAGGTTGCAGCCACATCCTCTCTCCCAGTGGAGCATGAGCTCGAGGACAGGAGCAGGTCTGTGGGCTGAAGAGGTTTCTGCAGCTTCCTCTGCTGTTCCTGTCTGCAGGGCTCTGGTGGTGCCACTGAATTGTGAAAAGACTCCCTGGTGGAAACTTGAAAGTGAAGTTCCTCTTCCATACAGACCTTGTCCTTTAAGTGGAAAGGACTGCACACTTTGGAACACCACAGCTATCTTAATCTACAACAAATGATGTATTTGTATTGATCCATCCTTGTCTTTCAGAGCATTTTGGAAAAAAAGATCACAGCGTACTTTCTCTCTTGGGTTGGAAGGCACAAGTAGGGAAGCCGACTTGCTGCAGAATTATAGGGCAAGGGAGAGAAGTTGGGATGAAGGCTCTGTCTCCTGACCTCTGTGGTGCTTTCAGTAGTATCCCAATGCAATAAAAATAACAGTTGTTTGTTTTGTTTTTTCCTAAGTTGCTTAAAGAAAGTACATAAATATATTTTTTTTACATGCTGTCACCACAGGCATGGCATTGTAACCAAATTATTAATACTTCTAAAAAAGAAACATGGTATCATTTTGCATATGTGCAAGGGAATTTTTCTACTCTGGCAACAAGTCGAGAAGCGTGTGAAGGGCGAGAAAGGATTACAGGGTGGGGGTGGTAAAATGTATTTTAACAGAAGAAAGCGTGTGGAGTTATAGTCTCACAGTGAGAAATAAACATTGTAATCATAAACAAATGTAACATTGAGAACAGAAGACAGTGTTTTTATTGTAGTGACATAGGATGCTCGGGCAACAATGAAGGATTTTTCTCTTCTATTAGTCATTACACTCTGGCAGGAGGGCTCTCTCTGTGCCCATTGCTTCCAGATAGTGTGTGTGAGAGCTGGATTATAAAATGTCTAGGAATGTACACTCACAAGGAGAGTGAGGCAAGGAGAAGGCTTGCTTTGAGGGGAAATTGGAGAACCTCTTCGTCATAGGTTCTGAGAGTAAATGTTCTCAAGAACTCTGGGAACCAAAACAGCACCAAGGCCTGCTCTGCCTTTCACATAAATTTAAATGCTTACATTTACACTCTGCATGTGGCATTTTGGTTTAGATCCCAAAGCCAGCTCTGCAGATTTATGCAAACTGATGAGACAAACTGACGATGCAGCTCCACGTGACACTTTGTCCTGTCCTCATGTGTCAGGTGTCTGCTTCCAGTGCCAGTGGCTTTGATTCCATCAGATTCCTCATACAGATCCTAGGAGATTGTGTTTCTAAATCTGGATCTCAGTGGGAAATGTTGTTTTGTGTAAAGGAAGATGTCCTGGAGGGAGACCTTTGTTGTGGACTTATGGACACAGTCTGGATGGCACAACAGACAGACAGTGCTGCGTAAGGATGTGGGAAAAGCCTTCGCCCTCCAAGAGTCATAAATTTTCCAATTAAGCCAAATCAATACTTGTAAGGGATTACTTGCTCTTCTCTTTGTGTTCACCATATGTTAGCCATCCTTTGTTTTTAGTTGGTATTTTTTCTTTTTCTTTTTTTTTCGTTTGTTTTTTTTTTTTTTTTTTTTTTTTTTTTTTTTTTTTTTTTTTTTTGATAACTTGACTGCTGGTGAGTTCATAGTGTAGTAGGACAAAACTCCTTTCCTGTGGGTTTTTTAGCCCTAGGCAAAGAGTGGCATAAAGGTGATATCATTTTCCTTTTTATGGGAGAGAAGCAAGACAGAGAAAAATGAAATATCTTGGCCAAGTTCCTGTAGAGTTTTTGTGCAGAACTGGGTATTAAAGCAAAATCTTCGACTCCTGTCTATTTAATGTGTGGTTTGTCTGTGCTTTAAGAGTATCTTCTAACTCTTCACTTGTTTGTTTAGAATACAGACTCGTTCTAAACAAACCTCTTGTTTTGTTGAGATCAGATTGCAGATGCTGGATACAAATGTAACATGAAGCCAGATCCTGTTTGGGTTTTTTTGTTTGTTTGCTTGTTTTTAGTTCTAACACTAGGAAGCTTTTAGGGATGTTAAAAACAAAAGCAAACATAGACACAGAAAAATAAAGCCAACTCAGAGTTGTTGTATTCTCGTGCAAGCATAACGAGAGGGTGTCTCTCTTCTGTCAGTACAAGGTAAAAAAACAAAGCCAGCATGTAAGGTGTTTGAGGCAGCACTCATGAAGGAAAACCTCCCATTTGAGAAAATACAACTACAGAAAGTTTTTGAGCATTGCTAGAAGGCACAACACATTCTGGGACATATCTGCAGTGAATTAACCCTTCTTAATAACCTGCTGGTGTATGGGGCAAGAGAGAAGCATCTAAAAGTTGATGCTTTGCTATTGATACTATTAAGATCAGGGCCTGTTTCTTATGAGGCATTCTTCTAATAGAGCAGAGCAGCTTTGCAGCAGCTCTCTCTGTCAGGGAATAATTTATCCTTGGAAGCTGCCTGGTCCAACAGTGATGTTTAGAACAGATCCAACTTTGAAACTGGATCCAGCTACAAAGATAACTTGGGCTGCTCAGGGCTCTGTCCAGTTGGGTTTTAAACACCTGCAAAAATGGAGACTCCTTGTCCCCCTGCATACCTGTTCCAGTCTGTGACCACTCTCATGATGAATAAAAAAACAACCTTCTAATACCTAATTGGAATTTCCTTGTTTGCAGCCAGTGTTTATTGCCTCTTTCCTGTGCATCTCCACAAGTTTGGCTCTGTCTTTAGATGCACACGTTATACAGATAAATAAAATCATAAGATCTCATTTTGCCTTCTCTTCTCAAGTTGGGACAAATCTAGTTCTCTCAGTCCCTCACCTTGTGCTCCAAATACCACCAAGTCAGCAGACAGGTCCCTTCATCCAAAGCAAAATCTCAAATTAATTTGCAGCAGATATGTTTCGGCCTTCAAAACATCACTGAAAGCCAGACACGTGGGGTAAGTTATTTCCACGTTTGAAGGGAAATGTGTTGGCGCAGACACAAGATACCTTGTTGGTAATGTAACTTTTGGCAGGTATGCGCACTCAGACAGGTTTCTTAGATGCCAAAAGCAAAGCATAGTGTAACCTATATTTCTCACATGTGGCCTGACAAACAGCCCTGTGTTCAAACTTCCAGTCAGCCTTGGTTTTTCTCCTGCCACATGGCAATGCATATCTGAGAAGAAAATTCAGCAAACTATTTGGAAAATAGCAAAATAAATAATTTTTGAATACTCCTGTAACTTTTGACTATAATTTCGATTTAGTTATATGAATGCTCAGAACTATCCCCTTTATTCCAAAATATTCAGAAATGTTTGAACAAAAGAAGTATATGTATGGTTAGAAT
Organism: Bombycilla garrulus; assembly: GCA_013400315.1. Lineage (NCBI taxonomy): Eukaryota > Metazoa > Chordata > Aves > Passeriformes > Bombycillidae > Bombycilla > Bombycilla garrulus. The sequence continues at coordinate 897,137 of VXBU01000248.1, forward strand.
TAGCTTACAGTATGATTCCTCATTGATTTCCTAGATAAAATTGATTTCGGCATATAAAAATCCTCTCTGGACCTTGTCTGTCACCAGCTTTTATCTCCTTTGCTCCATTGTAACCTGTCTTCATTACAAACAAGGTTTCAAAGACATTGTGATGACGGATTGAACATCCAAAAACCTAATTGTGTAGGAAGTTTACCTTGTGGGGGTTTTTATGTGGATTTTTTTTCCCCCCATCACAATGTCAAATGGGTCTTTAGTTGAATTAATTTAATTGTTGTAAAAAGTTTCCTTCCTATATGCCCTGCTGACTGTCTTGGTTATATTTCTCTAGTTGGTGCTTTCATGCCAGGTGGTGTTGGGAAGTGCTTTCTCGGGCAATTTGGCAACTTAACACCTTCTTAGATGTGACTGGCTGGAGATTTTTTTGAGTTCTGTGCATACTCTCAGAATCTATGCTGGCTAATAGTCTGTCATTACTATATCTATATGGTCTCTCCAAACTCACCTTGCCCTATTTGCAATTGCCGTTAACACCATTGCTTAAATTTGCCATTAGGGAAGATCATGTGTTTCTCTTGCTGGTTATCTTGGCACCTGTGATTTGTTTTCCCCCAAATGTAATATTTCAAAGCAATTTTTACCAATATTCATATTCTAGTTTTGGACTTATTGACTGTTCTGAAGTGCTTTATCACCTTATTATATCCCACTATTTCCATACTACTTGAGAGTCCTGGAGGACAGGATCAGGTCATAAATCTACTTTCAGTCTCTCCTTACTTGATTGTTATCTGCACAGTTTTTGCCTTTCATTTCCCATTGTAATGGAAATACAATAAATCATTATTTGTTAAAAAAAATTATTTCCGGTACAAATACTTCAAGGGTACTTCAGATACCTGTTCCTCTGTAGAAATTGTTTCAGCAGTGACTCACCAATCGATGTTCTTCCGTCAGTTGTGAACCTACTTTGTGATGTTTTCATTTGAATTATTTTTTTCATTAATTTTTATATAGTTGTGTACTACATGTCAAAATTCTTATTCAAGGTGAAATGTATCTACTGCTCTCCTGTTACCTACTGGACCTGGTAATCTATCAAAGACAGAAATTGAGCTGACTTATGTTCTTTTTTTAGCTCTTCTTATCACTGTTATACTCCAGAGGTTGACAGTTGTTTGCTTTATCATTTGCTCTAGACCCTTTCCATGACTTGAGTGGATTGTGATTTCAACAATCACTCTGTGATTCCTTCTTCTTCTTTTTCTCTTGTTCCTGTCCTCTGTATACTCTGAAAGGTTTAAACACCTCTTTGATTAGTTCCTTAATTGCTCAAGACCAGATTTTGTGAAACCTTTTTCATTTGGAGATATCGGTCTTGTCTGAATAATCCATCTATCTTCTCTGTTCTGGTCAGCATTTATTTCCTTTGGCATCTACAGTGATAAAAAAAAAAATTCTTTTAGTTAGAATTGATTCCTCTAGCTATTTTTCAGGTCTGAAATGCAGACTATAAAACAAGCAGTTGTGGTTGCTCTAGAAATGATGGTGTTTATCCTATTTTTAGAAGAACTGCTGCAATGACTTGCCTGATACTTCAAAACTGGTCAATGGCAAAGGAATAGCACCTGGAAGCTTTTGACTCTGTCTTGTGGTATTCAGCACTCAGAGCCTGCATCATGGGTCAGGACTCAGCTGTGCTAAACTTTGTGCAAGCAAGATGACCCCATCCCAGAGTAAGTCATGGGGAAAAATATATGACGAGAGGCAGGCAATGTCAATAGATAAACAGGAATGATACAAGAAAACCTGGAAGACAACAATAGTTTGTAAGAGATGTACACAAAAAAAAAGAACTCGACTCTAAATTCTCCTCTCAGCAATTCCTAAAAGAACATTCTATTTAGTGTGCAAGATCAGTGTGTCCTTGCTGATGCTGACTTTTTTTAGGAGAAACCAGAGTAAATTGATGCTGTTGAAACTGCAGTTACTGAGTTTGACCAATTGAAATTTCTCTTCAAGCTCTGTTACAAAAAATGACCATCTCAGACCGTCCTTGGCCTCATTGCTCACAATTTGCAAGCATGGTATCCCATCAGCCTTTCAAAGAGAATGAGAAATATAGTATTCCTTCTCCTATATTGTGAAAGGATTCAGATGGAGATGTATTGTTGGTAGAACATCTCAAGTGTCTGTATAGAATTCAGCATTCAAAGTCACAAACAAACCTAGAAGTGAGCTCAGATTTCCAAACCTTCTCTGCATTTCTGCAGGCTTTTGTGTAGTTTTGTGGGTTCTTGTATTTCCATAATGCACATTTTGTTTCATATTCAGGATTCATCCACCTAAAAGGAATGTACTGAGCTTATACATGCACAGTGGATGCATACAAATCTTACTAATCAGCCTGTATTTAATGTCATGTATGTTTGAAGGACTCTGACGTGATTATTGTGTAAGATAGATGAATGCAGGGTAAAGGAGAACCCAAACAATTTATTGTTATCTTGGTGGGGTAACTACAAAATTTGTTTTCCTTGTAATGGCACTTGAAGCTGGCAATTAAAAACACTTTTTACAGAGTTGGGGGTGTTTTGTTGTTTGTTTGATTGATTGATTGGATGATTGGGGTTTGGTTTGGGTTTCTTTTCCCATTTGTGGTACACTGAAGTAAATCTAGGAAAATATGAGCTTGGTTTGAGGAACCATCCTCCATCTCACCTTTCATAATTCTGTAGTGTTTGTGAGGATGTGGGAAGTATCTGTTAAAATTGAGGAGAAAGAGGTAAGATGGTGAGGACTCCTGGTGAAAAGATGGGTTGAGTTATTGCTAGGAAGAGAGACTGAGATATCTGAAAACACACAGTTACTCATTATTGTAGGGGTGTGTGTATATAGGTTAGTGATTTCAGATAGCGTGGGTGTACATGTAGCTCACCACATGGTGCTATAATATTTCTAACATATTAAAATCTGGAAGGGAGCTCAGAGAAAATAACAATGTAGCTGCCTACACGTTGATTTATTTTCAAAGTAAAATCTTGGGTTACGTGATTTGAATCAGTGTTCATTTTTTAAAGAAAGTCTGCATTATATAAATATGTGGAAAATGTACAGAAACTAGACAAGAAGGTAGATGTGTGAATTTATATTAGTGGATGATTTGATGATGTGTGTTTATGTAGTATACTTTTACTTCATAGTTTTGTGAAACTTTTATATTATCCATGGATCAGTTGAATTTCAAACTGTTTTGGACTTTTTCACACCGTGAAAGCAGGCAAAATTTGACGTAAGGACTTCTGTATCTTGTCCACCTCTTTTTAGACATCAGCTATGCTCATCCACTGACATCAGATGATTTCCAGAGTGGCACCCAAGCCTGCAAATAAGATGTGAAGAGTATCTCTTGTGTGTATTAGAAGCACAGGTTTGGAAACTTGTGAAACCCACTGTTTGGCAACACCATCTTTGTGCTTGATTATTTGAGACAGAATATTTGATTTGTAACAGTTCCCAGCCTGGGAGTCCCTCACTGAAACCAAGCCTGCAGACTGATGCCTTCAGCCCTCAAGTTCCCAACTGTGTGTGAAGGCTGTGGCCACCACATGTGCACGACCAGCCTTATTCATCTAGATTTACATGTAGATTTACTCGTGTAGATTTAGATTTTTACTCATCCCATTTAGATATGCACATATGGGGCAGCGATGCTGTACCCTAAATGGTCAAAGAAATAATTCAAATCCCAAATTCATACTGTCATTCCAGCATGCACATAATCCTTAACATACCAAGTAGTGTTTTAAACAGCTATTGAAAGCAGTAAGTGAAACAGATTATATATCTAAAAATCACTTGGGATAATGAAATAATTTAGTTTCTATTCATATTCCATTGGCTCTTTCTCTCCTTTCATTAATTCTCACCCACAAAAAACAAACAAACAAACAAACAAAGAAAAAAACCCAAGCAAACTAAAATCGCCTTCAGTGTAAATGCATTCTCACAGTCTTTGTTCTAATCCCCACAGAGTGTTTGATGTTATTTTCAACTCAAACTTAATTAACAGTGTATGTCCTTTATTGAAATCTGAACATTTCTGTATATAATATATCAATGTAGATTCCTGTTGTGTGCTGTGATTTTCAGAATATTTCTCTAGTCCATATCTTGGTCTTTAATTTCAGGAGGCACCACGTTACACTAGAGATTCGTCTCACAAAAAACAATTCTTTTTCTTTTTTTTTCTTTCTCCTGTATTTTTCCTGGTTTTCACACTGTGTGTGTGTACTGGTTTAAAAGCTGCGTGTGATAGGGAATTGAAGCAGAGGATTCAAAAAGAGAAGTGTCCTTTTCAAAACTACTAGTGATACCCTTAGCAAAGAGCACAGGAGTTGAATAAAAAGCCTTTTTAAGACCAGGCATGAGTTCCAGCGATGCAGCAGTATTGGGATGCCCAGGAAACAATGCAAACAATTTTTCCAGGCCAGAACAAGGCATGAATACATTTAAGTAGTTTTTGCACATAAGGTGGTTAAAGGCTATGTTGTAGAGGCCCTGCTTTGTACAAGATGGCTCTGTTACTTACATGATGAAAATTAAACATTTGCTAAAGTGTCTTAGTGAAACAATACCCAAAACTACAATGAAAAAAAGAAAACTCCAATAAAAACATCTAAGCAAAAGTAGATGAGTGTATAAGCATAAAATATATTTGGAATACCTATCATCTCAGCTATTCCAAATATATTTTATGCTTTTACACTTCTCTCAGTTATAGTCAGGATTGTGCTTGGCCAGCTCAGCCTGCCAGTCCCAGAGGTGAATGCCTTTCTCGGAGAGAAGGGCTGCCTGCTTCACTGGGGCTCAGGGCAGGAATCTCAGCATTAGCATTGTTATACCTGTGCTGATGAAGGCACAGGCATACCAAGATCTTAGTATGGCCAGAATAAAGTATCTCTAACTGGATTTAAATCTCAAGTACCACTTACTGTTATCAACTCTCCTCAATGGCCTACTATTTTAAGGTTCTTCAAATCTGCATAGTTGGAGTGAAGATATGAGAAGGACCACTTGTGATGGGTAAGGGAGACTGCTGGATAACTTAATGTTAAATGCAGTTGTATGGTAAGAGCTAGCTTTTTTTCCCTTCCTGACATCTTAGAGTCACCATTGGGATTCAGTGCTTTTAGGAATTCATTTATTCCGTTATTTGGATGGAATTGCAATTGGAAGGCTTATTTCCAATGAATCATTCTTTGTTGCTAATATTTAGTAGGGGGACGATAGTGTTTTGTGTTTTATCTTCAGTCATTGATACTGAAAGGATTTTTCTGGAGTAATAAAAGAAGTTCTGATAAAATGATCATGGATCCCCCATGAAATTTCATTTTCAATGTGGCATTCTTTCAGACAGAATAAGTTTTAGAAACTGCTTGTGGATGGATACTGATTATGGAACAGAATTATTTAGGATAGCTGAATACAACTGTTAAGGCTACATAATATCCTAGACTGTATCTAAAGGTAAGCAAATCATATGTTGAGAGTAAGAGGACACAAGGATTATATGATTTTTTTATGTGGAAACAAGTAGTACTTTTCTGGACAAGCGTAGTAAACCCAACTCATAATTCGGCAAGACTTTCTGCCCTCAATCATCTGGGGCCAGAGAGGATTTTGGAGCTACCTTGATTAATTCAGACAGCAATAACTTAATTTTTAAAAGTAACTATCTTTGTTGTAATGCTTCAACATTTGGATACTCACTTGAATACAGTTGTCAAAATCTGAGATGTGCTGTTTTTTGTTGGTTTGTGTCTGCCAGGTAAAAATAAAAGTAACTTAGATCACTCTCCCATGTGAGTGTAGGGTCTACAGAGGGAAAGTAGGATAGCAAAATAAAAGTTATCTGATTCTATTTGTGGTGTTCCTGAAGCAGTATGGAAAACTGCTCCAGGGGCACCCGGGTTCTCCATTGATGTAGTGACCTCAGGCAAGTTGCATCACCCCTCAGTTCTTCATGAACCAGAGATAATGCTCAAGGCCTCCTTTTATCACATGGTTTCAGATCTGTTCATGAAAGGTGCTTCACAGAAATAATAACCCTATTCACAGAGAATTTAATGCCTTATTTTCAAACTTATTTTCTGTGTTAGTGCAAATGGATTCAGAAGTACTGGAACTGGGAAGCCCAGGATGTACTCTGGGCTACTCCAGGTCCTAAAGGGAAACTGGTACTGAAAAGTTTTTTTAAGTTTCTCATCTAAAAGGATACTGAATGTTTGATATGTTATCTGCTTATTCTGTTTCATATTCTTGTTCTTGGTTGGCTGCCACTATTTTTTTCTTCCCCTTCCCTCCAAGTCTTGCAGAAACTCAGTCTTTGAACTCTTCATTCCTGTCAAATCAAGCTGACATGACCTAAAAGATCAGATGTTGTTATGAGAGTGGTATGGATGGACAGAAAGTCTTGTGTAGCATGATTGTGTAGGTCCCTTATCCTTAGGAAACCAGGGCAAAAGTCATGCCTGTGTTCATTCCCTCTGCTTTGAACACCACAGAATGGACTTGCCAAAAGTCTGTCTCCAAACTTGACGCTATCTTTATCCTTAGCAAATGGGATGGAATTCTAGCCAAAAAGTGAAAGAATAAGATTTACTACACAGATGGGACTGCTTTGTGCATGAATAGAACAGGTGAGGCACAAATTAAAATCCTCATCGCTTCATAATCTGATTCAGTAAAGCTGCTACAGCTTTCTACAGAGGAAATGTGAAAAGTTATACATAGGACTCGTAGTTCAGTGCATCATTGAACTATCCACAGAAGAAAAAAGAAAGATCTGGTTAGCTTTAAAAGGGGCAGCAGGAAGGAGAGCAATAGTCTGACTTGCTTGTTCACAGTGATGAAATCAAGACAAGAAAGAGGTGAGGTAGATATTTTATGGGAGAGAGGGAAGCATTCTAATGCAAATTTTGAATGGAATAGGTAGGACCTTTACATCCTCTGTTTTAACGACCTCTGGTTTTTAGAACAGCATTATGCAAGTGTCTGTCAGGAGTTACATAAGAATACCTGATAACTGCAAGGCCTCCTGAGCTTCATTTAAACCACTATTTCTGTGATTGTTCCATAAAGTACAGGTTGTCTTGTGAAACACAGATATGCAGTGATATAAACAAGACCTTTGTACACTAAGCCGTTAAGGTTTGTCTAGCTGGAGACTGACAGAGCTGAAAGTTTGTCTTATGCAAAGCAAAGTTGCTAATAGAAATGCTGTCCTAAATGAGTTATTCACCCCTCAGAGGAGGGAGAACCAAAGCCTTTGAAAATAGCCCCAACTTGCCAATAGTATCGGGAATCAGGAGCACTTTCAGCAGTGTTATGAGCACAGCTCATAGAATAGCAGGATAATAAACACTGTGTAGCATTACTGCCTTGCTAAAGGCTGCAAACACTTCTACCTCATCTGGGCAGCTCCCAAGTAGAAAGAACATTCTCATCCTTGGCTTCAATCACGGATACTGGAAGCTGATGGCACATGAGGTGAAGAAGCAGCATCCATGTCATGTCCATGGCTAGAGAAATATTAGTATTAGAGAAAGGCATTATCCATCAGGGAAAAAAGTTGCTGTTTGTTGTGAGCTTGGATGACAGAATTCAACAAGTGCTATTGCATCTAAGCTCCAGATCCCAAACCCTTACTTATGCATGCAGTCTTATTTAATCTTCCCTGTAGTCAGGTGTTCGTTCAGCCCCATAATAATTTCCTGAGATACTGACAGAAATCACTACCAGCCCAGAAGTCAGTGGTAAAATCTTTAATGCACTGCCCAGTGCACTGGATCTAACAGCAGAACTTGTGCATAGTGCTGAAATTTGGCTATACAGAAACTCATTGCTGCTCATTAATGCTGATACATAGTTTTCCATTCATTTTCATGGACAGTTATGGGCAAATATACAAGCTTTAAGTTTTACACGAATATATATGCTTGGAAACAAAGTCTTTAACTCGGCAATATTACAGTTTAAAAAAAAAATCAAAAGGTTTCTATCAGAAAACTCTAAAACAAAAGAAAGGGTTAATAATGTTTTATTACATCTTTCTAGTTTAACTAAATTTACTGAGAAAAGCCTCCAGTTTTCCAGTCAGCACAACTACCAGACTTACAAAAACACTTTTGCTCTACAGAAAAGCAGCATAAAGAGTTGCTTATGGGGAAATTCTAACTTGTCACATTAAACTTACTGAGCCGGGAGAGAACAGAAACCCCGACAAATCCGCGAGTGGTGATGCTTGCAGTCTGCCTTGAACTCACCAAGTATGACGAACAGTGACAGTGCTGTCTTAATGTATTGCTGACAGAGCTGCTGTACTCATTAACTTTTGATGAAACAAGATGTCACTTTGTTCACATCAAATGCTCCTTGATGCCAGTGCTCAGAGACTGTTTTTGTTGCTGATGCAGACATCAGCTATTGTTGAAAACATTCTCCCTTCCAGTGTTTCACTGCCCATGAGGATTTGTAGGTGCTGATCATTATCAATCTCCAAATGGAGCCTGAAGCCAAGAGTGCGTGTTTAATTTCTGCAGCTTTTAATTATTTATTTTTTATTAAAAATCTTTAATTTAAACATTATTCACCTATATTTAAACACCTGAAAATGTTAATTTCTTGATGTGGTACAGGATGCTGCCAGGAACTCAAGGGCACACTTGCGTGATCCCTTTGTCCTTCTCTTTGAGGCTACAGGAACTGCTAAAGAATTATTTACAGCATTAGAGCTACATTGTAGTGGGAAGAGGCATTGAGTTGCGTAATATTCTGGCCAGCATTATGACTAAACAGTGGCATAGCATGGATTAAAACAGACTGTTCCTAGTTCCTGATCTGTTCTCCAGCCTTTTGTCAGCATTGCTTCTATTATCAGCATTAGGAGCCAATCTCGCTGTTCTATGTACAGTAAATATCATGTTGTCTAGCAAGGAAATTCTGACTGACTGGGAATAATTATCTAATTTGGGAATAATTTTTGTTTAGTATTTACTTTGCATGATAAGTACATTTATATTGCTATGAGATAAAGGAAAGCAGAACAAGAAAGAAAAGGAATTTTTTTATTTCTTTGCTGAATACAGAAATTTCCAGTACTGAAACCCTGAGACCAGGGGTGCATGTTCTCACAGTTGTTTTTGTGTCTGTTATTTTAGTGGACAGAGCAATATTTACATATGACCTCTAATGACATTCTTTCCACTTTATAGTCCTCAGTATCTTATTTCTTGTATTAGTGGACTCTGCAGTTTTTGTATTTGATTTGTTTATTTATTTTTTTCCACAATTAGGTCTGCAGTCATTACATCTGTCATGCAAATGTAACATCATGGGAAGTGTTTAAAGATAAGACTAGGAGTTCTTCTAATTTGCAGTCGTGCAAAAGAGGAGCATCTGATCATAGCTCAGTGCTGGAATTCTAGCTAAAGGTCATTCCATGCCTCAGGGGTTGGTGAGCCACCAAAGCTTTGTGGGATAATGTAGCTCTAGAAGTGTTTTTTAAGAAAAAAGATTTGAAGGAATCTAGGCAAGCCAGCAAATTGTTTAGGGTATAGGAGACTTCAGACTCTTGCAGTTAGAGGAGGCAGCAGAAGTGAATGTTAAAGACAGAAAGTGTAAGTGGATGAGATGCAGGCAAAAGTGTTTTCAAGGGAAATGTAGGAAATAATAATAGTTTGCTTAACACTAAAGTGCATCTGTCCCTTATTGAGTGATGAAAGCCTGGGAGATTAACCATCCACACAAGTCCAGCTTTACAAGATGAGCATGTGATATTCACAGAACAGCAAACTTACATGAAATGTGACCGTGCCACTAAACAGCAACACAAAGGAAAGTGCATCTGAGAATGCTTGTGGAATACGATCGAGCATGGCTGATACAGAGTCCTTGAAAGGTGCTGGTAAATACACTCATTTAAAGACTTTCACCTGTTGCTTTAAATCATTCATACTCCATGGCATGTCTGCCAGCACTGTGACCCCGGTGAGGAGTGAGGAACATCAAAGGCACAAGGGAGCAGATCAGGTCTCAGGTAGGCGTTGCACCCTTGTTATGGATAAAAGAAGTGACAGTAAGTTATAAAACAGGTGGAACTGGGATATTGCAAGCCTGATGTGAGTAACCCAACAAATAATTCTGCTCATGTAGAAACACAAAGAAGGTATTTTAAAATATTTTTTATCTCAAAGACGTGTGAGATTACATGGACTATACGCTGTTACATTATTAAAAACCCTTCTTGACTTCATTGATTTTTTAAATTTTTTCAGTCCAAGAAGAATTTAGACTCTCTGAAACTGCCTGAAAACCCAAAGGAAAATAACATTCTTAGTTAATTTTTATCAATCAGCTTAATCTTTTGGAGGTACATCACCATGCCATGTAACATCTCTGCTGCCAGGCTGCTTATGGTCAAGTACTTATGGTCAGGCATGATTTTCTGCTGAAATGGCAGTTTTCTCTGGCAATATACACATTCTATTTCCCACTTTTAAATGTTCTTAATTTGTTTTTAGGTACAACATGTACAGACTGGTTTTAAAACAGTAGAAATTGCTCCCTGTAAATGAGCTGTAGTTAAAGTGGAAGACAAGCTCATTTACAATCAGAACCAACAAGTCTGAAAACATGCTCTGGGTATCTAATATCAGGCCAATTCCAGTACTGTTCACTTGACTATGTCCTGTATAATCTGTAGTTACTGTACCAGAAAATGTCTGTTATTAATGTTTATCGCTGCTAATCTCTGAATCTTAGCATCAGAACACTTTTTGAACAAGAATAAAAACACTTTCACAAATCCTCCTTTGGAGAAAGCAGTTTGTAGGGTATTTTTCTAAGGACTAAGGGAAACTGTAAGAGTTAAACACATTTGTAATAATGCTGATAACATGAGTTTCAGGGTGTCTGTATGGTCCTCGACATTACTGACTTTGGAGAAGGTTATTTGTCATCCTAATAGAGAGACCAAAGAAGTCTGTGCTTTCACAACAGTAACTGTAATTGCAAAACCAGAACCATACCCAAGCCCCCACTGTAATGAGTATCTGCTCTCTGTGCTAATACACACTTACATCCTGTCTGCCTTACTGACAAAACCCCTGCTGCAGTCTTTGAACTTTTCATACATCAAGGTTCTCAGGGTTAAAATTCTGTTTGGCAGAGAGTTGTTGTTTGGGATGGATTTTTAGTTTTTCAGTAGTTATTGTCTTTTAAAGTTGGTAATTAATTTAATTTTTTTGAAGTTTACTTTGATTGGTTGCTGTTTACTTTTCTAGTGGTAAATGGGAGGGGGGAAGAGGGTAAAGTTTTGTCGTCTCCTCTGAGTGGCCAGAGCCTGTCTGTGACTTTCTTTGAGAAGTGATTTCAATGAGTCAGAAATGCTTTCTCTAGTGTTTCTATGTACTTTCTCCCGGGTTTTGCCATCCAGTGTATATCACAGGAGTTCAGGTTTCATAGTGCCCTTGAGCAGAGTGTGTTTCTAAGACAAACAGCAGCCTGATGGTTGCACTGAAATGCAACACTGCATAGCCCCACTGACATGAGGAAGCTGGATGAATGCCAGTGGAATGTGGGCCTGGTGGAGATGTGCTGGTCTCTGCTGGGAGAGAGGGAGAAAGGGCATTTTCTGGAAGCTGGAAATTTGTGATGTTCACATTCAGGTCCAGAGACAGAGAATTCGATAATCAACAGCTCACCATGGCCAGATGCTCATTTGACAGGAAGGGACAATATTTTCTGTAAAGTTGGAGATAAAAACCACCATATTTTCAAAATGCCTCTGCTATCCCTCCGTCCAGACAAAGACTTCAGACCACTCCTTTGGAAGATGTTATTCAGTGACAGAGGAAACAACATCTTGTTTCATGCTTTAGAACACTTACTGGTTTTAATAATCTGGATTTTGGTCTTTCCCATGGTAGTGAGTCAAGACCTCTTCCTCCCTGGATGGATTTCCTTACCAATTTTAGTTATTCCAGCTCAACTCAGTATAAAAGAATGCTGCACAGGAGTGCTCAGTGTTATCTTTGTCAGTGGATGCTGTGGGAGCAGTTCCAGAAAACCTCTGGTTTATGTGCATGAAGGTTGAAAGGTCTCCTCTCCTAACAAAGACAAACATGATCTTGAAGTAAACAGAAACATGATCTTGAAGTAAACACAATGTTCAATATGATAAGTTAGCTTTTACTGGGTTTTTTTTTTTCCGTCAGGGAAGAAATTGGGTGCCTAAAATATGGGCACAAGTTTAAGCCCCTTCTCAGATCCCAGGGCACTGAGTTGGGCTACTTTCCATACTTCAGACAGAGCTGTTGGAAGCTGCGAGTTTTGCCTACTGCCAAAACTGAATTTGAAATGCCCTGTTGTAATTTTTCATCATCTCTTTTCACATCACTGCTGATTATCATTGATATTGGCTTGGAAAAGGAGACACACTCCTATATAATCATACAACCACCATAGTGTGCAAATCTCTCCAGGGTAACCTTTCTTCCTGCCGTGCTCTGCACATTTTTGCAATGACAGCTCTTGAAGCACAGGGGAGCTTCAGCGCTTAATGGGTTGGTGCCCACAGACCCAAACTCTTGGCAGGAATAGCGAGGTTAATTACTTTCCATTAAGGTGATGTCCTGGCTCACAGAGACTTTTCCTGGTGACTTCAGCACAGCTTGGATTTCACCCTTCAAATACCAGTGACTGTGCAACAAAAGAATGTGTCCTGCCAATTTGTGAACCTTTGATTTCGGTTGCTGCTGCCCTACTTAGCGCTCTGTGCCGGCTTAGCGGTGTCCGGCAGCCGTATGCTGATCCTCCCCACCTCCTGGGCTTGGCTTCCCCGGCCTGTAACTAATAAGTGATGTATTATTTTATTTACCGACTAGTCTAATCTCTAACTGTACTGGACTGTGTTACCGGGCACTTTTGTCTGTTGTAGGAACTTCAGATTTTATTTTGGAAACTTGGCTAGTGGCAATCTAACCACAAGGACCAGGAATAGGAATGGCAGCATATGTGCACTTTAGAGAATGTTTGGACGAAATTGCAACAAATCCCAGAAATTCTGCGTGTCTCATGTATGCAAGGAAGGTTTGTTTTCTAAGGCTGTCATTGGTCCTGGGTATCTCAAGGATGCCACATCAGCTATTTTTCAGTAGCCAGTGCATAGCTAGTTACCGTTTATTTCTTTTGGGGGTGAAGGAGAAAAGAAGGATTTTTTTAGTGGTTTGGTTTATTTTGGTTTTTTTGGGGTTTTTTTGTAAGATTTTTAATTGTCTGTGAAGGTTTCTGAAGGATACATTTTTTTCTTCTTTGATGAATTATCAATGGTTCTTGACCTCATGGTAAAAAATTTTATTCAAGGTTACAAAGAACATTTAAGACAATTCAAGCATTCTCATTGACTTTGAGGTTGATTACCAGCAGTAATCACATGCAGAAGAGTTTTCTGAACTAGCTTGCAGTTAAATTTAAACCTCAGCAAAATATCCACTGAAGTCAACCAGGAAGTTTTCCAGAGTAGGGAGTGAATGTAAAACTGAGGACAGTCTTGAGGACCAGGCCCACATTAAATGGTTCTACTCCCTAAATACAAACAGCTGAAGGTTTCTGGATAAGCCAAGACAAATACCTTTCTTCTCCACCTTTCTCTTTGCCAGCCAAATCTAATTTTTAGCAATTGATGTGATAAATGCTGCTAAAGTGACATGGAAGTGGAATGTATCTGAAAATGAAATATTACTTCAGCCTATAGTTGGTACAGTCTGTTTCTCATTGTAATATGCATTTAATATGTATCTAGTCCCAAGTGCTGCTCAGCTTGCTTAGTTTTTTTTTATTTATGTAGTATTTAGGGACAATCAAGGCACTATGTTCTTTCCATAAGGTTTTTCCTTTCATAGCACAAGGCTGGAATGGAAATAATATGAGAGGGAAAGTGTGCTTCACCAGTGCTGGGAAAAGAAAAGTATACAAAGTTAAAGCTTTTGATTTAAAGAACACAAAGTTTAAAGTTCAAAAATCAAATAACTTCTTCCAGGTTTTGGATACCTGGGACCAATTTTCAAATGCAGATTTTTCCCTTTAAAATAAAATAAACAAACGAGCCCAACAAACAAAAGTCCCCCAAAGCCCCCCAGCAACAAAACAAACCTGAAACAAAACAAATAGCCTCCACACATGTCCTTTCAATGCCCTCTCTTATTACCTTACTGTGATGGACCTCTTCTTCCCTAGTCTTTTTACTCCGACTGACAAGTAATCTTAGCCTGCTAATCCTGACCCTTCAACTCTGCTACATTATAATTAACTTTCAGTGTCCCATGACTCTGATTCTTATGTATTAAATGCATGCCTTGTTATCCACTCAGTGCTGCATAATACGCTGGTTTCACAAAGAATGAAATCCAGTGCTTGGGAGAGAGCTTTATTCATCCATAAGACAAATAAACCTTATTTCCAGGACTTAAGTGACATTAGAGTTTTGTTGATATTGAGAAATTTAATCTGCCAAATGCCTAAAAAAATACTTTCCAGGTAAATTCACAGACTTCCATTAAATCTCCACTGATTTAGACTGTAATAATTTTCTTCTAGGTTAAATTAATGGGTTAAAAAAAAATCTCCTAATCTCTTTTAATTTTTTTTTTGGGGGGGGGGGTTACTAGTCAGCTGGCAGAGAGTCCTTGTGAGATCCATTTGTAAGGTGATGATTTTCCACAGAAAAAATTATGAGCTTGTTTATGAAACAGAAAACTTTGAATCAGTTAAACTCTCATCCAGAGAGAAGCTGAATGACTCATGGGATGAAAGAACTTTCGTACACTTGGAATCAAATTCATCAGGTTTCATATTGGAATACTGAAAGATTCAAAATTAAAACTTCTCTGACAAGCAGAGCAGGAAGGACAGACTCTTATATTTCTTAAAGCATGTGCTTCAAAAACAAACTTTTTTTTTTCCAAATAAGTCAGTTTGTTGTTATTTTTCCAGGTTTTGATGAAAACAAACAAGATTCAGATAATAAATATCTTGTTTCCATGAGAAATAACAAGTTATCTTTAGAACAGCAGATGTTATTTCTTCAGATGAGAAAGGTGCACTTTAATTCACATTTGCTAAACAGACTTTTGGCTTTATTGGCAGGTTGTCAGGAAAATTAAGTGAAAATGACACTGTGTTGCCAAAGTGCAAAAGACTTGGATTTAAAAACATGTCTACCAGAAATCCATTTCAAGCCTCAGTCTGGGAGTTTTTCCATGGCTTCAGTTAAAATGAAAAGGAGAAAACAGGGCCTAAAATTTATAAAAGCCCTGTTCATTCACTGGTCATCATAGGAATAGCAGACTATATCCATTTATTGCAAAATATTGATATGTCTTGTCAAATACACCCCTTCTAAAGGAGTTGAAAAGAAAGAGAGGCCTCTTGGAAGGCTGTAATCCAGCAGTGGATGCTGAAAACCAGAGCTTTCATTAGTAGAGTCAATGAGAAACCTAAGGGTTGGCTGGGGAGAAGGTCAATCAAGTTTATCACTTAATTTCAAGAAGGTCTGAAGGCAGCTGGGAGGTGAGGGGACACTTCTGTGGGCCCACAGGCACAGCTGACAGCCATCAAAAGATAGCAGAGTCTCTTGCTACTAACATGGGCAAAACATGTTGCTTTTTGGAGAAAAGCAAGAACTACCCTGGTTGTTTGGTACAGGCAAGGAACAGAATCAAGGAATAGTGTGAGCCCTGGACAGGGTGGAAGCTGGTGAAATGCAGCCCCGCCCCAGGTGTGCCGGGAAGAGGTGTACACAGGGAGTGTTGCTGGGCGCAGCTGGGAGGGCCACCAGCCCAGGGCGGGATGGGCTGTCAGCAGGGTCATTAACTGCAAAATCCAGGGCTTAAATTGATGGGAAATTACTAATCTTAAAGGAGTGGGTTGAATGGCTGAGGGACAAAGGGGATGGGGAGGTCTCCTTTCTGCTGTTTAACAGTGGCCACTCTCCCTGTCTCATCTCACTCTTGTGGAGTGCCCACTTGTGAGGGTTCTACCCTTATGGAAAGGAGAGAGTTGCACAGGACCTAAATATTTCATTTAGGTATTTGAGCAGATCTCTCTTATGTCACACCGGTAAATCATCCTGAGAGAGGCAAGTGAAGTTTGTCTCCTGCTCTTTTATATCTCTGTGCCTGAGACCCCTTACAATAAATGCTTCAGACAGTTGTGGCTTTTCAAAGAGAAGGTAAATGCCCATGAGCTAGATACTTTAAACTGAGCTCTGTCTAAAAGAACCACGGCACTTGTAAGCAGGATTGGTTGCTTAAATCTGCTGTCCCTTAGCTAGCAGACAATGTGCATGATAGCTACTTAATTCTTGGCAAAAAACAAAGGTCTGTGTTGTTACTTGATTGGATTTTCATTTTTCTTATATCAAATAATGTAGCATGTATGGTGGAGATGTAGAGGAATTGTCTTAGAAATTTTGAGAATAAATTACAGCTCTGTTGAGTTCTCTGTTTCAGGAGTGACATGAAGAAAAGAAAATGTAAATGAAAAACTTTGTGAGGGACAGAAAGCCTCTATCTCTGAATTTAAAAATAAAGTGGGAGCCACTAAACACCAAATGTGCTGTAGTGGTAAAAAGAGGGGTTTTTTTCCTGTTTCTATTAAATCACAAGAAGGCTGGTATTACTTTATATCTTTTGCCACTGCAAGCTTTGGCCAAAATGCTGGAGGTGTAATGTAATCCCCCATAATTACATGTTTTGAGATAGAGCATTCCTTAGCTGTTTATATGGATTAAAACTTAGAATGCTAGAAGGCATTCCAGTCCTAATGGTAAACTAATTAGCAATTAATACTGTGCTATGGTTCAAGAGTCAATTTCTGTTATACTTTGCTGCTAAAATACAAATATATAAGTAAGCTATGAATGATTTCATGGAGTTTTATCCCATTAATGTGATAAATTCTTTATTCCTTTACACACAGAAGGAAAGTGTCAAGGAATAGCAATTACAGGAAAGTAGTGTTGGGAGCAGCACTATTTTCACAAAAAGTCGTTATTAATTTGTAGGCTTGCATTTGTCTGTGGCAATAATTGACAAAAGAGCAGGATCAGATCTATAAGCTTCACATTTATAAATAGACCAAAAGTTTGTTTTACCTCTCTGTTAAGGTGTTGGAATCCTGGAATGGCTAGACAGATCATAAAACAATACTTCACAGATTTGTCCTTATATAGATCTATTCTGGCACCTTTGTTTTCTAATGATAGGTTAATGTTGTTTAGTTTACATCAGCTGCCAAGTATGAGTACTTCTCTGAACTATATCCAAACTTAATACGTCTAAACTAAGATATAAGTCTATTTTTTTCCATTTACTTCAGTAGACTTTGGATCAGATCCCTACTGAATCTTCAAAGTTGAATTAGAAATCTTGTGAAATCATACCTTCTTGTATCCCTTGAGCTGATTCCAGCCTTACAGCTGGTCTATGCAGAGATTTCTGATAGTGTAGAACACAAAGTGTGCCTGGCAAGATTCTTTGAATTTGGTAATGTGTCCAGGCTGTTAATTTCTGAGAACCTGGAGAATGGAATCTAGTGCTGTGTTTTTGCAGGGTGATTTTTTGAGGGTTTCATTTCTGTTCTTTAACATAGTTATCACTCTTTGTTGTTATATTTAAATGACAGCAAAATTCAGGTTTATGGACATTTATAGTAATTCTGACTCACAGTACTGATAGTCACTGAGCATTCAGCCTGATTTAATAGTGAAGATGATCCAATAGGCAGGAGGAAGGCAAGAGCTTAAAAATGAAACCTTTAGAAACATTTTTTTCTTTATCCTCTGTTTGCAGATATGACTTGAAATATTGACAAAAACAGATGAAAGAGAAGTTTTTTTCCAAACCGTGGCTGTCAGCTGAAGTTACAAGTGCCTTTTTGTAAAATATTGTTGATTAAAGTGCTTAGGTGTTTAAATAGAGAATTTGCATAGAAAGTGTCTTTTTCATAAGTGCCCTTCTGCTTAACAAAATGGTTCTTATCAGAGAGCAAGTCTGTCCTTGCAAGATTGGCTTGATGTTTTCTTAACGCCTTGGCTGGAATTCCTGCATGCCAGCCAACCCTCCACAGATCACAAAAAGGAGGTCCCTCTCTAAGTGGGTCACAAAAGCCCTGCTGAAAACAACCAAAAGAGGAACTGGGAGTCTGGGTGTCTTTTGGAGGATACTGAAGGAGTGAGATGGGAGAGTGCACAGGTGTTTTCAGTGGTCTGTAGTAAATGGAGTTTGGCTTTCCAAGAAAAACACACAGACCTGTGTTATTCCCAGCTAATGTCATTCAAGATATTCCTAGTGAAAGGCAAAACTGCTCACATTTAAATCTTTTCCACATTTGATTATAAATTTGAAAATGGTCCAAGTTATGAGGAAGGGGAAGGAGAACTACTTATGCACATGTATTTTTTTAGTTGGAAATTTTCCAGTTTTGGGTGTCCCCCTCCAAAACATGAAAAATACACATATCTGAAGTCAAAGTAATTTTTTTCCCCTTCCCCACTTAGCAGAAAGGAAAACATGGAGAACATTAAACCAGATCACTGAACAGTAAAGGATCAGCCCATAAATGTGCAACTCTCACACTGTGCAGCATCCACCCCCTGAGAACTGATGTTTCTGTGGGGTTTGCACCAGTCCACGGGGCTGTGCTTCAGTATGCTCCTTTCTCCTCCCTTGCCAAGGAAGTGGTGTCAGCCTCTGGCTCCATAGGGCTTCAGCCACCTCCCTGCCTGTCTCCACCCTGCAAATCCCAGAGCCATGGGGACTGCAGGACCTCTTATGGCTTGTGAGAAATAACTGCTGGTGAGACAAGCTGCTGTGTTAATCCACTGGTGACTATGATGGCACTGCTGTGGTTGCAGAAGTGCTCTGACCAGATGCAGAGGGCCCCCAGTGTTGCTCCACAAGCTGAGGAGGCTCTGCATATGACTTCTCCCTGCTTCCAGAAGCTTAGTGACCAGCTTTTGGGGTGGGGGCTGGATGGAATTCAGAGGAAATACCATCAGAGCTCGATTTCCCCAGTGGTCCATGTGGCTTGGAAGTCATGGCAATGTGGCTCCTGTGTTCTTCAGCCTCTTGGCTCCTGGGTGTGTGCTTGAATGTATTTTCATCCGGGGCTTTATCTGTCTTATGTGCTCATGTTTTAAAAGTTGAGACCTCAGAGGTATTGTGGCATTGTTAGACAATTGTAAGTGTTTAAGGATGCTGAAATTCCCTGAGGCAAGGATCTTGCTCATATCTCACTGAAGGCTGTCTCCACGGTGCAGTGTAGAGCTGTGTACATTAACTAAGCCTGTTCCTGGGGAGCTGCTTGCCTGCCAGGAGCTGCTTGTGCGTGTCAGTGGATCGAACCAGTGCAGGCTACTGCTGATCACGGCTGGTTAGGCCAAACTGGGTGCCAGAGCCATGCATGTGCTTCTCCCAGGGTGTCTGCTTGGTGTCTCTTGAAGGTCTCCCCGTGCCACACACCCTTTCAAGGAGAACACCTTATCCTGCAAGTCCCCCCATCTAGTGTAAGAGGTGGTTCTGTTATATAAGTAATGAAAACATTTTGGCGTGACACACTTGCAGTGAGACACTAGAAGTTCTATCTTGAGACCATAACAGGTAATAGTATATTTTCCATTAAAGTTCTTAATTAAAAACCCCCAAAAATTAAATTGAATCAAACACGCATTTACTCTGCTTGTCAGTCTGAGGCAGTGTAACACAGCTCTGATTTCTAACCTGGACTTAAAGTTTTTTCCTCAATTAAGTTATCTAATTTGCTTCATTTAAACACTACAGGGAAATGAAAAGCAGGTGTTTCCTTCATCGAGCACCTATTATGTTTTCTTTTCTATTTTGAGTTGTAGTCACAGCATTTTTGAATAATGAACCAGGACCACCTCTTTGTTCTCAGGAGAGTCGAAGGTACAGTATAGGACTGGAGGACTGGAGTGAAGCTGATTCTCCTGGCAGTTACTGTCATAGTAGATAAAGTTTTCCCATAAACGGGAAAGGGAAAGGAAAGGCAGCTCCAAACCTTTATTTGTCATCAGTGTGTCTTGGTGGTACTTGTGATTTCCTGTGGCTACTATGACTAATAAAACAAAAAAGTTCCTGGAATAAAAGAGTAGAAGCAGAGCTCTGGCCTGAGAGCACAGCAACAGCATCCCAGAAAAACATGAACTCTGTTCACAAAGTTATGGAGCTTTCCTAGTGCAGAACTGTGCAAAATAAAGGAAGAGCCATCATATCACTTGGCTGAATAGTGATTCCTTTCCCAGTTCAGCCAGGGTGGCAGGCACTTTGTGTTCTATTTAATCGCTGTGTTGGTCTTTTGTGAAGATCAGTGGTTGATCACAGGCTGCAAAGAATAAAAACTTACAAATTTGAGACAATCAAAAAACAGCCAATGTAAATTGTTTCAAAATCATTGTTTGAAATTACCATGTTTGTATAGTAATGTAGTTATAATAATCAAAACTGTAGGTAACTTATGATTAAAGAAAGTGAATTCTGTGCTTTCATTTGAAACACAAGAGCTCAGAGCTTGTCTTGGAGAGCCTTAACAAAGAACTAAAGAGTCCCAAAACACAGATCAGCATGAAGCATCCTGTTACTGAGTGAAGAAGGAGTTTTTGGAATAGCTCTTCTTGATTGTTCCAGAAGACGAGTGAGCATTCATGCTATAGGAAGCGTTTTCTGAGAATTCCTGCAGGCTGAGGAGTTCTTAGTCATGTTCAAAGATTTGATTATTATGACTTTTTACATTGATTTTCCACTAGCAATAGGCAAATTTAATAGAGGCCAGCGGTTTCATGCATTTTAGTAAAGGATGTTTATTAAAACCTTACTCAAAGTACCATGAGATAAAAATCTTCTGAGATTAGATATTTGGAAAACTGTTGCTTAAGCTGCAGGAAATTGGGTGTGATCATTTCATTATGAACCAATTTGATTGCTGGCGATCTCTTTGTAATTCAAGCAAAAACCTGCCAGAAGCTTAACCAAATGCTGCTCTGGATGTTGATCTCAGTTCCATGATATAATTCACTCCACTGATTTCAGCTGAAGGACAGCAGTTCTGGGACCATCTCGTCTTTGTGAGAGGATTTACTGGGCTGTACAGCTAACACCATTTCAGAAGTCTTTAGGGGCAGGGAGCAGCACTTGTAGCTGATTAAATTCTACTTGCCTTGCTAACACGCAGTCATGGTATTGAAATGGTGGTTTTCTCAGCCTACTGTGGTTTGAAACACTAGCTTTAATTTCACAGCAGTTGACCTTGATCGTGCAAGACAATAAGCAGCAACACCGTGGAAAAGTCCCAGAATACAATTCTCTTTAAAAGAAGCAAAACAAATCTGATCCACTGGTAATCTTAGAAGGTATTTAATCTACCAGTGAGATGACGGCTTTAACAGGAGTGTTTAAAAACTTCTACTCATGTGCCAGTCCTAATGATTTTCAAGTACAAATAAGCACTCAAATCATTAAATTCCCAAGGATGTTTCCCCCACCTCCTTCTTGAAAAGCCTTAACTTTTAAGAAATGGTCTCTACCAGTAGATAAATACTGCATGTGGTTGGGCTATGAGGCTCGCATTCTTCCAGACTGGATTCATATATGCACACATTTTTCAGCACAGCACATGCATGAATAAGCAGCAGGAAGGTTATGTAAATACCACGTTCCTATTCCACTCCTTTTTAAAGCACATTCCATGCTCGTGAAAGCTGTTGGACTGGGAAGCAAGAAAGGCAATACAGTTCTGTGGCCTTATATTCTGCTTTATAATGGCAATGAAAACATTTTTTCCCCACCTGGTCTCATTAGTACGGGTGAATGAAAGGGGGAACTTTTCTGTGGCTGATAGTCTCATTCTTGTGCTGTGCCATTATTAGCATACAGTGCAGCATGTGGGCAATATTATTTGGGGGAAGGGGAAATGGGCTGGCTTGCTTGTTCCCTCTATGTGTGCACAAACAACTGACACTGAGGGTCTCATTTAGCAAACCTTCCTCTGTGTTCGCTCCAGCCTGCCCATGCTGGTGAGGCTGCTCAGAACGTGCTTAACTGTATTCAGATGTTTAAATTCAAAAGGATTTGAACATCTGCTTCTCATTAAGTACATGCTTAAGAGCTTTGCTGAATCAGGGCCTTAGCCATTAGGAAATAAACAGAGACCACCAACTTATTTTACATATACTCTGGAAGAGTGCTCGGATAGATAGTAATGACTTTCAGTCAGTACTGCCCAAAGTTGGCTTTGAACTGCTGACCTAGAGGTGAAAGGCTTGTATCCTATTACCAATCCCTAGGGCATACCAGACTTACTTGTTTTCAAATATTAATGAATTAAGTCAAGTCAAAAATGTAGCCCCATTGATTGCCTTTCCCCCGTATTTTCCCTGTGTCAGCATCAGTAACTGATGCTGCTGTAGAAAATCTTCAGGAATTTGTGCTGCCCACACTTCTCTGCTTTAAATCACTTACATTGTAAGCAGAGTCTCAATAACTGAAACACTTGGTCAGTTTTTAAAAATATTTAGAAATGGACCTTTCCATGAATGTTGATAGTAACTGTTCATCAAGGAAAACATACTTATCTGTAGGGTCTAATGAATTATTTAGCTATCTATTCTTCCTGCAATATGCAAACATAACTCTCACTGACACTAATAGGAAATTCATATGCATGCCAGGAGCCGGAAAAACCCTTGGAGAGTATTTAGACAAAATTCCTTGAAGGACTAGGGGAGAGGGGACACAGCAGGAAGGAAAATCATCGATGCAAACATGAATTTGTCATTTTTTTCTGCAGAGGATATGTGTATTTATGTTTTAAAAAGGCAGTGGGGGCCTTTAACTAACAAATATTTAAAATTCTATTTTTCATCCTTAAAGGCAGAATTTAGATGAAGGCCACACACAGACCTCCAGTTGAAAGTAGAGGCACAGTAATAATGAAGGAAAGAAACTGCTCTTTGCAAGTGCTGTTTTGAAAGCTCTGGGTTTAGTCTTGGGTCTTGGACTTTTTAGAACATTTTTTCCTACAAAAGGAGTTTTATTGAACCCAAGTACTACATGAAATCGAGGGTGGGGAGCGGCTTCTTCACCACTGGATGTGAGATGTACATTTGATCCAGTGATTCAGGTGTTGAGGGGTTCTAGTCCGCCACAACAAGTCAGATATTGCAAAGACCCATTTCCAGCAGGATTTTCTCAGCCACTGAGAGGTGTATGCACAGTGCTTCCCAACACACATAGGATCTCTGTGATCCAGAACAGGTCAACAGACCAGGGACATCGGAGCCCAGACCATGGCATGTCTGCAAATGTGGAAGCATTCAGGTGCTGTGGCAGGAGATGCAGATAATTTCATTTTTGTTATCAGTCTTTTTAAGCCATCCCAACTTATCAGAGAGCCATTCCCTCCAGTGGTGCTGTATCAGAGGAAATCCATTCCAATTTAGTACAAACGGCTGTCATAAGTCTCACTAATATTAAAAATTACATGGTCCATTCCCTGCCTGTGCCTCTCCTCCTTTGTGGAGCTATCCTGTCCTATGTGGCTCCTTCAGTTGTTTCAGATGTGGGTCCAAAAATCCTCAGCTTAGTGTCACCACTGTGCTTCATTCCTAAAACTGGCTATTTGGCAGCAGGGAAAAACAGATCTCTAAATAAGCCTTTCTGGGGCTTTTGGTGTTTTGATTTTTACTTGCTTTTCCCCTGCTATGTGTTCTGCCAACGGCTAAGCCAGACTGAGAAGGGAGGGGAATGAAAGGTCTTATTCTAGGTGAAATTTTTGAGGTCCATGTTTGTTGCTGTTACTGCCTTTTGAAACTGAGGTCCCCTGCCCCACTGTGTATTTCTGGTGTTAGGTATTTCCGAGCCCTTCCTGTAAAGCTGCCGGCAGGTTAATTCAGTTTATGGGAGAAACTGTGATGCCATTAGTGAATGCTTCTGGCAAACGGCAGCAAGTAATCTGCAACCCTGAGAAAGTTATTATGCCTTTTTTCTCTGCTGCACACCTGGCAGGAGGACAGTGTGCCAGAAATCATCACCCTGGGCTGCTCCTGGGTTTCCTGGCTCTTGCAAGGAGTCTGGCCCTTGCTAACCTTCAGGGCTGAGTGTAACATGGTGCAGTGCAAAACTTCCAAACAGACAAAGCAACTTGAAGAGGGTAATATTTCTTTACTGTAAACACTTCCCGTCAGTTCTGGAAAACCACAAAATAGCGATAATGCAAAGTTACTGGAAAGAAAAACTCATTAGAAATTGCATCTTGATACCAAAAAGATAAGTCACAGCAAACCAGTGACACTTCTTAGGAGAAACAAAGTGTAAAAAAAGCAAGCCACATTTCCAGTGTAATATAAATTAAATTGCTAAAACATTTTAATTAATCAAAGATTGAATCAGCAGTTCAAAAAAGCTATACTGAAAATTTATTATCTTATCTTGACAGCATATTATTTGTGGTGGGAAAAATTAGCAAACCCAGAGCAGAGGGTAAAGGCTTACCTCTAGGCATGCAAATATTTCTAGGAATTCAAGTATTTTAGCCTGTAGAGACTGCAGTTTACTTCAGCCAAGCTCATTTTCCAAAAGAGGGTAGATTCCTCTACCATCTATTTTACCATATTTTTTATACTGCTTGTTTTATTTGCTGCTTTCTCCATGTTGTTTTTCTTTCCAGACTGACAAAAAATAACAAAAAAGAAATTTTATTGCTTAGAAATGGTCTTTATTAAAAAGATTTGAAAACCCTTTTATGAAATGTTAGTTTGGTTGTGCTGGATCACTAGATCCAACTCTGGCTTGTAGCATATTTGCTTTAACTGCTGTGTCTTTCCACTATAGTTCAGAGAAAAATGAGCAAGCCCATGCAAAGGGGAAAAAATCACAAATCAGTGATAGTAAAACTGGGTTTTGGTTTTCATTTTAGAGAAAACAAACAATTCTATGAGTTGAATGATATTTCTGTTGAATGTCTTAGGATTTGGTTTAAAATAGCCAGAAATTCTCATCTTCTTCATTCCCCCCAAATCAATTTGTTTTCATTTTTGTCAAACATAGAAAACACTCCTCTTTTCCCAAAGCTCAACCTAATTTTTTGTGGTCCTTTGTATGAGATGTTTATTCCCATGCATTGTCCACTACTAGTTTCAGTCTCTATGGTACTTTAGTAAAAAAGAAACATTGCAGAATAACTAAACTGGAGACTCAAAGCTGTTCAGCTTGCTGTGGAGTTATGCTCTGCTCTTCCCTGGGACTGATGGTTCCAAAATAGAGGCAAATACAGAAGGAGGAGATAATGAAGTTTCAAAAGATCTTGGGGAGGATTTTAACTGGACTAGGCTGTGTGGTCACTCTAAAAATCCTTCTTCAGACAGAGACACAACAGTGCCAGCCCATTAGCCCAGTCATTTTCACTTCATGAATAGAAGACATACATTTAGCTGTCAGTTAACGTGAGGGAGGTCATTTGTATCAAAATGGGTTGTTTTTCCAGGGCTTAGGGTCACCATCAACCTAGGGCAGCACCTACTCACGTGTATAAATATTGGTGTCCTTTAAGTGAAAAAACATTATAAGTAGAAAAAAAACAGGGAGGAGGGACAGGCTAATTAATTTCAGTCAGTCCTCATCAAAGATACCAGCTCATCTTTGCAAGTTTTCCTGTCACAGATCTGCCTGAGGGGTGTGGGGTGCTCTGCTGTCAGACCTTGTGCTGCTCCCAAAATTCCATGGCCTCCTCTGCAAGGCAGCATGCTGGGAGCCTGTTGGGGACAGAAGGAACTGGGGGGTCACCCAAGTGTTGGCTGGGGCACTGTCCCCTTGGCCACCACCAAGGGGTTTTTTGTAGAAAAAATCTGAATGTACATCACTAAATTTGGTCTGAGATTACTTTTTTTTTTTTTTTTTTTTTCAGGGTGAGTGATTTACTCAAACCTGTTTTCTGGCTGGAGTTTTCACTGCTTTGGTCTATGTTTCCTTAACAGAGATGTATGCTGGGATTAAAGGATCTTGAGTTAACCTCCCAGGCTTATTTAAAATGCACTCTTTGTAAAATACACATCAAAAGTGTCATGAACTCTCTTTCACTCTGGGTGGCATGGAGGGTGGAGAAATGTTATAAACAAAGTAATAGAGGGTAAATTGTAATCTAAGAGGCAACCTGTTTTTTCCTGTAGAAGGCAGCTGAACCAAAAATGCACTCTCTAGCTGCAGAACTGTGCTAAGGAGGATAATGTCCTATTATTATGATTGCTTTATTGTT
This sequence comes from Bombycilla garrulus, assembly GCA_013400315.1. Classification (NCBI taxonomy): domain Eukaryota; kingdom Metazoa; phylum Chordata; class Aves; order Passeriformes; family Bombycillidae; genus Bombycilla; species Bombycilla garrulus. The sequence goes on from VXBU01000248.1 coordinate 923,522, forward strand.
AAGCTGCTTCAAATCAGTATTTTGTACCCTTCTGGGAAAACAGGTTGGGCATAAATATACTCTCCATGCAGCTGAGGTCTGCTGAGCACTGCTGTTTGCTTCAGAGGGAGGAAGTTGCAGGTGGCTTTCAGGTTGGCAAGTGCACTGTGTTTAACACTGCTCAGCTTCTGCAGAGTGGCCTTTGGGGCCAGGGACTCACTAACATCTATTTACCTTATGGCAGTTCCCAAGACACTCCCTTGCATACCAGACTCTGATTGTGCTTTCCTACTCTTGTCAAATAACAGATTTGGAACAAATTGTGTAGAATTACAAGTGGCACAAATGCGATGCATAATTTTCTACCTAGCTACCAGAAGAATATGATAATTACGTTTTTATTTTAAATCATATAGTGGTGGTGGCTACATTTCTTATAGTTCTAGTGTTTCTATGGCTGTGACCATAATAACACTTTAGATTTCTAGTTCAGAAATGTGGTTTAATCTTTTTTCCCCCAGAGAAAATTATAGTCCAAGTAGCAGAAGGCAAGTAAACACCTCACTTTACACATTGGCACTTTCATTACAACAGGCCAGAGAGCAACACTGCACATCCTGGAAGTATATTTGTATAGTACAGTCAAAGTCTATGTAACATGGAAGTTTCAATCCAAGGAGTAGGGAATCAGTCCCATAACAATAACATAACTTGTATTTCAATATTCTTTGGTAGTCCATGCACTAAAAAGTACTTCTTGCCATGAATCCAAACAGCAGTGTTTGCATATTGACTACTCAGCAGTATTTTAGGGGAAGAATGGGTACAATATGGTAACTGCAGCTGTGAGAGGCCAGGATATGAGCTGTCACTTGGCCCAGCTAGCCCTTATGGCAAAGATGTCAAACTGTGCTGCCTCACCCTTTACACATGTCACTCTACCTACTGTTGCTCTTTATTTGCTGCAATTTCAGTCAGAGCTTTGGGACCATCATCCCACCTGCTCCTTTTCTCAGTGCATCAGATGTGTTGTTGCATCTGTGTCCACATAATTTGTTCCTGTCTGTTAAGTGCCACTCTCCAGTCACGGGCACAGCTCACTGGCCAAGAAGTTGCTGGTGAGAGCAGAAGCTGTATGGAATAGAACTCTTCTGTTTTAGTGCTTCATAATAATGTTTGCTTCATAACACTTTTTACAGCCTGTTGCTAATGTGGACCTGGCACTGGGATGTTCCTGGATTGTCAAAACAGAATATGTTTTTGCTCCCCACCAAATGGTTGACAAAATCATTCCAACTGCAGTGGGAGAAATAAAATAAGGAATGAAAAGGAATGGAAATGACCCTCTCTTTGAAGGACAGAAGGGACTGAAGGGGAATGATCATATGGGTAGAGGGAGCCCCAACCCAAAGCATTGTCTATCCCCCCCACCACCATCCACACACACATACTGTGCTCTGAAGTTAATATTGAGCAATGAAAGGTGTAAGGTGCTGCTAATAATGATGCTAATTTGGGGATTTAAGCAGCAATCTTACACATGGGGATTATTGAGACTTATTTTCTCCCATAAGGTCACTACCCCTGTTGTGAAATGATGTTTTAAATTTAGCGATTGATGATTCCTGGCAGCTTTCTGGGTAACCACGTTGTTACTCTGAGCTATGGTTTGTTTTAGTTTTTTTTATCCATCTCACCTTTTTGAGACCTGAATCTTTCCTCTGTCTTAGAAACAGGTTTTCTCCTTACTCTATAGCTCTGTCTTGGCAGGGATGTGACGCAACACTGTGTAACTTTTTGTAACTCTATAAGGTCACCATGTAATAAGTAAATGCACTGACTCCTTTGCCATCTGTGGGTGATAAAACACCTGCATTAGGAGGACATGGAATTCTTTCAAGATATTCTTGAATAGACTTGTGAATAGAAGTATCTCCTGCATCTCAAGACATGTGAAAACAATAGTCCCGCAGAGTCAAAGGCACTGTATTATGAAATTTAAACGTGGTTTGCTTACATGGGTCTTAGGATAAATCCTTTCTTTCTTTCAGCTGTGAAATCCCTCTTTCAATCCTTCAAATAACCCATCTGAAAGAAATCATTCCAGCAGAGCCATTACAATTAATTCTATTATGCAAACCTGTAGTTTCAGATTTTCATTAAACTGACAAATGGTTCCTCAGAGTAATTTTCTAAATTACAAAATATATCTTGGCTGTTTTAAAAGGCCTGTTATCACACGGTATCCCATAACGTAGGACTATATTAGTGGTGTGAAATTTAGTCCTCAGCCAGGATTTTTTAAGGAGCTATATTAGTTGCTGATGTCCAATATTAGTTTTAAGTTACTTAGGATCCAAGGGAGTTGATTGGTATACAAGATTTTTGGGGGAAAATGTTTCCATCTTTATGAAGGCACTGTGAAAACATTAATGTTTGGAACAAAAAAAATGTGTCACAAATTGCTAGGTATTATTCATGACATTAAGAAATAGGTTTTATGCCAGTGTTTACTGGCAGTTCTAAGCACATCTTTCCCATCCAAAATTCCTGATTTGCCTGGGCTAGCACTAAGCGAAACTCACCACCATGAGTCTTAGAGGAACCTCCCAAAAGCAGCAGAGGGGCTGTTACATGGGCAGGCATGGGAATTTAGAATGGTCTCCTAAAGAAATCAATAATCAGATCATCTCAAAAGAACCATTCAACAAAAACTTGGATAAAATGACAGATTACTTACAACATTGCTTGAAAGCATTTATGTTGATAATTAAGAATAACAGACAAAGAGTATTAAGTAAAGGAGAGCAAACATCTAGCCAGTCATTAAAAGAAAGGAATTTTTCTAATCCTCTTACAAAGATGCTGTTTTGGGTTAAAGTCCCTTTCTGCATAAAGCAGCCACACCACATTTTTTAAGTCAATGAAGAGCTGAGAGCTGCAGCCCCGACCCTCAAAACTACTTTAAACAGACAACTCCCACTGAGAGACAAGCATTTAAATTAATCTGCGGACTGGGTCCATGGGATGAATAAAGACAGTGTCTTTCACTCTGTCTTGCATGGCAAATAACTATGTAGCCAAATGAATTTGATACTAGAAATTTATTAATGTTTATTGGTTGGAAGTTTCCACATTCTGTATCACACATGTTTTATCTCAGGGTTAAGAAATTCTAAGAAGTGCTTTTTATTAGGTTAAACTGAGAGATTTTAAATCATACGGAGCCACACTTATGGATAACATCTGGTCTTTACATTTGCTTCCTTTTTGTATTTAGAGACAATTGTTTGCTCCTGGGAAAAGAGGATGTGTAATTGTTTCTATCTGCCTCAAAAGTAGCTTTGAATCTGAAAAATAGGGCAAAACTTACATTTTTATTTTTTAGGTACCTGAGAATCCCACTCAAGCCTCATGTGCTATTCCAATCACTAGTAAGCGCCCTTGATTGCAGTTTTCTTCTCTTGAGTCCTTTTGACCCCTTGTAAGATGTGTGAGGCAGCAAGGCTCAGTAAAAGAATCTTCAACACTAATCTCAAATTTTATTCAATTAGGCTTTCTTGGGAAAACATTGTTTAATGGGTTGGAAGGACCTCAAATTCTGTCTCTAGTCTATCAAACCCAATAACAGCTCCCTAAGATGCATAATTAACCTTCCCCTTGGCCATTTCTTCTACACTTGCCTTCATGTCACCTCAGTGGAAGTCTCTGTCCAAAATGTCTTTATCGCCCTGTTTATTGCTCAAGCCTTAAAGAATCTCTTCTTCTACCAGGGCTATCAGTCTGACTGTACAGCTGGTGTGGTGAAGCAACTGAGAGGATGGCACTTGGCACTCTCCCTCTTTTCTCAGCATCCCCTGCCCTTGCTGTTGCAAAGGTACCACATGGGAGAACAGCAAGGTCCAGATACTCCTGTAAGTTGTGCACAACATAAGTGACAGGGAGATGGCCCAGTCTGCTGCTCTGAGAAATGCAAGGGCTATAAATTGATTAAGAGTACCCTGGCCAGCAATGCTTTTCCTTCTGGTGTACAGGCAGTGGAGCAAATTTATGTCAGAGAAAGGGCTCAGATGTCTGGAGAGAACAAGACTAATGTTCTCACAACTATTGTCTCATTACACCAGTGCTTTGATACCACCTTAGCCCTTGGTGTTCAGAGGTGATATGGACTGCTCAAAACCATCTGCAGTTCAAAAGTAATTTACTTTTTCTTAGTTCAATAAATCAACAGAGGAGCAAGTATAATAACAATATTATATTTTAGTCATGTGAGATTTTTCTCTTCAGTAACATGAACTGCCCATATATAAACCGATGGTGACCCTTGCTGGATCCCCTTATCAAGAGAAATGGAATTGAGTAAGTCCATGGAAACTAGGGCAAGGATGAATTTACTGCAGTTACTACAAGTTAATACTCTCACCTCCTCATTTAACTCAGTATTTCTGTAGTAAAAAGATGATGGGTCAATTTATTGTTTTTTTCTCAAGATTTTTTTTCCTCCCTAAAGATAATACCCTGGGGAATGAAGAAGAAGCTGCCCTTTTACTGTAAGGAATGGAGAGAAAGGAGTGGGTTGATTCTTTCTGACTTCACCTCATTTACTTAGGATCGTTGTGAATTAAATCCTGTTCTGTAGCATATTACATCTCTAGGAAAAGAAAAAGGATAAATAAAAACAAGTTTTTGATCTGAATAAAGCTAATTTGTGCCCCATAACCACACTTAGTGGGCTATGGCTTTAAATACAAAACTTCTCTGACAAATGGACCATATTATACCCTATAGGTATGTAATTCCTTTTCTGTAACTGGCTGCCTTTTAACCCTAAGATCAGTACAATAGCGTATTAATGCCCCACAACCTCAGCTTATTTTCTGAATTAGGTTTTGTATTAATATAGGAGAAATTCCTAGTGATTTTTTTTATCTTTTCCTCCTGTGTTGTATTCAGATACTAGCTGATGATGGTAACAACTAGGAGGTAATTTAGGACTAGATTAGTGGTGCTAAGTTTGTCACTTCACCTCCATCTCTGGCCTCTGTAGACACTATGTTGTCAGTTTCATTACGTAGCAGGATAGCAGATTTCAGGCTGTGAATAATAATAATAATATTATTCAAGGTCTCTTGAACCCTCTGTAATTACTTCTATTAACAGATGACTTGGTGCTTAATTAGCAAGTCATTTGGAATCAGCTCATACAGTGAGTTATATTTCCTATAACTCTTCTTAAAGAGCCCCTTGGATATTTTTTCTGCCTTAAAAAAAATTCCAGTCTGTGCCACCTAGAATCAGGTATTGATTGGCAATTAGCTCTGAGTAGGCTGTGGGAATAATTGTAGTGCATACAATATCTAAGCCTTTGGAAAAAATACACATTTTCTCATGGAGTGGTAACTTTGATGTCATAATTATGATCGTTTAACTAGCAGGGGACAGCAGGGAGAGGCCAGGCTCCAGCTGTGTCTGCAAGCTGGTGCTGGTACATACCTGCCAGCTGCATGGGAATGAAGTTTTACAACACTCCATCACTGTTTCACAGACCTTTCTCTGAGGCTTTTCAGGCTCCTAAGTGACACAGCTCCTGCCACTGTCCAAAAAAGAGGCAAGTATTAACAAAGAAAATGACCAAACTGATTGCCTAGGGCTCTTGAAACCACTGCTGAATCCAGCAGTATTTAGCAAAAGCTCAGCATCCTTAGGCATCTTCATTTTCTTGTCACATGAATTTAAATCTCAGAGATGTGAAGTTGTTTTAATTTACTCTTTTGAGATGTATAATGAATAATAAGGCATAATTGGGGAGTGATTTATCTTAAAATGCTTGTAACTCTCACATTAAAATGGTTCTGTTCGCAATGGAGGGTAAAAAAGCTGTCACTCTCTGAACTGCCTCACTAAGCCTCAGAGCATTTGGTGATCCTCTGGAAATGCTGCTCTGTGAAAGCATGTGGAGTCTCGGGGGATTACTGGAGTGGTTTGAGACTCCTCAGAAATGTCCCCTAGTTCAAGCATAGTTTATACTACACTGGCCTTTAAACATGATGCTGTCCAGTTACACATAGGGTTGGGTGTTCTGCAAACCCCAGAGCAGACCCACTGCTGTCACCTGGCCTTGGCAGGAGGTAGGGAAAAGTCATCACTTTTGTAATTTGGACGTCTGAACTCAGCCAGTGATTAGAAAACTAGATTTTGCCAAATGCTGGAAGCCAAGTTTCTCTAAAATAAGTTGACCTGCCAGAAAGATATGACTTGGAAAACTAGACTGGAAGCACATGCTGTTCTTTGGTTCTGCTCTGCAATTTTGGAGTCTGTTTTTTTTGTTTGTTTATTAGTTTTGTTTTTTAAATTATTTCATTTTCAAGTGCAAACAATGCAGATTGTTTATATCATGCATACATATTACATCTTAAGTTTAAAGTCTCCTATCTAAAAGGTGAATGTGGTACTGTGGAAATATTTTTGTACAATTTTCATGTTTGCCAGTACACGTCAAAAAATCAATTACTTCTCATTTTGACGTAGTAAGTCCAGTGTGTGTACGACATACTGGTCCTCCATCTAAATTCATCAAGTGTATTTGGTTGCCACGTGTTAGAGATGCTGCTTTGGGACTAGACCCTCAAGTATGTACAGTTTATTCAAATTCAAGTTAGAATTTTAAAATGATTTTGATTAACTCCCGATGCTTTTAGATACTCTTGCATAGCAGAAGTTGTGGTTTAACTTTAGAAAAGGCTCGAGTAACCTTACCTGTTTTGTTAGTTTCTATTATTGTGTCTTGATTTGGTCCCTGATTTCAGAGACATTTCTAGGCCAGAACTCAGAGTACTAATGTTGTTCAAGCTGTCAAGGCTATGGTTGCAAAGCCTAAAGAATTACTTTGCTAGAGCTGCCATGATTCCAAGGCTACCAGAATCATCCCTAATGCACAGGTACTTGTACTTAGGGAGAAAAAGAAGTAATTCAGAGTTGGGATATCTTTGCACTCAGTTAGGTACAAAAGAGAACTGAAAGAAGAAAGAATTATGTTTTTCCAAACCCCTCTTCGCACAGAAACTCATACACACATTTTCTATGGTGTGTCAGGTGGGTCTCTGGTCAGCACCACCACTGTGCTCACCCAGGGGTAGTTTGTATCATTTTTCAGTTTGCTTCACTTTATATCATTGCTTGCTGAGAGGCCGCCATTATAGGCCTGACCTGAATACTGGAGTTATGAAGAAGAAAAAAGTCACTCTGATGGAGAGCAGATAGTGACAAAGACTTTATTCTCCTGTCCACACCGTCAGCTGAGAGGGCCCTGCTATCAGCAGTAACTGAGCCTTGAATCGCACGTTTTCAGTGCTGCAGGCGGGAGATGGGCTTGGGTTACAAAGCTGAGTCTCACATCAATTAAAGTCTGTGTGCACAGCAGCTGCATTCAGAAAGGTGGAAGAGATTTAATCTTCACCTTTCACCTTGGGTCAAAATACAAGGTTACCAAGACAGACTTATTAAAAATGGATTGTTTCTGCCAATTTAATGTTAAAAGTTTGCAGTTATTACAAAGGCACTTTAGTATTTGCTCCCTTTGTTAAAGAAACTTGCAGTTAAATAACAAGGAAGTAATAAAACTTTTGAAAGAAACAAATAAATGTTTATGTCAGACTTCTAAAGTCTGCAGCAGTTTTATTCTTTCTTTTTGATAAAAATCAGAGAATTATTCTGTACTACATCTTATTTGTGAGTACATGGATTATTCTGATCAATATAAACAGTCTCCCAGGACTGAACACTGAAGGTTTTCTTAGCTTAAATATAGTGGAAGTGAGATTTTATTTTAGTACAAATAATTGTTTAAGAAATAAACCCTATCTGAAGCCCTGACTTCTTAGCTGCATCTCAGAAATCATATGTTCAATTTCAACTCACCACTTTGTCTTTGACATCTTTCATTGTTTTTCAAAGGAGGCTGAATGAAGCCCAAAGGGGAATATGTTGCTGATCTACGTTCCCAGGATGCACTGAAGATAAACAAGATATGATTAATCACATTGCTATCTCACTGCCTTTTAGATTTGTGATCTGTTTGTGAATTGAATTTGAGGACAAACATCTCTGTGTGAAAATAAGCAAATCCCTACAGTCTTTGTGTTTTTCCGTGCATCTAAATGATTTCCCCAGAGAGATAAATACAGATATTTTTCTATAGTGTGATACAGCCTATTTTCCAAAGTTTTATTGAGAAATATGTAACTCCAAGAATATATAGGAATTCTAAAGATGGGGTCAAAACCTGTGTTTCATATGGGTAGGGGTTTGTCACTGCTAAAATCAATGGAATCTTTGTCGTTGACTTGGAAGGGTATGAATGAACAGCCTGTGAACAAGGGAAACTTACTGTCATTATTTTACAGAAATTCTGTCGTTCCAGTTTTGCATCATTAACCTCAGGTTGAGTAAAGCTGTCATAACAGAATAGAAAAAGCAAACTGTGCTGGTAGCCAACCTTACTCTTTAAAGAGAATATCTGGAGTGAGATTTCAACCAATGAAGTTGAATTTTGGAGAGGAACTCTCACCTGATGCAGGAGTCGAATATTCAATTTGGTGTGTCTGTGCTGGGTTCTGTGTCACTCCCACAGCAATTGTGTCCCTTCAAAAAAGTGATACTGAGTGCACACTAGTCCTCTGTATTTCATGGCTTGTGTGCATTGCTTGAGTTACAGCTAAATAGGACTCTTTAATATATTCCAGATATGTTAGGCAACAGCTGAAGAAATATGTGAAGCATGCTCTAGTCTTTGTTCAAAAACACATGTATTTTATTTATAATGTGGAAACTGTACAGTCATCACAATAGTTACACTCTGACATTTAGCTTTTTTTTTATTAAAACAATACCTTTATTAAAATTGAAGCTGTACTTTTAATGAATTTTCTATTTAAATTGTTTAGAGTTTGAGTGATACAGACCGATATTGGCCATCACTTGCATATTAAAATGGTTCTGCTTAGTGTTTCCAGCTCTGGAATAAGTCATAGAGGCCTTAGATCCCTGGTGCCATATCATGGCTTTCATGAAAAAAAACAGAACTCTTGTTGTATATATATCTTCATAAAGATTTTAAAAAATGAACTAAATGGAATGGTCGGAGCATCTCAAAGATTTCAACGCTCTAGGTCTACCTTTTGCCAGTCAAAAGTCACCATCTAGTCCGTGTGACAGATGCCAGCTGTCAGTACAATGTAGATGGAACAAGCTTTCCCAGTTCTTGTAGCCACGATGAGTGCCCTCCACACAAAGGGCTCCTGCACTCCTGCCTTGGGCACAGCTGTGCCAATGGGGGCTCCCCACGGATATCAGATGCCCTGCAGGCACCCTTGGGTAGGGCTGTGTCCCACGTCACCTGGGACAGTCCTGCCAGGGCAGAATACAAACACATTACTCTGCACCACCTTGTTAAACACACGTGCAGCTCTTGCAGGGGCCTTGCTGTGTGGTGCTGCCTCACCTTCATCTCCTTGGGTACCAGTATCCTGCAGAAGCATCTCCGTGGTGCTGCATTAATGCACTGGTGGCAAAACCAGTCTCAGGTACGGGCTTTCTGTTGGGGCTTTCTGGGTGGAGGGCAGAGGTGCTGCTCCAGCCCTGACCTTCTGGGGAGTTAAGGTCAGAAAGGCAGATTTTTTTTGTTTGTTTGTGCAGAAAGTATATTAAGTGTCAAACTTTGTCAGCTTTTAGTTAAGTTGGTAATGCTTTGAAATATTCATGCCCAAAAGCTGAAGATCTTTATATATAACAAAAATGTTATTATAAAATGTCTTTATATATATTTGAAAATGTAACCATTACTGCCTTGTAATTTATTAATCTAGGAAGTCAAATGTATTGCAAATCAGAATACCAGAAGTAGAGGTAGAAATGGATATAGCTGCTGCCTTTCTGGGTTTGAGGGGATTTTCCTTTGTTTTATTTTGTTTTCAAGTGTCTCATCATCTGTAGTGAATGCCTGTTTTGCTTCTGGTGAGTGGCATGATGAAAAATGGTGCCATTTGATTGAATTTATCCTTCATTTCTTTAATTTACATTTTATACAAATGCAATTATTTTGATTTTGATTAGACTTTTACCAGGGCTTTTCTGTTCCAAGGCAGAATTTCTCTGATAGAGATTTCAGAAGTCCTTTATTCACCAGTGCTCCCTCATCTGTAGAAACTTAGTCAAGTCTTTAGTCCAAATCAGACAGATGAGAGCACTGACCACCAGGTTTTTAACTCGAACTGCCTCAGTCTCCCCTGAATTTTTGGGTTTTTGCATTAAAGTTTTTAAGGTCTTATTTTTCATCCCAACAGGGAACAGGAAAAGATTTTTCTTGAAAGCTGAAAAAATTTCATGGTACAGAAACACCACTTCATGTCCATATGTAATTCAGAACTGAGTTTGTCAGTGCATTCTGAATTCTGTCTTTGATCTCTAAAAGAGAAAGGCAGGCCATGAAAATACTCTTGAACTAAAAGAACATAAACAGGCTTAAAATACCACTTTCTGATGGAGTGTATTCCACAAAATTTAGGGCCCAGTGACTTCAGCAGGGAGACTAATGCTGCAGTAGAGGGACAATTTCAAAGCTCTAATTTGATTTCGTTTTTAATCTAACCCTTATCTGAATTTCTTTGCTGGATTTCCAGCCTCATTGGATAATTTCTATTTGTTTCCTGAGAAGTATAACAGAAGAAATTATTTTTTTTGCAAAGAATGTACACATCCAGTGGGCTTCTCTGCAGAGATCTTTTAATTTGAAGAACGCCTGAGATTATCTCAGCTGATTCTTTCTTAGGAATAAATGGGCAGAGAGATAAATAATGCTCTGCCTGTCTCCAAGTCCTGGAGAGGTGTGTGCCAGCCACAGTCCCTGTCTCACCTGGGAGGCAGCTTGGAGGGCTCCCATCTTTTATAAAAATGATGAGAGCTCAATTGCCTGCCTGCACTCAGTGTGCAGGGCCCTGGAGCAGAAGATTGCAGTGCAACTGTGGAAGCTGGTGTAACTGGGGCATTTTCAGAGCACACTGAAAAATTCTGAAAAGCCCAAATGATTCTTTCTGCTGATTCTCAATGAACCCTATGGGACAGTGTCTACCAGTATGGAAAATAAGTTCTATTTATCTTAGCATGGATCTTTTGCTACCAGAATGTAAGAAAAATATGGCATGATTATTTAAAAAAAAACCAACCGTAATAGCACGCATTGAATATCCTACTAGCTCAGCAAGGAGCAATGGGAATTTCAATGACCTGAGATGGCTTGGTTGTTATCTAGCTTTTACTCAGATTTTATTCATGGAAAACTTGTTTTCCTCTCAGTGTACCACAAATAACCAGTCACCTAAAACATTAAATAATGAAATTCAAATGTACTGAGTTAATCACTGGAAAAGTGCTTCATCTGAAAACTCCACGGGGGATCACATTTCAGAACACAAGTGTCCTTGTACAGTATGCATTTCCTCTTTGGTTCACAGGTTTGCTCATGCAGAGATTTAGAGTAATATTGAATTACTGCCTGAAGCCATGCCTGACTGTCTTTTTCATTAATTACCTTCCATGGCTTTGGGACAGATCAACTGATAAATATATGAATCCCTAGTGCAGTAACCTTTCCTGTGTACTTAGAATTACTGATAGGCATGTCATCTCAGAATCTGTGAAAAACCTTTTTTCTTTCTTACTGTAGATTACACTGAGCTTTTGCTATCTGAGTTGCCCTTCCAAGCTGCTGTATTGTCTTTGCTAAAAGATGCTGTTAACCAACAACTAAGATCTCTACAACAGTCCACAAGGAAGATTGGTATGGCTTTTGCAGAAAATATATTTGTTTCTCTTTCTTTCATATGTTAGCATGAAAGATGGGTAAAACTCCATAATGCTCTGTGTTATCTTTTCTGGATAAAAGCAACTGATGCTTCAGAGTACTCTAAGAAATTCAAATGAAACAACTGTTCTGTCTTTTTATTATTTTTTGTTGTTTTGGGTTGGGTTTTTTTGTTTTTTTTTTCTTTTTTTTTTTTTTTTTTTTTTTTTTTTCTTTTTTTGTTGTTGTTTTTTTGTGGAGTTTGGTTTTTTGGGTTTTGTTCTGTTTTCTTGTTTTGAGGGTTTTTCTCCATTTTCATCTTTCCTTAGCAAAATGTCTCAGAAACTGGTCATTCTGGAAGGCTAATCACACTGCTAAAAAAAAATCCAAAACAAACAACCTAGCCTCAGTTGCAGCTGAGTTCTGAGTTTTACGTTTCTCTAAGTTGCCCTGCAGCAAACTATCTGCTGCAAGTTATTTGACCAGTGAACCACCTCCTCTGTGCAAAAGTTACTCAGATTGTTTAAATTTTTAAATTCAGTGAGAAGCACTTCAGATGCTCCTTCTGGGCATGGAGAGCTGCTGTATATTTTTGCTTTAATTATGTCTTGTGGGTATTCTTACTGCATGATCTAGCTAGTGATCTAGTTAGACAGTATTGTTGAACAGCAGCCTTGCTAGAATTGCTTGAAATTTCCCACATGTAATCCCAAAAGCTTTACTTTAGGTGACCACCACAAGTCAAAAGAATCACTTAACCACAGCCTGAAGAAATCAAATAAAGTCAGTATTGTAAAGCTTATACACAAAATTAACTGAACTAATGTACTTGCATACTTGCTTCTAAAGCCTTTGCATTGATGCATGTTATAAATTATTAGTAAACGTGGTAAGAACATCTATTTATAGGAACTTATTGCCAGTGAAAAAAACTTTTCACTGATGTAATTATAGGAGGTCAGTTTAGATCTATTCACACTGAGAGGATTAGATCTGAGTTAGAATTACACTTTTAAAGTTTTAAACATGCAGAAGAACTATACAGGAGGTAGCACAGCCAGAGCCTTTGTGGTTTGTTAATTCTCTTGGACATCGATATAGAATTCTGTTCAGCAAGAGATATTTTAAAAAATTACTAATGAGGCTCTGTATGCCCCAAAAATATGGGAGCTGCACTGCTGGTCTGTAGTTCCTTAGGGTGGAGAAAGTCTTGGTTTGCATGCCCAAGTCAGCTTAATAGCAACCTCTATCCTCCTGAGCCTGAGCACTCTCATTGCTAAGCATCCATAAAATTTATGCCTAGAGTAATTTTTCTTCCATCTGTTCAGCTTGAATGGAGAACATTTGTTAAACCATGTTTGTAGGGATGTTCACAGTGAAATGCATGTCCACCCTGACGTTAGGCTGGTTAACTGGTTGTTTTAAACACAAAGCTGATATTGTTACATGGCACAGAGCTTGCACAAGTACAAATATGAGATATCACTCTTTTTTCTTTTCTTATAAACTTGAGTGTTCTTTCCCATTGTTATTCTAAGAAGAGCTAAGACTAACTGCCCACTTAGAATAATTAGTAGTTGAAGTCCACCTGTCAATTGCTCAAAGTCAGATTAAGTCCAGTCTTTGCAGTCTGATACTTTTTCAAATTCAAGAAGCCGGAGCCATGTAAACATTGAAAGTAATTATGTCTCTTTCTCCTCCTGTTATTTCTTTTTTCCCCCTTTTCTTTCTGATGTTAGTTATTATAGAAAAGAGTTGACTTGAGTTTCAGAGAGTCTGCCAAAAAGCCTCTGGCATTCCCTGGGGGATTGAATTTTACATTCTTCAGCAAACAATGTCTGTCTCCAAAAATGCAAGAAGAAAACACTATTTTTCTTTTTAATCTAATATCAGTGTCTAAGCCTAATGGAGCTCTGATTTTTTATTTTCAAGCCTGGGGAACATCATGTGTTGATATTAGTATGTGCCTTTTTAAACTTCATTTGTTAGCTTTAAGCAGCTGCTAAAGTGTAAACAAGTTGTTTTTCTCCTCTGTGTTAAAAAAGGCTCTTTACTTATCCAAAAACTCCGCTGCTATTGTGCTTATTGGGCTATGATAACAGCAGTGAAAAAAACATTATTGAATGCAGCAAATGTTTGGTTTATTTCAAAGCCTTTCTAAAATACAAATGATCTGTTTCTTTCCAGCCTTTTCCTTGCTAGTAGAAAATTAAAGCAAATCAGTTAGCCAGGAGATAGTAACATAAGAGGTTGTGATTTTTTTTCAAGTATAATAAAGAAAGGATTTCATATTTCTGACAGTGATTTTACATATAAAATTCATGTACAGTCTATAATTTTAAAAGGGATCTTGGTTGACCATGTTAAAGGAGGTCTGACTTCTCAAAAGAGCAGGAAGTACAAAACATTGTTCCTTTCAAGGTCAGGCAAGCTGTAATTTAACCTTTTGGGATTATTTATATACAGCAAATATACAAATTTCCCTCTTTCTCTCCATTAACCTAGCTCTATATTTCCCGCCAGATCATGAAGACTTTCCAAAGATTAAAAAAAACCCAAAAAAAAGCGGTAGGGGAGAAAATTGGTTTTAAACACCTCGCACACAGGCAGCAGCAGCAATGTTTGCATGTGCGCTAGAGAGGGAATGCGACAGGTGACTTTCAGGACTGAGGCTGTTTCCCATCTCCCCTGGCTGTGCCCCCTTTCCACCAAAATCACTGCCACCAGATATGACTAGATTGCTAAAACCACTCCTTGAAAGGTACAGGATACAGACATCGTGAAATCCTCTTTGGACCATCTCGAAATCCTCTTCAGACTCACATAGAAAATACCCACAACTGGGAAAACAATCATGTTTCCAAATTATTCCTTACAGCTCTCCAGATATATTTTTTTATTTGTTTTGATTCCTTTCACATTTTTAGCTTGAGTTTCACTCGTTAATGGTGTTTGCTTAGAAACCCATGATGCACAAAAAGATATGTACAAAGGTATGTTTTAGGACTGAACTGAAACTTATGCACCTCCTTTAGGTAGATGCATATAAAGTGTAGCTCAGGAGTCTTCTGGCACCTGAAGTCCAACAAGTGGCTTGCTCAGCCTGACACTATTTAAAACTACCAAAGAACCGTGCAGAGCTCTGTGCAAGTAATTTGTCTCCCGTCTGGTGGGCAGAGGGTTCTGAAACAGAGGGCACTTCTGGGTGTCTCCTCTCTTCCACAAGATTTCTTCAGAAAATTGGTTTTGGTCTGCACAGATTTTTATTCCATACTCTCCAATGCCCAGTTTGAATACTTTCAGTAGGACATTCAGCACTAGTGTTCTTCACAGCAGCTTTGTTACATCCATGCTCATGTGGATTTCTGTTCTGGAATGAATGGGTGTTCACATACTTGTTTTATGTATATTTTGGAAAATACAAGGGTTAAAGAACTGCGCCTTATGATGGTGTTAAAGGCAGGTTTTCAGTGAAGCAAACTCCCTGAAGAAACTTTGTTTCCTGCAGGTTGCTAGAAGGTGGTAAGGAAAAACATTACACCCTCTGCAAACCTCTTGGGATCTCCCAACTCTCGAGGCAGAGTGTGTGTGTGTTTGGGGTGTAGGGGAAATAAAACCTCCTGTCAGGGTTTACCACAGGAGTGAGAGGAAAGAAACCACTGTAGGGCTCAAATGAGCTGCCTGAACAGAGGTGTAATTTGTCACAGGATCTGCCCTTTGCTACTGAACTAACTGTTCTTTCTTTTGGTCACCTGAGATGTTTCCTGTGCTTAAACCTTCCTAGGTCTCTTCATGTGCCCTGCTGGAAACCCTATGAGTTTAGATTGCTATATATTCTACTCAGCAGACGATATTTAGGATGCTTTAGAAGAGCAAAGTAACATGCCCTAGTGAAGTCAGAGCTATTTTAAATATCAGAAATATAGGTGGGCTGCTATAATTTTAGGATGCATGTTTTGCAGCATCAGGTACAAAATGTGTTGAGTGATTTTTTTCTTTTTTTTTAAAATGTTCTCTATTTCTTTTTTCCATGAAGTGATGTTGTTTCTTTCCCCTACCCAGCAAGACCTAGCCAGCTTAGCATTGTTTACCTCTCAAAAATGTAACAAAAAATAAAGTTCTGTAACTTTTCCTGTATTGCAAACCGTTAATGAGGTGAATAACACTCACTCAATACCAAAACTTCTAGAACTGTAGATGTTTAAAAGGCACTTAATCAGTATATCTCCTGGTGCTCATCCCGACTGCCATTTTGGAAAGACGTATGGAGAGCAGGCTTAGCAGATGCCAAGCTGTCCTGCACAGAGCTGACCACTCCAGCTTGATCCCAGTTCAGTTCTTCTGAGATTTTGAAACCTCAGGATAGTGCTGCAGAAACCAAGCAGGTCAAGTGTTTTAATATATAATTTTCTCCCCTCTAAGCCTTGATGGATTTCATCTCACAGTAGAGGGCACTGTGCAGTTGGAGTTCATCCTCTCAAGGAACTGTATAAACTCTTCCTGTAGCCACGGAGATTCCAGGGTGCTCTTCAAATTTATAATTTTAGCTCTGCTTGCTGCTCATGCTTAATTGACATAGTTATATTTTACTCCAGCTCTTGCTTTGGTTCCTAATGGATTATTTTTTCTACTTTTGTCTCCCCTGCTGCCATGCGTTGCTGTTTAACTGCACTGTTCCATCCCAGATATGGCTATATTTCAGTGGTCAGCCAGTGGATTGCCATATCAAGTATTTAGCTAAATGCTTTGTGGATGTTTCTGTATGAAAAGAGCTCCATTGAGACTAAGAGGATATTATTATTCACAATGTGGTGACTAGTTTCACACATGGCTGAAGCAAAATAAATCATCAGTGTTTTTAACAAAACAGTGAGTAGACCTCTTGTTGACCACAGCATATTTGTGGTCAGCAAAGAAAGAGTCTTTTATAGCTATTAATGTGCTGCCAAGGTGCTTTAGCTGAGAATTTTGCCCTAAGAGAGGTGGGCTTCCTATACTACATATTCATGTTTCTCTGCTAGGCCCCTCTCCAGAGCCCTGCCCTTACAGAGTGATTGGTTACAAAAATCCAGTCCTAAAGACAGAAACAGGTACCTGAAAGAACTGATGTTGATGAATATTGTTCAGATGCTGAATCTGATAAGAAAATAAGCAATGCCTTTGGCTGTTCAAGTAGTAATTTTTAGTTCTGAGCAGTTGCACATAAAAAATCTAGTGATATGTCAGCCTTTCTGTTAAGCACAGAGTATTAAAACCTGAAGGTTTGAAGAAAGCCCAAGTGGTAGATATCCAGCATCCCACTGATACTCCAGCTGTTTGTGCTTCCATTCCTGAGCTTCCATTTAAACTGGTGTTCAAATGTTTTTTAATTTGTCTGTTTATTACACAGTGAAGGGAATGGCATTGGTCGAGTATGGGATCATCTGATTTAACACCTGTACATTGGTACCTGACTTCCTTGTAACAATTTGGGGCAAAACACAGTGATTTCTTATGCTGAGGGTCCTGCTGAGCAGAGAGTGATGGAGCCAGTGGTGGTTCTTCTGTGCTTCCTCCCGTGCAGAGGTTAATGTGAGCTGTTCAGCCATCTGGCCAGCTGAAAGTCCTACCAGAAATTCTGAATGCTTTTCCAGTCAAAAAGCATGACGTTTGAACACATTGATATGCTGTTTTAAGGGCACAAATGAAATGTGGTTTCTAGTAAGAACAGCAAGAAGGAAAGATCTAAAGCAGCACATAAAGAGAAGAGTCATGGGCGGTATGAGAAGAAGGGAAGGAATATAAAATAGGAAAGCTATTCTCCATAACATATCATTATGTAAACCAAAAGCAGAACCTTTGCTTTAAAGGCTTCCATTTGACTAAAACATGTTTCTTGACATACCATTTACAAAAGGGCCTAATCTGATCTCAGTCCAGTGTAAAAAGAAACAACTCCACTGAACGCATTGAAAGCTCAATGAATTCATGGGAAAGAAAATTTCTGTGAAATAAGCAGGGTCATCCTTACAAACATTGTATCTAAACAATCTTGAGCTCTCCAGATGAAGTTCTAAAGTTGCATATCTACAAACAAAAAAAAAAAAAGCAAATGGTTTATTGAAGACATTTCTCAGCTTCTTGTGAATTTATAAATAAACTTGGATTATATTTGTAAGGCATACAGAATACACTCTCTATGTTTACTTTGCTGTCCAGCTTTCAGTTTTCACATGAAACAAATGGTTTCTGCCACCTCTAAACTACATTAAAAACATCCACTGACTGACATTTTTTTAAAGATACTATTTTTTTCACAACTGATATATTAATCCTGATATATTCTGTATTCCACCAGATACAATCCAGTTTAGACATAATGTGGCTGAGTCATCATTACCACAAAGATGTATCCAGGTCAGTGTACTTGATCTCTTTTTTAGGGCAGTTACAGTTTACAAAAAGTTACTGAATAGAAAAATTTCTGTCTGAATAAATTCATGTGTAGAAATACATTTGGTATTTCTCTTAAAAACTTCCTGCTGCATCTGTGTCCTCTACAGGTGGGTATGTCCTGTATGGCATATGAGGTGCTGGCAATTTTTTGGAGAAAGAGGGATTGAGTATCATTTTAAAAATGAAACTCAGCTAAAGAATTCAGATCAGATTTGATTTTTCTATCACCTGTGGCAAGCATGCGTGTTCCACAAACTTTAAAGTACAGTAAAGACTAAAATTATTTTCCCTAAAACTTGATGGGATTCTATCTGTGCCTGTATGCATTGCAATGCCCACCATCATCTTCATCATCTTGGGGCTTTTTCTTTTCAACACTGGGGATAAACACAGAGTGTTAAAATGGACTTGATTTGGTAATGGTTAATAACTGAGTTCCTGCTGAAGCAATTGTATTGGTTGCTATTGATCAGAAATTGTTTATGACAATATAACAGGACAGCAGACAACATATGATAATATTTTACTGTGGAGGAAATGTCATCCTTTCTGTTGTTGCAATACCAATTCCATGTAAATGTAATTAGCTCTCTTATAAAAAAAGTGACAAAGTTTTATGGGTTATAGTTTTTGTGTATAATCAGATCCGAGGGCCAATTTGTGGCTTTTTCTATCATGCTGCTTTCTTCTTCCTTCTGTACTAAAATGGACTTTTTTTTTTTTAGTTTCTGTAGGAGCTGATACCTTTTTTTTTTGTGGGACAACAAGAATTGTGTCTTGGGGAGTGCCCTGAAGTTGTTTCTGGGGACTTGGATGCCAGTTTTGCTGCAGAATCTCTGTGGTATAGGCAAGCATTTTATACAACCCTGTTCCTGGGTCACTGCCTTTGACAGGAAGGTATTGCTTTTCGGTTTCAGGAATGTTTTCTCAGTAAAAGACATTTGTAAAGGCAATGTGTTATGGTTCTGTACTGATCTGATGAATGTTTTGTGGGATTTCACTTCTCTTGCCTTCTCCATATTAAAATCTCAGAAATATGCATTAGTTCTTTCAGGGGAAAATTAGTACTGAAGGTGTCTGAGTTGTGACGGTTATGAAACTTGCACACAATTACCAAAAGTGCCTCATGAGGAGCATTTAGCTGAGCTGGGAAACTTCTGAAATTTGCAGAACTCACTCCCACGTGCAGCAGTTTGGCTCTTCTTCAGAGAGCAGGGCTTTCTAGAGTGGTGATGCTGAGCATCACCTTCCTCCTCCCTCTCCTCCTCCTCGCCTGCAGGGGCTGAGCACACCACATCCAGTGCCTTCTGCTTTAACACATGGAAAGCAGTGTTGGCCACCAAGGCAATCTCATTTTATCAATAAAAGCAGGGTGAGAGGCCATGTTAGGATATAACAAACCTGACCTTTCTGTTCATAGGTACCAGGCTGCTCAAGCCAGCCACAGATATTTAACTGGTATTTTTGTCTAGGCCAAGCTGTTCTTGAGAAGTAAGATTGTTTATGAAACCTCCACTGAAAGCAGGTGTTGCAGACATCCCATTAGTAACCTTTGACTTACCTTCCCCTTTGAAACTTTTCATCCCGAAGGACTGACATTTCAAAGGCCCCCTTTTTTTTGTGTGTCCCTCCAAGTTTGCATATTGTAAACATTTTTCTTCTCTGCTCTGATGGAACAGAGCCAAAAATCTGCACAATGGGGGAACTAGATGTTAATGAGCGGAGATTGTGGGAAAATGTGTACCGGGCTGCCCTGCCTGACCTGCATGATAATGCTACATTTAGCACATTCTTTTCCATTAGTGTAGCAGGCCTTGAAATGGTAGCAAACAACATGTGTTGTGAAAGTTTGTTTTAAAGAAAGCTGCTTTCCTAGGAGAGTAGAAATAAAAAATTATTTATTGTGTAGAGTTGGCAGAAGTACAGCTGGCTCTGGAAACATTTATGCACAAACAGTGGTGTGAAATTATATATTTTTCTTCACATTTTTAGTAAAATTGCTCTGTGTGAAGGTTTACGTTATGTAAAACCCACAGATTACGTACGAGCTTGTCCTGAATCGAGGAAGATTGCAATCTATGGCATTTAGGCACTGATGAGAACAAAAATGGCCATTGGATCTGCTAGGACAAAAAATATTCTTGCACTTTGGCATCTTCTAAATAGATTTTTTTTCTCTCTCTGGCTATGTTCACAACCCCTTTTTAACGTGTTTATGTCAGTGGAGTTTTGTTTGTACAAAATGCTCCTGAAAAATTAATTTTGGCTCCTCTGAGCCAAGTTTCATTTAATCATAAAACAAAATTTATGTCTTGACCATATGAAAATCATTAGGGGCAAAAGGATTCTGAGAACATAAACAACACCATGTGACTTAGACACCCAATTGCACAGCTTGAACCTATCAAGTGGTGAACATATTAAAATGCTAAAGGGAACACTTACAGTCAGCATTTGGTGTGCAATGAGTAGGGAGAAATTTGTTTGCATAAAACTTCTGACTAACAAAGACAAGTACCGAAGGAATTAATAACAAAAGACTGACTGTAGATAATTTCTGAGCAGAGAAAGGGATTAAATCAGTTTAAAAAGCTGTTTCTTGCAAACTTTTTACCCAGCTAATTTTTAATTATCCTTTTACATGTCCAGCTTTGGTCTTTCAGTTAAAGGAAAGAGTAATTCGCGTAGTAAAAATTTTATCCAAATGTGAACATTTACAAATGACATTCCAGATCCTCATTGGGAAATGCTTATTTCTTCACAGTCAAAGATTCCTAAAGAGCTTTCTATGAGGAAAGAGACTTCCACTCATTACCTTAAAAACAACACTTTTATCTCCACTGTGGAGTGCATACGGGCTCTGAGCCATATTTTGTGAAGGACAAAGCAAATTCTTTAGCAAAACATCTGCTAGATAAGAGCAGCATTCCTTAGAATAGGTTTCCTGATGAAAGAGATGCCAAAGCCTCAATTCCAAAAGTACTTATATGCTAAAACAACTACTGTCTGTGCTGGTTCTGGTTCATGCTTTCAGGAGCAAACCCAGGCTAACACAGAAAATACACAGTTGTTTAACAAGATGCTTTGGGGCTACTCAAATCAGCTTACCTTTTGCAGAGCAGAAGGAAAGAATGAAGTATCAATCTTATTTTCAGGAATCTTTAAGACCGTATGAGATGCATATGTGTCCAGCTGATAGGAAGTCTCTGTGCCAATTAGGAAATGGGGTTTTTTTCTTCACAAACACTTTGTTCCATGAGCAGTGTGCGATTCCAGCAGCTGTGCCCTCAGAGTTGCTCAGGGCAGAAAAGGGCAATGGCCTAAGGCCTGGGCACTAAGGAAGATGTTTATGTACTCTTGCTCCAGCAGAAAGGAATTCGCAGAAATACACTCCTAATCTATCCTGCAAAACTAGAGCATGGCATTGAGAAAGGAAACATGGTAAAGGGAACTGAGTACAAATTTATTATGAGTTCACAAAAGCCCCTTGGTAATATGAAGATAAACTCTGTGCAGAGAACTTCCAGGGCTGGAAGGCTCTGCCTGAGGCCCTGGGTTTAGTAGCGTCCTTGCTGTTTCTTTTGGAGAAATCTGCATGATCCAAAAGGGTATCTATTACCAAGCTGGGTGCTTTCAGTTCCCATTTTTCACTCTCTGTCTTCCATGCCTGTTGCTATGGTTCCAGCTTTCTGATGTCCCCTACTGCTTGGTGTGATGACTGCAGAACATGTCTGTCCTGTCAAATATTTCTGCAGAATGACTTGAACCAAACCTTGGCACATGGTTATGGCAAGCACTGACATGGTGACCTTGTCCATTGAAGCATTGTGCTCACTCTCAGTTAAACTTTGGCTCATCTACGTTTCTCCTGGAGCTGTACCTTCATGCCTTCTGTTTGCTTGTCCTCCTCTTCATTGCACTCAAGGGATGTTGTGGTCTGTGTTTTGGGAACTTCCCCAAGTGAGAGTCAGGGAGTTGCACTGTAGCTGGAAACAGGAAAGCAGGGACACTGGGTCTGTAGTGGAAGGATCAGGACAGTTGCTTATTATTTCATCTCCATTCAGTTCACTTCCTGTCAGGTAATGGCTATGTGTGGTTTTGATTTCAGTTTTTCAGATGGAATTCTGCAATTTGTAGACCATCACATCACAGCCAATATATGACAATTATGCCCCCACAGCCAATGAGTGCCTCCAGCTTACTGCCTTGCCAGTCCTGCATTTATATTCTTTGAAATTTTCTCCAGATTTGCTTTCAAAGCCCTGCAGAAAACATTTTTTATCTTTTTTCTTTCTTCATGAATTGATTGCTTAAGCTTCACTGTCTGAAATTCCCATGTTCTGTATGTGACTGCTCTAAGAGATTGCTTTCAGCTCACCCAACGCACATTATATATGGCTTCTTCCAGTCAGTACTAACTTCTTCTTGAGCAATTATCATCGTTCAGACTAAAAGTTGTAGGGGATCAGATAATATTGCAGACCTGGGTTTTTCCTGGACTGATTTTGTTGGTTAATAGAAGGTATTCACCCTTCTGTCCCATAAGCATTTGAGTGCTGACGCTATTGAAACCTGGAAGAGTTATGAAAGTTTCCAGCAGCAGTAGCCTGCCCACACCCAGGGTTATTCTATGTTCAAATTGTTTCAAGTTGTTCTTGCTGAAACTTCAGGACTCATTTGAGAAATGTGAAGTTTATTCAGAAAAACTATGTCTGTTAAGAAAGGGTTTTAACTGTTGAGCACAACATAAAACATGAATCTGGATAAGAATCAACAAGAATATATTTAGGTGCTTTTCCATGTAGGTCTTTACACAGTTGATCTCATGTCATTTTTGTTTCTTATTCTGCTGTAATCCTAAGGACATTTGCTATAGATACTTTTCAAATATTTTTTGATCCCTTCTGATATCTTGCCACCTCTAGATATTTTAATAGAATTCTCAAAATCTCTCTATTGAAAACAGTATATATGTTCCCATTGTACAAATTATGAGGTGAGTTAGAGAAAAAAACTTTCCAACTTCACAAAAGAATATCTGGGCCAATGTAGTCATCCTTACTTTCCACATCACAAGCTCCTCTTGAAAATGGAGGAGGTAATTTCTTTTGAGACAGTGATGTTTCACAGAGTGAGTGCAGCTCTTCTCTCATGTTAAGAAATTTAAGCTTTTGAAAACCCTCTTGCTGCCAAAAGACTTCTCTTTCAAGACTTTTAGCTGTGGCTGATCCTCTGTTTAAAGTCTTGTCCAGCTGTGCTTTATAAATACCTCTTAACTGATAAATGAATTATTTCCTTCAGTTAAGCTCTCCATATTGCTGAGCAGTTTGCAAATGCACAGTTTTGCAGTATACTTAATAGTTTTCCAAACTGGTTCTCTTTCTTACATTTTGTATTTATGCCCTGTATATTTTTAACTTGCTGGCATTATTTTGGCCCAATTTGGTGAAGTGTTGTCAATCACTGTAGCAAGTTATAGGAAAGAATACTAGAAAATAATGTCTTGCCATTTTTACTCTAAGAAAACAGCTCTGTTGCTGATCTTGCTAGCTGTCTAACAGATGGGCCAGAGTCCCATGAGAAGACAGCCACTTCCTTGCATAATAAACAAAGAAGGAGAAGTTGTCTGCAAGCCATTAGTGTATTGTAAAGTTAGATGCAATGTCTTGATATTGTCAGAATGTGTTCCTCAAGCACATTTCTTTGACGTTCTGTCATAAGTCAGACACAAGACACCATTAAATCAAAATTAAAACTTTAAAAGGCTGCCAGCTGTTTAATTTTTTCCAACAAAAGAACCCCAGTAAAAATATCCTCCTATTTCTGAATGTTGATAACCAACAAATGGACAAGGATTGAGTAGGGTGTTTGATAGAAACAAGATCATTTGGCCTGTGTGACACATTACCAGGATGCAATGGAGATTCCTGTCTAATAGTATTCTTGCTTGAATTACGAACTGGTTATTGTATAGTGGAAGCTTATTAAAATCCTGGCTGGTCATTACTTTAGAATTGGGGTTTTGTGATGGGACACATAAGGAAAATTATAAGACCCACAAAAAATTATTGTGTTTTTCCTTAGAGTATTTTCTCTTATATTCAGATGATAACATATTGCTTATACATAAAACTCTGTTTCTGGCCACTTTTCATAAGAATTTTCACTGAAGTAGAAATAAGTGACAAGTGTCATTTGCAGAAGAAATAGTTTTGTTGTGAAATGGATTTCCCACCTTTTAAAAAAATCAGTACATATAGGTATTCCAATATTGAACTGGAAATTAGTCTTTCTTTATGGTTCTGCCAGGAAAAAAAAATTTGTGCAGCTCTCAAAAATTTTTTACCCAATTACTCATGGCAGTTTTGGCACCCAAAAAAACAAAGATAATCAGTTCCCAGATGTATAATTCTGTTTAAGCCTGTAGGACATGAAGCTGCTAAGCAGTATGTTACTTAGTTGTCCTGACAGGTCTTAAGACCTTCCCACTAAAATTTCATGTTTAAGTTAGATGCAGAAATAAATACCGTGATCTGAGAGAGGAAGAAAAAAAAAAGTACACCTTATCTCAATAGAGTGAGGTGATGATCCCTTTTTTATTTATCTTAAAACTGAAAAGGGCTTAAAGCTAGAAATAAAGCCTTTTGCATGGCCACTGGTAAAGTCTTTTGAGGAACTGCTGTAAACTGAAGAACTGACAAAGTCCAATGAATATTACAAATACCACTGCAAACTGATTCTGTTTGACTTTTATCAGTTTGACAACTTGTGTTTCTGTTTCTAGAACACATTATCAGTAGAGACAATTTCAAGAGAAGACACACTGAAATTAATGTAAATCCCATCTCACAGTTTTTTTTTTTTTCAGCTTTAGAGTGAATGAAATGGGTCCAATTTGTGGAGAAAAAAAATAAAAAAGTGAAAAATAGAAGAGGGATTTTTCAGAAAAATCAGTCATATCTGAGTTTTTATATTCAGATTATGTAAATGAATATGCGGTATAGTACATATCTCCTGAAGTGTTCTGGCTTTTAGGATTGGTAATTGTGTATATAATACTTTTGTCACCTTGCATTTCTTTTTTGTTCACAGGAAAAATACTGTAAAATTTTATTAGTTGGCTAGATGGTCAAAAGCTCTACACATTTATGAGAAGTCTAAATGCTGAAAATGTACCTTGACTTGTTCACTGTTTGTAACTCAGCTTGGTTTTGTTCCACCCCATATGCTGTTCTATTTCATTCCAAAGCTGTAGGGAGCAAGTTACTAGATCATCATAAGACAGATGCAGTGTTAATGTTTATGTTAACTAGTGAAATTAAATGACCCAGATGTGTTATGGGAAGCCCCTGTTTAACCTGGGGTCATATGATAATTATCAGAAAGCTAATTTTAAAATATCCTCTAAATAATCTCCCATCTCTGTCAATTGCTTTCTATCTTTACTTGTCACTCTTAGGAAATGAAGTGAAACTCACTTCTCTACAAAGGCTGTGTAACCTGTGGAAGTAATCATGCCACATTTATAAATACCAGAGAATCACTGAGAACAAGTGTCTCATTTCATTGCTCTTTCATTATCATAGAAAACCAAAGTATTTACAAAGGACCTCAGGACAGTTCTGTGGGATATATAAACAGAGCCAGAGGGCTTGAGGGAGGGTTTTGATGCTTTGAAGCAGCTTTCCAGTGTATTTGAAACGGTATAAAGAATAGTAACTTTTTCTTAATCCTCTCTTTGAATAAAACAGTGCCATTTCAAAGGCTGAGACAGTTTCAAAAACATAACTAAGCTAACACCCTTTAGCTTTGCATCGTGCTAATTCTGTGGGATCATATGTAACCGATGGCTAAAGCGAATAACTGGATCAAGATTTGTGCCTCTAGTTTAGCAGGACCTCTGGTTCATACTTTGAATCAAGCCAACCCTGAACATTTTTTTCCCCTCATTGATCCCTGCTAGGAAGTTCCATGAAAAGCACAGACAGCACAATGCATCAGCTCTTTTCATCAGGGCTTTTTAGGTCCTGGAAAAAGTGAACAAAAATATTCAGGCTGCTCTGTTTTTAATGAAGATCGTGGCACTGCATTTTGTATCTGCTATTTTCTTCAATAAGTTTGTATCCTTTTTAGTGTAGGTAGGGAAAAATAGAATTCATAGATTTGCTCCAAATAGGCCGCAAAGTGGCAGTTTAGTAAGATAAATTCTTTTAAAATAATATCATTTCAACATTTGTCTCCTCAATATGTAGAATAATTCCTAGTATTCCTTTATTATTTCTAATGTCCTATGTCAGAGGCAAAGGACGGCTTCCATCATGAAATCAAAAGAAAGGAAAACCATTGCAATCGATACTGTCATTAAAAAGTGAAATTAAATGATCAAAATCATTGAAGGAAACACAAGTCTTGCACAAGTCCTCTTAATGCATCCAAAATCTGTGACAACTTATGTATTCAATTTACATCCACAAGTATGGTTTGGGGCGTGGCATGTGACTCTGTGGGGCAATGGATGGAGTTACAGAGCTCTGCTGTGTCTGTGGCCCTGCGCAGCCGTGTCCTGGCATGCTGGGTACCGCAGTCATGCTCGGTGCCAGAGCCAGTGATTGCACACCACAGCACTGCGTGTGGTTTGAACATCTGACTATCAGAAAACTGACAAAAGAAAGAGTCTGGGCTCACTGATTCAACCCCCTTGCTGTGGCAGACAACTGCATCACTGTAATTCTGTTTATATATCTAATGTCCCTGCTAGAAAGTTGGGCCAGAATCCCACTGCTGTGACAGTTTCAAACATTCTCCAACTTTTCAGTTTCACTGGTGGCTGTGCTGCCTGTGCTCCTTGCTGCCTATGCTGTCAAGCACAAATAAAATAATTGAACATATGCACGCTCGGCCTACATTTTGGGAAGTTAATAAGCCAAGCTGTCTTAATTTTCTCTCATAAGGGAGGCTGTCTATTCCTCTTATCATCTGAATAAACCTTCTTTGTATGTTTTCCACTCTTTTACCTTTCTTGAATATCAGTGATAAGAATTTATATGCACGGCCTCAGGTGCATTAGTGCTAGGGCATGGTGCAATAGTTTCAGTAATTCCCTTTTCTACTTTGCCTGAAGCCTTAAGAAGTTGCATTTGATTTTTTTTAAGTGCTGGCTGTGATCAAATAAAATGCCATGCTCATTTTCCTCCTTTGTTGCATAAATCACAGTCTATGAGCTTGGAAGGGAAATTCTGTTTTTCTCTTGCTGTTGTATTGCTGTCCATGCAGCTGGATGCTGTTAAAATCATTCCTGTGCAATACTCCTGCCTTCCTCAGCAGGGACAGAGCTTCATGTGATCAGTAACTTTGAATCGAGCACTTCTATTGATTGTTTCCAAAGTCAATAATGAAAGGATGAAATGCATACTGCTCCAGACTAATGTTTTATGGGTGCACATCTAATAACCTTCCAGTCCTTCGGGTTTTTGCTTTGTGGTGTTTTGGGTTTGGTTTTTTTTTTGTTGTTGTTTTTTTAATATCATCTTTTCTTATTTGGTTTGTTATATCTGTTGAAATACTCAAACTAATATTCACCTTCTCAGTATTATTTATTTTCCCTTGGAAACATATCTGATAATTTTCTGAAAGCTAGATAATTTCCTTTTTCATATAGCAGCATGTAGCATACTTTTGGCATACCTTTGACAAATCTCAGGTGTGTTTTATTCTGTTTTCCTTTTATATTGAGGGGTCTTTAATTTATACTTAATGTTTTTTCCTAGGTTCTAGCATTGAGTAACAGCCCATGAAGGCACCTCTTATTGCTCAGATCACTATTTCCCACTCTCAAATATAATTCTCTAGTTGTGTAATATGAATACAGTGGTATGAGCTCAGCTTTTTTGTATGGAGATTCCTTGGTGTTTCTTGGCTTCAGTACATCAAACTCTGCGCTTTCCTTTAATTTCTGTTCATATTAATTACCTTTTGTTGTGCACAATTGTTCAACATCATTAGACAATGAGCTGCTCTCAACAGCAATAACAAGATCTTTGTGAGTAATTTCCCAAATATTGCAATTAAAATCTATGTTTCATTAGGTTCTCAAGTGTTCTGTTAACTCTAGACAAAGGGGGAGATTTTCATAGTCACAAATAGGATTTAGACATCAAATCTCACCCTTTCACCTTTAGAAAGTCTTCCCACGAAAATCTATATGATTTCTGAGCTATTGTTTCTCAGGAAGCAGAGAGTAACATAAGGAGCAGCTACCTCTGACTTTTTTTTTAATACCTGCCAGTTCTGTAGCACCTCTGGCTTTTTTCTTTGGGGCTTGAGTAATTAGAGCTGTGTGAAGTTTCACACGTAGAATGGAACTGGATGATTCTGGCATCTAATCAGGTCAAAGGCTAAATTCCTCTGGTGTGCAACATGTTACCCTAGGCTGAATTATAGCCCTGTAAACCGGATTGGTTAGATCCTTAACTCTGGAATACTAACTTGTTAATATTTTTTTTTTTTTTTGCAACAGATAAGGAATCACCACATCACACAACTGTCAATTTTTTATCACTACTGACATCTTTTGCCCATGCCTGAACTGCAGGATGTGTTTCTATGCTCTGTCGTAATATCTCTTTGCTTTCCTACTTGCAGGAGGGTATGTGGATGACACAAAGCATCCCACAGTCTTGGCCCAACAGGCTGATCCACTGCTGACATAAAGCAGCGTGGCAGCTTAATTGTGTGCTCTGCAAATCTGGCCCCCAATGTGGCAATCTCACTGCAAGTGGTAACCACTGGTCTAAACTGGAATATGTAAGCTGGCATGCTTGATTTAAATTGTATAAACTGGTTGTGGCCTTGACCCTGCCATGAGAATTACAAGCTCTGATTGTGCAAATCAGGGTTCTTGGAAGAATCAGATGGTAAGGAAGTTTTGCAGATAAGTACACACCTGGGCACAAGTTTCAAACAACCTCTGTGTAGAATTCCACTTTGTGACAAGTACCTGGAGAGTTAGATACCTGTTCATTGCATGCTTTTTAAAGTTGATGTATTTAAAATACTGAAACCTTTCCTGAAGATTTATATGCCCTTCCAAAGGGCACGCAGTGAATATGCTAAATGCCTGGCATGCTTTCATCCTGGCTCTGGCAAAGGCTACGGATAACTGAATCCACAGTTCGAAAATGCAACTCTCCCCCTTTTCCCAGATGAGAGTCTTTACAGGTCTCTTTAGTCTGGCAGTCGATCATTTCTATCAAGATGAAGTTGCCTTTGGCCAAGCCTCTGGGATCTCGGGAAAGCTTTTCTCAACCACAAATCATTTCTTCATTCAGCATGTCACTTGACATCATTGGTGCTATAAATTAGTTCAAGAGGGTGGACACCCATTTCACCTCCTCACCAAGGGCTCAGTTCTCATGTTTTCTGAAGTTATTTATTTTTGCTTTAGGGGACAATGCAGTTTTACTCTCTTACTGCACTATCAAGAGGACAAGTCGCTTTGAGCCAAACACCTGCTTTCCTTTAGAAAGAATAATGGGGAAATGCCTTTAGAAAAGCCTTTATTTAGTTACTTTCTTAATTTACAAAAAGTCTCTTATTACTCAGATCCCCAGAGATTTAGTCAAAAAGTATAGAGGACCAAAGTGAAAAAAAATAAAAGGAAAAACAAAGTGCCACCTTTCTCTTGCCACAACACGGACAAAATTATGGCAATGTGCCCTCAAGATTACCAGACCTTTATTCTCTCATGGAGTCAAAATCCAGAAGCAAGTGGTCTTCACTAAGAAAACAATAGGTTACTTGGGAGGCTTTGCTGCCGATGCTTGCAAGTAGTGAACAATTTGAGACACACTGAACATGACATCTCCTTGCAGGCTCCCTTGCAGTCCCCTCATCCATACATTCCCTTCAAGTTGCACACAGAGATGGTTACACTTGTTAGAAAGTGCCAAGGATATTCATGGAGGCTTTGACCTGTAATGATTTCATACTTCTGCACCACTTTCTCTACTCTGGTAAATCAAAAGAAAGATGGCACAAAGCCTTATTCTTATTCTTATTATTCTTATTTTTAGCCGAGAGTGGTAAACAACTAAATCTTATTAAATTCCTAATTCCCATATTGTTTTCTGGAGGGACTCACACCCTCAATTCTTTTCTTCCCACAGGTTTTAAGGTGGCAATGATCAGCGATAACATGACTGTTCTGAACAGCAGTGCCACAGTTTCTGGGTATGCCATGTCCTTCTGTCCATCTGTCTTGAGCAGTGTCTTGCAGTGCCACAGAGAAGAGTTGGTTTTGTTGATAGTGCCAGAAATTGTAAGTAACAGATCATGTTCTATGGACTAAAGAGCACAAACACTCCAAGCATATGTGCAATGGATTTGACTACAATTTAAGCTGGTGTGACCTCAATTACTTTGTCATTGTAACAGTGTACGAAGAGCTCCGTCACACGCTGCAGCTGCGTTGTACTGCAAAAACACACAGAGGAAAAGGTATTTTTTGCTACCAAATGGTATATAACCTTGGGTATTCCTGCTTCTAGTTTATTATCTTGGTCTAATATGTGCAGAATTGTGTGGTTTAATTTGTTTCTAGTCTAACACACTAAGGCCAGCACAAGACAGGACATGACTGTAGCAGTGACTCCTATGCCCACAGCTGTTCCTGAGCTCTTCAAGCAGTGTTGTTCAGTTTTGGTCTTGGTAGATGGCCTGTGGTCCATGAGCCACAGCACAGCCCTCAGTGCTGCCTTCACACTGCTTCCTGAAACCTCTAAGGCCAGGTTGCTGCATCCCTTTTTGTTTTGCCCTCTGGGCTGCTGTGGATCCAGCTGTTGGATTTTTTCCCTCCAACTCAATCCAGATTTGGGAATTATTTAGATGTCACATGAATATCTATAAAGAAATTACCTTAACTAATGGTGGGTTTGTCTTTGTATTGGAGGGTTTTCCTTGCTTGTTTTTGGTTTTGGTTTTTTTTTTTTCCTTCCCATGGTACTGAGTAAATTCTAGTCAGTCCCAGAATCTGCAAGATTCAGATGCAGGTCTCAGGTCAGGGTGAATGGGGGCAAGAACTGAGGTTTGGTGGTTCTTCCTGTCACAGGCAGCTCAACTATGATAATCTGGAGACTACTGAAAACTGTGTGGAATTTTTCATGTTATTATCTTTTGAAGAGAGTTAAAAAAAAGAAAAAGAAAAAGGTGTGTCAGCTTTCTAAATAAAATATACAGAGATTTTAGGAAAAGAAAAACAATTTTCTGTATGAGCTGAAGGTGCAGATTGACTTTAAACAGATACATTTTGCAGTTTAATGGTGAGAAGAGAACAGAGTTTTCAGGGCAAAGCAGGGCCAAGAACCCCTGCCTTTCAGTGCCTTAAACTCTAAGATTCCTCATTTCCAGAAGTTGGGTGGGGGTAGAGAATGAAGAAAAAACAAACCAAACTTTAATCTTGATCTGGAATCCTTTAGAGAGGCAGTGAAGAGCCAGAAAGTCTGTTATGAGTAACAGTGTATTTGGCATTGAAATGAAATGTTGAGGAAAGGACAAATATTTATTACTTATATTAGCTTCAAGCTCAGCAGAAATGAATTTTCAACTTGGTCTCAGATATCACACTGTAGTCTAGATTACTGTAGTACTGTAGTATACTTTAAATATCATGTGTAGAGTATAATGTCTCTCTTAGCTATGTACTTAGGCACTATTTCATTGGCAGCAGAGCATACTTAGAAATATTTTCCACAATGGCAACTTTAAGATTATATGTGACTTAAAATGTGACATAGTTCAGGACACAACTGCACACCTAAATGGAAATGAACTGCAGAAGCATAATATAATATTTATAATAAATCGCATCCAATTTTACAGGCACACAATTTAATTTCTAGTGACCAAGAAAATTTCGTCCTATTAACACACCCATTGTTGTACTAGGACAGTGTCTTGTAGTTAGTGTATCTCTTTCATGTGAACAAATAAACTAAGATTTATAGAGCAAAATCATTTGTATCTTAAAAAGAACAAGAGTCAGATGCTTTTTATTCTGAGTAAATACGCATTTGGCAGGTAACCCAATGGACTCTAGTTTGATACCAAGTAGTTAAAGATCAGAAAATCTGATGAAATGTGAAAAAAAAGATTTACCTTTTTTTCTCCTTTTCCTTTTTAATCCCTTGAAAATGTTAATTGAAGCTTGGCTAAAAGTTTCTCATGAGTGTGTGAGGGTAGTCCGGAATCTGGATTTCTGAACTATGAGGGAAATCCTTTGTATGTGCTTCTATTGGCAGAGGGAAGCCTGTGCACTGTGGAGGCTTCTTGAGTTTTGAATCCATTTTTGTTCATTTGCTCTCTGGTTGCTGGATTTGGTAAGGATTTGCCTCAGAATGGCTCAGTTCAGTTTAATTTTCAAAAATTACTACATTGACGAAAGCAGTTATTCTCAAGAGCAAACACATAATCTCATACATGAAACACACCTTGGGTTTTACTCATTTCTCACTGACATAAGGTGTAATTTAGTTGTCTAAAATGGAGTCATTCATGATGTACATCAGAAACAGGCCCAGAAAAGCTATTTTTAACACACACACACACAGAGCCAAATGACAATTTTTTCACATTCACTCCCCAGTGTTGTTGTATACATCCTCGGTGGCAATTATTAAGTGGAGCTTTTCAAACAGATGAAGCATGTTACTTACTGTGGCTAAACTGTAACGAAAGAAGAGATGGCTGTTTGCCAATGAATGGTGTGTAGCTTGTAGAAGCATGTAATTACATAAATCACAAACATATGCAGAAGATGTTTTCTCTTTACATTTAACTGGTGTTGCCTGGAGTTATAGCTGCTTGCAACTCTATTTAATTACCATAATTATTTTAAATGTGTATATCTGGCAATCTTTGAGCTTTATGAGAATGTTATTCATACCTTATCTGCAAAAATCTAGAGGGTCCCCTTCTTCCCCAAGGGGCTGCAGTAACCAGGTTTCTCCAGATTTCAGGCATAGAGTGGCTGTTATGTTTATGCCTTTACTTTGATTTACAGGTTTTTAAAAAACCTGAGCCTCTGAAACTAATCAGATCTTGCAATCTCAGTAGATGCTATAATTTCCTGGTAGGAAATTAAGCATTGTACCTTGTTTGTGGAAAGAAAGTACCTGGAGAGATCCTGATTAGCTTCTTTTACCTCTTAATTTGCTGACTGTGTAAATATTTTTTGGCCAAACAGATTGACAGGTGTCTATAAAAGGTATTGATTGTGTTAAAATGGATATTTCTAGGGGAAATGTAAAAAAAAACCTGACAGACTAGTTGGGATTTTCCAGTTCATTTTGTCAAGCAGTGAAATGAGTTAAAGCGAAGCATCTTTCTAAATTCTCTTTTGTGCTAGTGCATTCCCAATCCAAATAGTTGATACTAATGGAGTTGTCCTAGAAACACCATGGTGCACCATGGGCTTTTGTTTCTTCTCTCATTTATATCAGGTTTGTGTTGGCTTTGTGGCATTTGATATTGGATGAGTACCTCACGGCTCAGACCAACACAAATGGGAGAAGATGTGAGTTCTGATACATAGGATGACTGGCTAATGTAGACACACCCCATTTTGCCTTCACTAATGTGAAGTGATGAGTACAGAATTCCTGCAGTTGAATCCATTGGAGGTGGTGAAACACCCGGGAATAAGAAATCAGGTAGCTAAATAACCTGAAAAGGCTGAGCAGGAACCATAGGCAACTGTCACACACAAATGATGAAGAATTACTGTTACAGAATCCTTGTGCACTGAAGGACCAAGAAAGGCAAGTTTGATGTGAAAAAAATCAGTTCAGCTCTGCATTTATAAAAGCACATATTTATGGGCAAATGAGCTCTCCCTATGTTACAAAAACCAGTCAGTCAAACATCTGAATGTAAAAATAGTGAAGATGCAAAGGCTTCATATTACACTAAAACAAGAAATAGCTATTAGAAAATTTAGAAGTCTGGTCCTAGAAATCAGGTAAATATAAATAAATACCCAATGGAGAATCAGGCTGAGCCAACACAGTTCTTTTACTCCATTCAGTGTCAGGGAAATACAGTAATCTGCACCTTGTCTCCTTTGTCAACCACTGTAGTTAATCTTTGCAAGCGATGTCTCCTTAAGAGCTTTTGTAAGTCATGAGATTGTTTTATTTGGTTATAATGTGACATGCCAGCTGTAGATCATATGTGCAGTTTTGTGTCATGGCTTAATCTTTTCTTCCACCACCCAAGAGGCAACATATACAAAGCAGTATTGTCAGAGATCAGTTGTTGCAATCTCTCGTGGAAAAAAAAAAGAAAAGAAAAGAAGAGGGAAGCCTCTGGAATGTCAGGGAACAATGCACTTTCCACAACAGAGACCAGTTTATTTAATAACTACAAATTATTTCAGGTAATTTGGCACCAATTTAATTGCACCCACAAGAATGCCCTCAACAACAACAACAAAAAGAAGTAACAAAAGAAGCACCCCTAACATCAACTCTGGTGAGATGAAATGAAGACCGAGTTTCCATTCATTATATTATGATTAGCCTTGCTAATACCTTGTCTGTCAAATCCCCAGGGCGTGCTGCAGACGCATGAAAGGGAAACATGTATGTGGTATTTTGAAAAGGAAGTTGATGGAAAGTGATGTTTTTCCCATGCATTAGAATGACAATAAAATCCTTCAGATGATGGTGCACACAAAAACAGTCATTAAAAATGCAGGTTATGAACAGCTGAAATTAAAGTCAAGCCAAGCCATTGTCAGTCAATGTCTTTCATTAATCTAAAAAGTAAAATTTCCTAACTCTGAGGAGCAATTAATCTCGGGTTTTTTTGGTAGATTTCATTCTCTTCTATTTCATTTCACATATTTCCAAATCCCTGTGTGATTGAAAGACTCTGATGGTTGCATTCACCTACCAACTCTATAGTATCAGCATCTATACAGAGAGTGATATATGTCCTGTCAGTAGCTTACAAAGCTCTTTACTGAATAGCAGAAGAATGTGGGAATGGGAAATCCCCCTAGTTTTGCCTCTAGGAAGAATAAATCTTGGTCATTTAAATAGTGAAAATTATCATGGACATTTGAAAGATTTGTTTTAAAAGCTGATGCTGGAGAGCTGGTGTGAATTCCATTTAATTCAAGTGTTTTGGGTTATCTCCAGTGGAGAAATCTCCTGGCCTCCCTGAAATGCTTTTACCTTCTGTTGACAAAAGGTAGTGCACCAGGAAGAACAAAGCTCTTTATGAGAAAGACTTTGTACATCTCCTCATGGAGTCAATGTTCACTGTGGAAGTTTTTATAGGGAGATTTCACCCTTCTGTGGACCAGAGGAGAGCCCACAAGCCGAGTTTTGATACAAAGCCCTTATCTATAAATAGGAAAAGAATTTCATGCAAATTGAGACAATATGATTATTCCTTAAATCTGTAATAATTTTGTTTGTACCTGATCAAAAATTCCATAAGATAAAACAAAAAACCTCATTTCAAGACAGAAAGACACCATGATCACTGTTCATTATTCTCAGACTACCTACTGTCCATCTTTCCAGCTTTGTGACAAATGGCTATTTTGGCTCTGATCATTGCATTCTCCAAAAAAGTGTATCTCAATATATATTTCCTTTATCTCTGAGTGTGCTGCAGGCAATTGCATCTGTTTCAGTTTTTTTTTCCTTTTAAATCTGATTCTTTAAAAATTCTTCTTAAATCCCTTTAATTCTTTTAAAATCCTATTCTTTAAAATCATATATTAAAAAATACTATTGAAATTCCTCTATCCCTCCAGTCAGGTCTTTCAGTGACCAGCTACATAAATACAGCTACACTTAAACAGAAATTCTCAGATCTCTAAGAGATAAGAATTTGGTACTATGGACAGTTTCAGCCTGAATTTTATTTGATTTGTAAAGGACTTCTTTATATCATAACTGAAACAGCTGCATGATTGAGGGAGAGAGGAGAAAAAATAAATGCTGCATGTTAACAATAATGATTAGATGTTAAGTAAGAGATGAAACATTACATCAGGAATGACCTAACTTCAGTTGAACCCACCAGTTTGTCATAAAGTTTGCAAAACATTTGGTCTTCTGTTAGAAATGCATGGTAAATTCCATATCTTAAAGTTGTACCCATACAACTGGGGGACTTAGTACTTGAGACTTGAAGTGAAAGAGGCTGGATGTGGTTACAAATTGAACTGTAATGCAATCTGTGCTTTTTCAGTCAAGTTTTCCAGTGATGGTTGAGGTTGGCTAACGATTTCTTTCCTGTGCACTGCCCTAAGGATCTGTTCTGTTTCTCCAGGGCATCTTGGCAAGAGACTTGAAGATATTTAAAATCCCTAATTAAAGCCAGCTATTTCACTTTTATTTTTAAAACATGAAAAAAAATTACTAAGCCAAAGTAAAAAACAAATATTTTCCATTCATTACAGATGTCAGACAGCCATAAATATAGAAATGGTCAGCTGCAGGTGTAACCAAGCTCTGTTATGTAATGCACACTGTTCCTATAACATTACTAAAAATGGTCTGTCTGGGTAATAAATAGCACTACCGTTACATAGTAAAA
Source organism: Bombycilla garrulus (assembly GCA_013400315.1). Classification (NCBI taxonomy): domain Eukaryota; kingdom Metazoa; phylum Chordata; class Aves; order Passeriformes; family Bombycillidae; genus Bombycilla; species Bombycilla garrulus. The sequence goes on from VXBU01000248.1 coordinate 960,381, forward strand.
GGTGAAAATTAATGTGAATGTTGCTGGTGAGTTAGCTATATTAACAAGCCAATCATGTAGCATTAGCAGTTATAATGGGGAACAACATAAACTTTTAAGAGCTTCTGCAAAAGCTTTCAGTCCTTTCAATGTTAGGAATTTAAAATTAGTGCTGTCCAGTCACTTTATTTCTTTAAATTTGGGAGGAAAGGTATGTAGGAAGTTTTAAAAAGAAAGGCACGGGTATCTGCATCTAAAAATAAAAATAAATAAAGTCCAATCCACACATATCCAACCCACTATTGTTTCAGATGCTCTTCTGGTAAAGCTCTCTTGCCTTCATCAAAGGTTCTGGCCGATGCATGATAACCTTTGATAGCTAAGTGATAAAGAACTGATAACCCCTTACTGATAGCAAAATCCTTTCCGCACCAGAGCAAGAAGGGAGTGCAATCTGAAATGGCAGTGAGTAAAGGGAGACAATAAACAAACAGAAGACTAATTGATTTCTTCTTGGACACAGAGCTAGTATCTGACCAACAGCCCATCTGGCCCCATGTACTCTTGCTGCTGTTGCATGGTACTTTGGGAAAAATTTAAGACCAGCTCATATAACCAATATTTCCTCCCCAGAGCTTCTTTCCAGATTGTGTCAACATTTGAGGGAGTTTATGAAATAGATGTATCTTGGCCTTTATGGGTAATACTCAGTAACTGATATATCATCTCCAAATTGTCTAATCCTTCTCTGAATCCAATTTGGTCTCCAGCATCAGTGAGGACTACATTTAATTGTATGGTGCATGAAATGCAGCATGCTGAGAGTTACAGCCTTTGCCAGGGTGGTTCGTAGGTCCCACTTGTATGTCCTCAAAGACTTGCTGTTGTGTGTAGTCCTAGAATGTCTTCCTCAATATCCCGCACATGTGGGGAGAAACCACATGCAGTGTGGCCCAAGATGATAAGTAGGATGATGGGAATCTGCCTGATTAGTAACATATTTTGTGGGTTGCTTATATTTGAGTCAAATATCCTAATTCCCCCTCTCTGTCTTTTTCCCATTCTTTTAATTTTATTCTTGGCTGCAGAAAAGTCACTAAAGAAAAGTGTACCTTGAAAGGCAGCTTGTTATGCTTGGCAATGCTTTATTAAGTTGCTATGTCTCCGTACCATATTTGATCTGAAGTTACTTCACAGTAGTAAGGAGATAAGTAGGAGATAAGTAGATTAAAAAGAAAATTAATTGGAAATATTTCTATTTCATCTATTGGCTGTTAACACACATCAGAGGGTAAAAAGTAAAAGACAAATGTCTATCAACTTAAAAAAGCAAGTCTGCTCTCAAATCTAGTGCTATGAGTTCCTGTGGAAAACTTCCCAATGACATTCCTAACCTGCCTGAACAAGAGCATGTTGAAGAACTGATAGTCATTTTATTCTGCTCCATACTTCTGAAATTATTGCACTAAAAGTTTGCTATTTCCCAAAGTCAAGTGCCTAGAATTTGTACTGCAACTGCCTTTTTTAATTGCAGTTTATCAGTACTGTGATTGGATGCATGTTGTGGTAAAGAGGAGAAGGAGAAGGGAATTGAATTATTACTTATCTAGAAAGTGATGTTAAAGTCTGATCTCAGTCAAGTTGATGTCAAATCTGGGAGTTCAGTGAAAGCTGTTTAAACCCTAAGAATGCATTGGTTTTGCTTATGACTAACAAGCAAACAGAGAACTTCAATAATTTCTTGTCTCCAGTCCCTCACAGCAGCTCTGAACTGCTTTGGTTGGGAGCATTGCTGCCCAAGAGCTATCCGCTGTTTTCAAGTGTGGGGCCAGAAGACATGGATGCAGGTCAGGAACAGGGACCCAGCAAGGCAGTTCCTCTTTTCCCCAAGTGGGGTTTGATCTTCAAGTGGAGGAGGCAGCCATGCCATTTTCATGGCAGGCACAACCCTCGCTAAGGAAGGCACTGTAATGCAGATCAGAATTTGCTGTCTGTGGGTTTAACAGCTGGTTTGGGAAATGGCTGTGATTTTACAAGCCAGCTCCACTAAACCAGACAAAACTGCCCTTGGTGGTCTCTGCTTTGAGTTGCAGTTTAAAGCTATTGAATTTCCATGGTTACATTTAGTACGCTCCCACAGTGAAACCCAGGCGAAATGTTGCTGCCAGGAGGTATCACCTGGGAAAGAAAGGACGGGTTGCACAAGGAGACAGGCTTAGAAGTACCCCAGAGGGGCTAGAGCCCATACGAACTACTGCTTCTTGAATTATCTTCTCTGATGCCTGAGGTGGATGTCTTTCAAGAAGCAGGCTTCAGGGAAATGTCTTGTTGATTTTGCAGTGCTAATGCTACCGTGAGTTAAAATTTTTGATGATTACCCATCCCTGCTCAAAACACAAGTATCTGTGAAATTTCATTGAAGAGAATGACACAGAGCCAAAACAGCTTTTGGCACTGTGAAAGATGAAGACAGCATATCAAGGGAGCAGTAGTGGATGCTATGCCTCCTGTTGTATTCTGCAGTTTGTAGCAGCCACAGAAGCAATTCACTGTTCTATTTAGGAAGGAAATAGCTATAAACCATAGCTAAGGTGGTTCAAAATTCCTATAATGTATATTTAAGAGTTATCAGTGTCCTAAATAAATTTCCACTCTAGACACTGTATGCCACAAATGGTACTTCCAAATTCAGTCTTCAGTTATAATGGAATTGGCAGGAAACAGCCCATAGAGAAGAGCATTGTTCTATGGGTATGAATTATAAGGAGTTTTCAGGATACCTTAAGAAATAGCTGCTGACTGGTTCAAAAATAAACACAAGAACTGTTGTTATGTTGGAAATATGGCTTTTGCAAAAAAAAAAACAACCCTGTGTTAGACAATATCTACATGACAAGTGAGCTAACCTAGTATTTTTCATTGACATGTCATCTCCACATTCTTCATCTTTCCACTAACTTTTCTGCTGTCTTTTTTTTTTTTTTTCTCCAGGAAAAGAGCAGGAATTTAACCTAGTTTGCTACAGAGAAAAAAATGAAGAAGCTAAGCAAAATAACATTTTCTAAAATACATTACTAAAAAAAGAAATGGAAAGTAGCAAATTAGGAAAGAGATAGGGCCCTTTAAAAAATCAGAGGAAGAAAAAAAAGAAGTGATAGGTAAAATGAAAGAGAGGGCATGGTGAAAGACCTGACATGCAGGTAAAATGTAGAAGCGATAAAGAGAAGATTGTGAGAAAATGTAGTAACAAAGAGAAATAGATGGAAAAATAATCACAGACAGAAATTAAAGAGAAAAAAATATATAAAATAAAATAAAAACAGGAAATGGAAGGAGCGCTAGACAGGAAATGGGAAAATAAGGGAAGGAAAAAGAGTTGTATGTAATTAACATGTGTTGCTACCTTTTATCAGCGTGAAGTTGATGCAGGGGAGTCAGGCTGGTTAGGGCTACAGCATGGAGATGTAGAGGGGCAATGCCTTTTTTCCTCTGATTTTTAGAACACTCTTCAAGCTTTTTTAGCCAAGGATGAGCATAATGAGGCCCAGAAGAGAATGATTAAATCATGTAATGTGTGTTTGAAAGTGAAATGCAGATACTAGAAGCAGCTCCTCCTGAGGAGGTCCCCACCAAGCATGGCAGGCACAGTGTGGACACTGACGTCCCTAAATTGTTCTGAATTCTAACCTCTGCTTCCAGCACTTGCAGAATTTATCCTTACTGTGGTACATTTTACAGAAAAAAAAAAGGCCAAATGGAGTTGTTGGGCTGCTTTGTAGGGGTGCAGAGGATTACAAACAATCCTAACCCTGAATACTCTGGCTTTGCTGGGCAAACCCTTCTCTGTGGTGATAAGGTGCGTTAATGTGAACCAGAGAGCAAGCTATCAGATGTAAGAAGCCACTGGAAAAAGGACTCTTTTCCCTCCATTTTAAAGCTCATATTCTCATGACAGAAGTTTAGCATTGGTGTGGTCACTGCTTCAAAGTGTTTTATGAAGGCAGTTATAATAAGTAATATTTTAAAATGTGGATTGCAAGCTCTTTAATGAGTGTGAGCTGGTGAGCAAATTTTGTGCTGAAATGTGTAACAGTAACACTCTTGTACTAGAGTCGGGCATCCAGGAAAAAATCTTGGATAGATTTTACTGAGCTTTAGTTACCTTTGACTTCCAAGGGGCAGTAGCCAGAAGAGGGTTAGTTTTTATGGGTTTAAATGAAAAGATCTGTTTATATCACCCATCAAGTTTGGGACTCTTACACCTTTCTTTCATTTTATTCTTTACTTTTTTTTTTTAATTTTAAAGGCTCACAAGACTTAGGCTCTCAGGATCCCTGCTCCAGGCTACAGCAGCCAGCGGAAGCATCAACACCAGTATCACAAAGGTAAGCCCTTGTAATGGTAGGTGAAGTCTCCTGATCAGCACAGGGGAAATCCACAGGACACTGGAAGCTCTTCTTGCTTGGGCCAAGAGGAAGTTTCCATCCACAGCATCTGAAATATTTCTGACATGCAACCCATACATTAAAAAGGTGTGAAGACTAGAAACGGGAAACACCTAGCACAGCTCTGACAGCCAAAACAAACAGAAAACAGCTGAGTAGCTAAGGCTTCAAAATAGCCTGTTACTCTGCCCTTTCTCTGTTTCACTGGCATCCTCACAGACACTGGGCCACATGCTTAGAAAACCCCAAATGGGTTTTAAAATTAGGAAAAGAAAAAAAAAAACAAAAATTCTGTGGGTCAGGGATGACTTCCTGACCCTAGATTCTCTACTACCTCAACATGTTTTGTTTTTCTTGTTGCTTTTCTCTATGTTTGTTTGATTTGGGTGGCACTGTTGTCTTTTGTTTCAACCTTTTCTGCTCTTTTGTCTCAGCTTTTCAAAAGTACCAAACAAAAAGTTAGATAATAAATTTTGTTCTACTCCTATTTTAGAAACCACATAGAGAAGCTGTAAAATTAAATAATTTTTTTTCTTCTTAATTTTTATGCTAAAAGAAAATACCCAGAATTAATGTGGGCAAAGATGTGATTTTTCCAACAGTCTCATAATCACCAGGGAGGCTATTACTGATGCATGATTAAATAGCTCAGATTTGCAGTGATTTTTCTGAGAAAATCTAGACAATAAATGGATTCTGTCTTTACTACTTCTCAAGATTTCTATCAATAACCTCTCTGCTATATTTACATGTTGAAAAAAAAAAGAGTTGAAGGTAAGCTTGTTACATTAATCTAGAACAGTAGAGAGATGATGCTTTTGAATTGGTCTACTCTCTTGAATAAGAAACTGAAGTGTGGTTTGCTTGGCAATCAGGTACGCATCGCCTAAAATTTGCCCGTGTGCTCTTTGTTGCCAAGAGTTGAATGCATTAAGGAGAAAAAAGTCGTCTCTCACAGAAGGGCTGGCAGTGCAAACATCCCAGACCTCTGTCTTCTGTCCCTACCTGCCCACATCCACAGACATGTGCATGGACATACCTGGCTGCTCACACTTTGTTAGAGCCCCTACTACAGGGCAGCCACTTTGTCTAAAAATGACTTGGCAAATAATTCAGGTACATCCTTTTCTGCATTATCTATCTAATGCTAGGTTCAAAGTTTGCTGAGCACAGAAGCCTCTGAAAAGGAGTCATCATATTTATCACATTGCATTTATTTAACTAACAAAAAAGGCACCCAGATTGCATTTGGGTGCAGGTTTGGAAATATGAAGTTTACTTCAACATGATTTTGGCTTGCTAAACTTCATAGAACCCTGCAGATTTCCTAACTTTGACACCATGTGGAGCTGTAAAAATCATGCTTTGCTTTAAAAGTTCCCTGGTTTCTCAGCCACAACCCTTTCTTGTGCATACTGGCATCTCAAACCAGCAAGTACTGAATATTATGGGGCTGATCCAGAGAAGCATTCCTGTAAATGTTTGATTTCAGGCCTTGTTGAGAACCCCCTCCTGAAAACATAAAGCTAATCACACATTTGACTGCTTTATTGGATCGAGGCCAGGGCACAAGGGCTTGGAGATGGACAAGTCCATGCCGTGGTGACAAACATCTGCACCTGGCAATGAGGCTTGCCTCTCTCACAGGCTCTGTGCTCCACTTGGCTATTTTGGGACAGGTTAAGTACCAGAGCTGGGTGGAGAGGGATGGTTTATCATGTGAAAAAAGGTCAGAAGTTTGCCTGCTTACTCAAACCAGCCAAATCTGGTTTTAATTTATGAAAACACACCATAACACCCTCTTGGAGAAAAAGGTATGTTGTGTTTTCCTGACCACCGTTTTCCCTGGTGGCAAGTTTCTCATTCAGAATTATATCCACAGCTTTGTTTATGGGATTTTACAGAAGGCTTTGTATGGGTTAGAGACGGGAGGGAATACTCCCATATGCAGAAACACAGAACCCATTAAAGCACGAGGCTCTGTTGGTTCCCCTCCCCCAGCTGCTACTAAGTTTATTTGCAGGCTGCAGCCTGGAAAAGGGGCTGTGGCCCATCTGCAGCACATATGTGGGAATTAATTTCCAGCATAGCCACAGGAGTGTGGGTCCAGCAGACCCTCCCCTCACCTCCTCTCAGATCCCCCTCCACGCTGACTTAATTGGAGCCAGAGCAGCCACTGAGTGCTGCAGTGTCATGGGGCAGGAGGGTCAGGGGCTCAGCTGTGCCGCTGCTTCTCCAAGGAGCACCGGCATTCCCGCCCTCCTGCCATAACTGTGGGGTTAAACAGCAGCCTTGTGTGGGCCCCAAAAAGGGCGAGTGTCACCTCTGGAGCCAAGCTGGCAGCATGCTGGACACTGGGGCAGGAGATCAGAGTGGGCACAGCTGTGCTGCTGCAGTGCATCTCCTGGGTCTGGGCCTTGTCCCACTCCGGCCACAGCGCTGACACTCGCTGCTCTGGCAGCACATCTAGGGCTGCTGTGAGCGAGAATCTTGGGCAGAAATATCAAAGCCCCGTGTTGAAATTCAGGCAGAGAAAGGAGATGGGGCTGCTTAATTTAGCTCTCATTCCCATATTGTCTTCTGCGCAGGAGGAACAAGTTAATTTCTTTTTATACTTTAGGTCTGACTGGTGGATGTTGGGAAGGGTTGTCTTGGAGTGGGAAGCACAAATACATCATCTCTTGTAAACTTCTATTAAAGAGAAAGGGACAATTGTAAGAAAGCAGGAAAAAGGAGAGATGTCTGTAACTGCAGTCAAAAGCATTTGTGAAGGGGTTCATCCTGAGAAGGAAAGACCTAAGGTTTTGAGGGCTCTTACCTCATTTGCAGATATATGAATAAGCATTAAAAGAAGCAGTAATTCTATGGCTTAAGTAACTAAACTAATGAAGGACACTGTTTTAAAACAAATGATTGTATAGGAAGTATGGAAGTACGTGCAGGTCAAATGTCAGCAGGCAATCTAACTCTACCCTAAATGTTTTTAGATATTTTAGCAGTTTTATAAATATCCATTTCCACATGCATCTGTCTGTTGTTCAGCTGAGTATCTGGCCCCCAGGGCCATCTCTGCCCAAAAGCTATTCACATTTATAGTAAGCAGTGACCTCTGAATAAAAAATAACAAAGTCACATGCTGAATAAGTGTGATGATGACACTGACTTTAAGCTTCAGGTTTGTTTTGTTAACACCAAGTTCCTTAGGGCCTCCTTTTTTCTTTTTTTTTTCTTTTTTCTTTTCTTATCAATTAATTTTCTCTCAAGATTTTTGACCAATAATTTCTTTTGGTAAAATTCAAAGCATCTAGAAGCAATAAATTTGACAAAAGTGTTTTGCTTTCCTTAAATGCATGCAGAGATACTGAGGTCCAGTTCATGGCTATGGGAACTGCTGCTGTGGCCCCACATACCACAGCATTTTCCTGGGAGGGGTAAGCCCCTCTCCCACCTCTGTCTCAGTGTGTTGGTATTTTAAAGAGAACTCCACATACACCCATTTAAAACTCCCAGATGTGGAGAATGGGATGTGGTAGCTGCTGGGGACATCAGCTGCTGTTCCAGGCTATTACAGAGAGGAGCTGGGCTTTCCAAGGAGCCAAAAGGGCTTGCTGGGAGCTCGCCTCCCCCCTCTCTCCTGCCTTCAGTTCAGTGGTTTCTTACCACTCTGAGCTCCTCCTCAGTTCTGCCTCACCAATTTTCCTTACCATCTTAAAAGAGAATAATTAAGTATTTATTTAGGATGTGTATTTCTCCAAAATAGATGAAAAGGGAATGGTTTACCTTGGAGTCTGGGAGTTTGGCCTGTAAATAACCATCTATAATACCTGTCCCCTTTGCTGTAATAAACCAAGGTCTAGTCCTCTGCTCTTCAAAGAGAAAAACCCTTATTCACTCTGCTGTTAGCCACCACCTAATTTATTTCTTTTCCCTGGCTATTAGTATTGAATCAAAGTTTGTTTCTGAGGCTGAGAGGAAAGATGGTTTTAGTGTTGCCTCTAATCATGTATTTTACCTCGAGCCACAGACACAAACATTTATTTGCTCAAGGATCACCAGAGAAGTGGTTGAAAAGCACCTAAAGATTTTAACTGGACTTTGATTCACATTGATGTTCAGAAATTCAGATGATCCTTCTATCAGAAGGAAAGCCTTAAAATATTGAATTTAAAAGAACATAGGCAAAAGCTTTCTTGTGGTATTTACAAAAAATTTTAGTCAGGGAAAAACTCCAGGGAAGCTGACTTCCCCTTGTAATTGTACCACATCTCTGCTAAATTTGGGAACTAAAAGCAAAAGAAAAATTTTTTTTTAGTTTTTAATTCAAAATGGTCCAAAGCTAAGTAAATTAACTTTCTATTCACTATAGAGGAAAGTGCTATCAAGGTCTAGAGTTCATACCAACCATAACTTGTGTGACAGCTGCAAGTTTGTGTTTCTAGGATTCCACCTCAAGCAAATACTTGCTATTTGTATGGATTTTTTGTAGAGATGACGGAGTCAAAATGACTGCTTTGCTGCTGCTGTATGTATCTTGGAGCTGGATTTTTCTATGCAGTCTGTGGAAGTTTGTTACCATGTTAAATGCCCAGCTTTCATTAAATCCACACCTGAAGGGTAAGTAAATGAATCCTGAATTTCACATTTGAAGGTCTCTGTGCTTTTCATGGATTTATGCCAGTTAGATTTCAGATTTAAAGAAACATTGTCATAACTTTAACCACACTGTGGCTAGGCCAAACCTCAAAGATCTTGTTCCGAGGGCCACTGCCCTTTGAAGTGGCACCACTGACAGTTTTAGCTACTGTAGGTATTTATGAGGTACAAAATTATAAAGTAAACAGGCATAAAATGTTATTTTAACAGCATACAAGCATCACCAAGCTGATTATATTCTTGCGTTCCAAGCATTAGTTTATTCAATTTGATTTTTGTTTTCTCTCATGTCTTTTCTTTTTTCCTTTTCTCTTCTTTTTTTTTTTTTCCATTTGAACCTGTCCTGAGGAAACAAAGAAGCAGTATTTGCTAACTGCAATAGGAAATCTCTAACATCTCAGATGTGTGTGTTTACTATGAATTGAACTCACAGCTCTTAAGTACTGTGTGTTTAGCCTGTTTACTCCCCAAAGTAGTTGGAGAATTATCTGTGCATTTCCCACATTGTTTTCAGTGCGCTGCTTTGTTTGATGGTGGTTTATTAATGATACTTGTGATTTATTACTGTCACTTTATTAGATTATTTGCAAATCGGTGACAAAGCACTATGTGGATCATGCCTTGTTAGTCATAAAAGCACTCAAGAAGCCATGAAAATCAGTTAAGCTTGAACCTATTGAATGAAAGAGCATAGTGCTCTCTATTGATCAGTAGTCTTTAGATATGTAATGAATAGTAGTACTTTTGTAGCACTGTCAGATAGTGTTTTCCTTTGGAGCTGATAAATTACACTCTTTTGTACTAGTGGTTTGAGATTTGGCATAAAACATTCTTGTTACTAATATTTCTTTCAGCTCTAGTACTGGGGTGATCTTACATGACCAAGGCAAATAAATGTTATAAGAAAAATTGATATTTGCTCTTCCAACACAGTTTTGACCATTGAGTTAAAACTGATCTAACTTTCATATGTGGCAGGAGATTGAGGGCTTAATTGCAAATGATTTGTAGAATATTTTTATAGCCTGTGTGCATGATATGTACAGTCTCTCTCCTATGAATACACATTTGCAAATTTGGATTATAGCTATTTTTTTTATAAATAGAGATTTATTTCTGAATTTCTTGTTGAATGGGCAAATATGTAAGATTAATTTTGCATTTGTGGTTGGTTTGAAGTGTACTGTGCTTCTATTTATGATATCAGTACTTGATTTCCTCCTTTCTTTGCAGCTCATACAGTCCTTTACACAAGACCAGAGTTGGGTTGTAGGTAAAATGTTATTATTTTAATTGGAAGTTAAAGGCAGAGTTTATGGAGCAGCTGGCCCCAAGTCTTACATTTGTGTCATTCTCTGAAGGATATCCCTGTTAATACTAATAGTCAGATGCTTTGGAGGTGTTCACTAGGATATTCCTCTGGATTAGAGCCACTTTCTCCTTCCATCCACTCCTCTCCCTTGTAAGAAAAATAATTAGAAGAATGAGCCCAGTATCCTATTTTATTAACAGAACTAGGGATAATACATTTTCAGCAGCTTTTTTCTTTTTTCTTCTTAGAGGTTTTCTAATGCTCCTTCAGCTTCCTTCAGTGTTTTCTCAGGTCATCGGTGTTCGAATTAATTCCTCTCAAATGAGCCTGATTTAGGCAATAGTAGCCAAAACCTCTGGGGCCTGCTTGGCAGCACAAAAGGACAGTGACAGTAGTTTGAACATCAGCAGTGCCCTGGTGTGTAAAATAAGGGAAAGGTTCCATTGAACTCAATATAATATTTCTTAGCTGTGTTTGCAGCTACAGGCAAAATGCAGTCGCACTTCCATCTAACACTCAAAGAATAAGCAGTGTTTGGTACAGTCTTTGCCCCAATGTTTTTCACCTTTCATGCACAGAAGGATTCAGTTCCCTCCTAAAGACAACAGCTATGAAGGCTGGGAATTGAATTAAAAAAATACAAATATCAATAGAAATACAGTAAGCATGGTTTTCTCTGGCTGGAAAGGCTTGGGTACAAGGAAAAGGAAGATTTTATGGGTCTTTACTTAAAGATACTATTTTTCAATCTCTCTGGAACATCTGTTTTGTGACTGACTCTGGAGACTCCAGTTGTAACAGTTCTTCTCTTCAAACACCTCAGTGGGCTAACCAGTAGGGACAATTTTGGCACACAAATAAAAACTGTTTGCTAAGGTGGATGAACTGTGTCCTGTTTGTTGGTTTAGCTGCTGAATTTGGGATAGAATGCCTTCAGTTGATATTTTGACTGTTTAAGTCTTTTCCGTTACTTTTGAAAGAATTAATATCATTAATTCTTATGTTAAACTGATTCAAAAAGCTCTCCTGGCAACAGTGTAACACAGTGACCACCTAAACTGTAAATGAAAGCACAGCTAAAAAGGCTCAAAGCTTAGTAACATCTGCAGTACATTAAGAAAGGTTTCAGAGCTCTAACACATGACCCAAGTGCCAGCATCCCTGCAGAATGTCTTTTACTGCAGCCTGGTTTTGCTCTGGTCTTTCTCAGAGCTGGCTTAAAGGGCAAGTAGTCTCTAATGACCACATTAATTGACCCAGCAGAATAGATTGAGGAGGGGGAAGTGATTACCATCTCAAATCACTAATTTCTATGTAAATTTCTACATTAAATGAATCTAGATCAGTATCTAACTCATTTAATAAATGTTTCTTATTCTAAAAAGGGTACCATAATTAAATTTAAAAATTACAGAAGTCTGGCTGAAAATTTCTAGCTACAAAATACTTTGAGGTTAAAGAAAATAATTTCTTGTGACTGCGTAGCAATTCTGATAAAAATCTCTCTCTGGCCACTGTCATAAAAAGAGCAGAATCACTGCACTTTATATGTCATCCCATCATTTAAATCTTTAATAATAATTTCATTTTCTGTGGACAATACTGAAATATTGTCAATACCTAGAAGAGTCAAATAATGATACCCCCAACAAAATCATGTTTTGATGAGGAAGAAGAGATCATGGCATGACTTGCCATACAAACCAGGTAAACTGGGCTGAAAAACAGTTTGATCAGAACAGCTTTCCATTCATATGCTTGCAGCTTTCAAGGTATCTGTAATTATATACGATAATCCTTAGCTACTCAGAAAAATTTCACCTCTGTGACAATTTCAGAGAAACCATGTGTGTGCAGTCCCTCTCATTTCTATGTAACATATTCACATCCCATTTGAAGACTCAGTCCATGCATGCTGCCTAGAGACAGTGAGGGGCAATAACAAGCAGTGGATACTATTCTGTTCTTATTCAGTAAAATCCTACTCTGTGACCTGTCCTGTACGAAATAATACCCAAACAAACAAACAAACAAAAATCCAGAAAGAAATAAAGGATTTGCCCTTTCTTTTCCTCTATTAAATTGAAGCTTTTTATAACCTCACTTGGCTTCCACACCATGAGTTTGAAAATTTTTACCTAGTGTTGTGTCCATTGTTACTTGCTCTGTGTGGCTTAGAAGTTTCAGTAAAATTGAAACTCAGAAGGCTTCTTAAATGTGGGAAAGGGCTGCCACTGTTGGCAGTGTGACAACCTAGCACATTGCTGGAACTTTAGTAATAATAAATAGTAGCAAGATTGACAAGAGTGATGCCTGACTTGAACACAGCTCTGTGGCCTGTGCAGCATGGACAGTAAAAGCTTCTAATGCAGCAGTTTGAGTAGTTGTTAGGAGATCAGTAACAGTCCAGGAAATTCACTTTATGGTTTCTCTCACTGAAAAAGTGCACTTACAGACACATAGCTTAAAAAAAAGATTTATTACTCAGCATAACCTGATCTGGCACAAAAGTAGTATTTTCTACTAATGCATTAAATTATAGAGGTAGTAAATAGTGTGTTTGATGTGTCCTGAATTACTATTCTTAAAGTAAAATACAACAAAAATTGGAATAGTGCTTCCCGAGAACCAAAAAGATGCACTTTGTATTTTATATCTCATATATTTTCTTAGCTCTTGATCTGGGAAAAAATTAAGGGTCTGAAAGTCTTACCCTGGGGTTAGTCAGAGTAAGACTCTCCTAAAGTGCTCTGTCCTTCTGTCTCGCTTACTCTTCATGCCTCATGCAGACTGCTAAATCAAATATTCATGGTTCTTTCTCATATACCAGCTATGGAGAACCACCACCATCTCTAATGATGGCTTAGCTAATATTATTTTTATTATTATTATTTGGTTGCAGCAATATTGTAAAGTGAAAGTAGATTCTTGATCCGCTTAGCCTCCACTTCCCCAGGACTGGTCTAAAGAGAAGACTTTTATTCTTGCAGTGAAAATCTCTCAGTACCAACTCCATTTGGTTAAGAAAAGAGGGCAAAAACATGAATGGGGTTGATATCCTTAAGCAGTTTAGCACAATGCTGGTGACAGATCACAAAAACAAAAAAAGCTCACCGATATTCAAGTAGATAACAAACCTGCCTTTGTGAAGTGGTATTTTCTTTGTACAGCACTGAGAAATAATTCCATCCATAAAACATTTACAAGAGATATAAGACTGTAAAAGATCTCTGGAATCTTTGAATCCAGCCCTCACTATTATGTTATTCCATGAGTAGAAAATATGTTAATAATGCAATTTCTATTAATGAAACCGTGAAATTTCATCAAAATTAGGGTTACTCTTCTTGTGCTCTGCTCCAGCATCCCACTTTACTGAAGATTAGATACAATCCTATCACTTTATTTTTGTCACACTGAACATTTTTATCATATTTTTATGGTTTTCAAAACAGAAAAAGAACCCCCCAAATACAATGTAGCCATGACACAAAGTAATGATTATGTCCATTAGAAAACACATTTGTGTTGTTGACATTGCAAAGGAGAGTGCAATCTTCAGACATCCACTTCAGTATTTTGGGTAAAAACATTTTTATTAAAAGGAAAACTAGGGTTGAGCTTGTTTTGATTATTTTGGATTTTCTTTCCCAAATAGAAAGTTCCAAAAAGGAGGCCAAATGAGTGCTATAAATTATTTTATAAGAAGACTGTAGGTCGTATACTGCAAAACAACTAAACCAAACAAATCAGAAAGCTCTGGTATTAAGCAGATGAAAAACCCATTCCAGATGGAAAAGAGCTCAAGTGTCCATAGTCCAGAATGCTCTGTCAAAATTACGTTATATTAGTGTAGTCTTGAAAAGGAGGTTTGGAAAAGAGGCAGAGTTAAAACAGGAATTAAACTATGTTTGACAGGCTAAATGGAATATATTTCCTAGCTCCAAATGGCTGCACAGTACTCCTTTAATGGGTGTTTTGCTCAAAACATAATGAGAAGAGGGAAAATTATTTCATTTATCCAGACTGTAATCAATCACTTCTAGCAAAATAATTCTTTCATTATTTTCCAGCAGCAATAGGAGTTTTTAAGTATATTATTTAGACGTACAAATTGCTTTTTGAAAGAAAAAATGAAAAGTTATTAGAGAAACAAGATGCACAAAATTATTCTGTACATTTTATAACTATTCATAGTAATTCTGCTGTCTTTGTGCCTGAATACATGCCACTGTTCTTTATTGTCTCTAAAGTGCCAATAGTAATAAAAGTATGAAAGCAATAGGAAAGGTGGAGAAGCCTCTGAAGAAAATGAATTTTTTCAGTTGGTAATATGTCCAGCCCCAAAGCCATAAAGACCTTTCCTGAAACTTTTAGGACTGCAAAACTATACTGAATATTGCCAGATTATTTACTTCTGATGGAAATTCCATAATGGTACTGTTGGTTTCTGGACAATGATAGAAATGATTACATAAAGTGATGGTAGGCAAATGATCAGAAAATATTCTGCACAGCTATAATATCCAAGTATTTATCAGTGCTTAAATTTTTATTGTCTTATCTGGTCATGAGAATGATATCACTCCCAAATTTAAAGAGCAGTAAAGCTGAATCACAGGAAAGTCACTCTTGTTCTCATTGAAGTCCACAGTATGGAGACCATCTTTCATATATAGAATGGAAGACCAAACCCAGAACAGTGAGGATTTAACTTTGCTTGTCAATGTGTACTTCATTAAAAATAAAAATAAAATAATTACAAAAATTATCCTTTATTTTCTAAGTGTACTGCAATGCTCTGAAAGCCTCTTTACTCAGGAAGTACAAGAACATATTCAGGGTTTCTATCTTTCCTAGAACCTTCAGGATCTGGAAAACCAGATGAGCCCAAACCAATCTCCCCAACTAAAAAAAGAAAAAAATTTAAAAGTCCATGAACCAAGCAAAGCCAGGAAGTTAGTGGCTGAACTAATTATTAGCTTCCAGGAGTCATTTGACATCCAGGAATTTCCTACAGGCAATATTGTGTCTGAATGTAAAGCTCTGTTACTTTGCAGACTCTCTGGAAGGCTCCTTGCACAGGTTGCTATCAGGTAAATTTGTTATTGAAGCCGCAGTGGATGGATGGAGTCTGAACTGTGCTCTTGAACATGCCTAGACAGAGTTCTCCAGCTTTGCAGATGTCAGCAAAGTCCTCTCTCTTGATCCTGTTCTGCTTTCAGTGCCACCTGAATCAATCCGTTATCCAGGAAAAGCCTAGGCTCTTTAAAATAGTAAGTCAGTTCAGAAGCAGGCAGCTCCAAAGTGTGGGTTTAGGTATTATGTAGCTGCATGTCAGTTTTATGGACGTAATCCCTCCGTTTTAACTGAGCTTTTTAATTTCACTTAAAAAAGAAGCCAGCTGAATTCTTCCAACCCCTTTTAATTCCCATCTCTGTGTGCAGCTTCACTTAGTGTTTCTTATAACAAAAGGCTTTTAAAGTTGATAAATGGCTGCAGAGATTTTGCTTTACTTTGTTGCTTTTCTATTTATTTAACCAAGAGCAGTTCTTTTAGTCCTGACCTCAGCCTTGTCAAATAGACTGTGTTTGTCAAACTGCTCATGCTCCCATTAACTCCTAGCTGTTTCAGTTGTCAAATTTGATGAATGGCTCAAATGCTGCAAGCATCATTAAAAGCAGGGATACTGAAGAAAGTATTATGCTATACTGAGTCCAAATACACACCATAAATAGGAAAATTCCAAGCAAAGAAAATCTTTTATTGCATAAAGGAAATTGCAAGTGGTTTAAACTAATCTCTTTTAATGCCATCTTTCATATGTGCGGGAGACAAGAAAAAGCCACTCAGGTTTCATGGTTGGTATTATCTCTTCATAGTTAAAGAACATTAGTAGCTTTATAACCTTATTTATACAGAGTTCATGGAAGTGTTTGGGTCTGCCTGGGGGAACAGGAGTGCTCAGTGGGAATGAAAGCGACAGAGCTGTTCCCACAGTGCTCTGTAGGTCCAGAGGGTCTGTCCCTTCCCAAAGGAGAGCCTGCTGCTTCCGTACGTCTGGGTTTCCCCTAAGTGAAATCACCCAGCACAGCCACTGCTGTGGTTGCCCCGCAGGACTGGCAGAGTCCAGCGCTGCCCTTGGCTGTGCCCACGGCAGAAAGCACAGCCGAGTTCTCTCGCAGGAGCTGCCCGGGGAAGCGCCTGGCACAGCCCGGCTCTCCAGCTGTGCTCCCGTGAGCCTCAGAGCTGCTCTTCTCTGGGGCGGCGTCTGCCCTTTGCCGCACTTACAGCACAGCCAGGAGCGCGGCTCACGATTGGTGCTGGGAAGTCGGGCAATGGCTTCAGCACAAAGAGTAACTCTTGTTTTTGTTGTGGTTGTGGTGTTGTTCTGGGTTTTGGGCTATTTTTAATAGTTGAAGTCTACCTAAAAGCCAAAGAACTGCTGTTTGAATAGTTTTGGGGTGGGTTTTTTTGCTATTTTTTTTATTTTTTACATTCTTGAGGCATATAAAAATATTCAGAGATACATACAGAGATACATACAGACATTTATACAGAGATAAATATCTATCTATCTACATATCTATCTACATAACTATCTAAATGTGAAAGTTATATACTTCTAGACTGGTGGCAATCTTCTGCTTATTAAGGTCAAGACAGAGTTACTGGGGTATGTTTTTACTATTTTTGTTTTTAAAATTTATAATCTAAGCGCATATGCATACAAACTGGTTCTAATATTTCTGAGTGTTACTCATGTGGAATTTTCATCATGAATAAGTACACTGCTGCAGTAGATTTTTCCTGGGCAGTGGTACAAATGATTACAATGAGGACAGCAGGCGAACCATTACAGCAATTCTGAAACAGAATCAGAAGCAGGTCATCAAAGTTCATATTTTTCCAAACTACAGCAGCACATCAACTATTTTCTTATTATTAGAAGATAGGAATTATTTCTTGATCTCAAGTTTTTAGGAAACAGAGAGAGCCAATAGACTTCCAGTTGTGTCGGAAACTGCACCAACTAGGCTTTGCCTTCAGTGAGCATAATTCTTCCTGGATGCTTGAATTCAACGAATGGCAGAGGTCCTCTCTCTGCTATTGCAGCTAACTCGAACTTTAGTTTTGATGCAGGACATTGGTTACTGAATGTGAGGCACCATTACTCTAAATCAAAGATTTGCATCATAGCCGGAGCTGTGACAAAATCTAAAGGTGTTCTGAGAAGCATTGACAGTTAATCAGTTCATGTCAGTAATTTTTCCCTTACTTAGATGCCATCAGTGACTGAGAGCAGAGGTGAGCTCTGGGCTTCCACCACTGCCAGGGAGGGTTCAAGGGTGGGCAATGAGAAGCCTTCTCCTGCCTGCTGTCTGCATCAGGGATATCCAAACTACCCCATGCACTCACTGGCTGAGGGATGAGGGAATTTATTTCCTCCCAGCTGAAAAAGGTGCTGCTTTTTGTCTGGACTGGATTTCTCAGGTTTGCCTGTATTCAGATCACAGGAACTGGATGTGGACAATACAAAATTAATTAATTCATTTCATCCAGACAAGCCATGAAATGGTATCACCGTATATTATAATGAATGTGTGTTACTGTCCTAGTAACACACAGTACTGTCCTACTGTCCATTATATCTCATGTTTGTTGCCTATTTTCCTACCCACCAAAATGTCAATCAATCTCAAACCAGCACAGGCCCTAAATATATATTTGGTTTTCTAAATAGGGTTTCCTTAAATCAATGTAGTTCACAGTTCTTTTGCTATTCACTGGGTGGTAATACTATTAGCAAACAAAATACTTTCATTAGAACAAATGCTTTCTTTAAGCCTCAACTTATTTTTATTTCTGCCTGTAGCAGAAATTAAATATTTATTAGGCAAAACAAAGTAGGAAATCTGCAATCGTTCCCTAATGAGGCTTCCTGCACTTTTAATCATGATTTGTTGGTGTCTCTGGATTTCTGCTATTCTCAGGAGTACTGACTTCATTTGATTAGCCACATTCAAATTGGGTCTGCTCTGTATTTACTATTTCATTCTATTGGACAGAATTATAATCATCAGGGTAGCTGTATCTCTGAATTAAATATAAGTTTGTACATATACAGGTGGGTACCAAGCCCCCAGCCCACACATGCTCTCCCACTAAGATCAGTGAGACCAGCATTTATGAAAAAAATAGAGTTCTGCAGGCTCATTTGGCCTCTGATGAAACATGACCTTGGCCTGGGAAAGTGGGATTGGAGATGTCAGTGTCTACACTCTTGTTAAAGCAGTGAAATTAGGATTTTGGCTCATAGTTCACTGAAAAGGCATCAGCAGGGTTAAAGCAAAACATGAGAAAAACCTGTTTGCTGTGCCCCCTTGTTCAGCAAATAGATGACACTATCAGGAGTCTTGAAGCAAACCCTTCAGCCTGTTCCTGGAAAGCATCACTGGCAAGAAAAATAATTTTTCAGTAGAACTCAAGAACTGAGAGCGAAAACACTGTATAAATCAGTAACAAGTTGGCCCACAGGCAGCCAAGCTAAAGAGGACTCATTTCCTATGGATTTCTGTTTCTCCTGCCTCGCTGTCTTGCTTCCCAGCTCTCATCCACCATCAGCCCTGCCCGTCCTTCATGCCTGCAGCGCCTGGCAGGGAGCACTGTGTCCATGGCCAGGGTAGCACTGCTGTGTGTGCAGCCATCAGCTGTCCCCAGTTCGCACGGGACTTGTCAGAACTTGACTCACCGAGACCTCTGCCCTTCTGTAAAAGGGAGTTAAAACTGGGGGGAAAGAGCAAACAGATGACAGGCAAACATATGACACAATTATGTTGAAACCTCATTTCCCTAAGGAACTGTGTACTTTTTAGTAGTCAGTATTTTTAGGGATTGGATATTTTGCTTATTTTGGAAAGCAAGTAGAAAGATTGACAAAAACAATCACTGAGGTGGCACAATGTTTTCTCTGAGCAAATACCCGTATTTCAGATTGCCATATTCCACAACACACATATCCTAACCTGCTGCTTATACCCCTTGGATTAAGTTGTACCCCAGACACTGAGGACCTGAAGTGCAAAAGCCCCATATCAAACCAGCCTGCTCCCCCTTGTTTGGTAGTCTCCAGGATTGCTACATTTATGTCATCTAGACATGTAAATGGTTGGAAGAGAATTTGAAATTTAACAAATTACTCCTACTCAACAGAACAGAAGAACAACACCACTTTC
The DNA here is from genome assembly GCA_013400315.1 of Bombycilla garrulus. Taxonomy (NCBI): domain Eukaryota; kingdom Metazoa; phylum Chordata; class Aves; order Passeriformes; family Bombycillidae; genus Bombycilla; species Bombycilla garrulus. The sequence goes on from VXBU01000248.1 coordinate 980,006, forward strand.
TCCTTGAGAGTGATGCTGGTGGTGTCAGTAACATGCAACATGTTAATTTATCCCAGCATTTCTGAATTGGTGGTTCTCTTTCATAATTGTCAGATTTTTCCTGTTATGACCGATTACTTGTAGGACTAACTCAATGCAGCTGTGATAACCTCAGTACCCTGTCAGAGCAAGTACACACTTTGCATTTTCTTTCCTCTGTTTTGCTTACTTGCTTGTCACTTCAGTTTGCCCATGAGTGTTTGCCTTGTGCTGTTGCCACTCAGAAAGAACACTAGAGCTGGGCAGTAAATAAGGGACAAAGCATCAATTTAGGTGTGTGTGTGGCTTTTAAGAAAGAAACTTTGAAGAAATTTTGTGTCACTTGAAATTTTCTAGCTTTTATTAAACAAAAATTATATATTTACTTTTTTATAGTAATCAATTAAGCAAAAGGGTTTTCTTTTTCTCAATTTTGAAATTCATAAATGTGTGACAGAAAGGAATGATTTTCCCTGACATTAAAACATTAAATCATCATCAGAACTTGCCTCTGGACTCACAGACAATAATTTACGTATCTCCTGTTTTCTATTTTACTTTTGTCTCACAGGCATAATGTCAGAGCCATACTTTTCTCACAGAATGTGCGTCTCTAGTAGTGTGTATGTTGGACAAATTTAGCTAATAAGTTCTATGGGCAACAAGTCCTTGCTGGTTAGAGAGTTCTTGGTATTTCTCCATTCATTTTTCCTTTTCTAATATATACATCCTACAAAGCTTGAAAGCTTTGGAAATGACTAGATGTAACTTAATAATTTACCAATAATTTAGAAATGTTTACTTGGACCTAAATTTTGTTCTTCCCTTTCTCATTCTTTTTACTATTTCTGGATGAAGAAAATAATTTCTAGCAATGGCAAAAATATTGGCATTGTCTCCCAGAGTACAGAAACCATGTCACTGCAAAAGGTAAATGAAGTTTAGTCATATGGTGTAATCTCCATCTCCCTGAGTCACTCACCAAAGTGAGTGAGGCTGAAATTCCCTCATGTTATATCTCTGCTATAAGTTATGGTGTTGTCTCTTTGCTACAGAGGTTTTGATTTTATTCTCTAACACTACTTCCTGAGTTAAGTATAACAAAGAGATCCTTCCAATCATATGAATTTTCAGCCCACTCAAGACTATTCTGAGTCACCACTTGCTGCTTTTGCTTCAGCATCCTAGAAATTCAAGGGTCTTCTTGACTTCTACATTATGGGAGTTATTCCTCTCAGATAAACTGCAGTTCTAAAGAACAATCAGCTGCTTGCAAGAATATTTCAGCTGAAGTCCCTGTGATTCTGTGTCATTATTTTGTTTTACTATTTCTAAATATTCTGTTAGGTTTCGGCTCCTACAAACTATTTAGAACCATCCTCCAGACTAGACCTTTGTGAGTCTTTGAAAAAGATAGTTTGCATGGGTTGCAAACCCATGGGATCGCTGCTTTTTGTGATGAAGACTCACTGAAGACTTAAGTGAGCCAGAGAACTTGACTAACTCACAAAGGCTAAAGGTATCCAAATTTTTATGATCTAACTCATAACTGTCCTAAGAAGGAGTTAAGTATAACAAAGAGGTGGGAATTTCCATGCCTGAGTTCTGCACCACAGTTTTTAGATTCCAAATCATCATAAATGCTTGTTTTTCCCAAAACACAAACACCCTTCTGACCTCTCTGATTTTTCTGACATAAACTAAGTATCTTTTCATGATAATCAGAGTCAAGTATCAGTTCCAAAAAGCCATTGCTGTGCATTATAGGCACTTATGCACATTAGAAAACAAAACAAAACAAGCAGTCTACCACTTTCCGGGATTAATGCTATGAAGGATTTTATGGGTGGTCCATAAGTGGACAGAATGTTGCACTAATGTGTGACTGCATGGCAATTAAGCTTAATTAGGGCAGGTTTAGAAAAAGACAGATGAAAGTAAATTATGGGAATGAAAGCAACTGTGCTTTTGGGGACCGCACTCGGCCACACTGGTTCAGCAACGTCCCCCTTCTGTCAGGCTCTGACGCACAACCAGGAGTTTGTCAAACCAAGCGTTTTTCTTGAGAAGGGGGACTCTTTTAGGAGCACATTCTTCACCCGGACTCTGCTGAACTTGTGGGTTTCGTGAGAAAACAGCTGCACTTCCAGAGTAAGAGCAGCAGCAGATGACCCTGAATACATGGCCATCCGGTTTAGTTCAGCGTTGCCTCTTTTCTGCATGGAGTAACAAAGGTAATCATCAATGTGCATTTTCATGTGTGCTCTGGGACATTTTTTTACAATTTTGTATTTTTAGTGCTTTCTCAGATTTACATTTGAGGACGCCATATGGAACATCTGATTCTGGTTGAAGTGATTTTCTCTGGTGAGAAGACCTCAGTAGGCAGACCTGGAGCAGTTTCCAGGCTTCCATGCTGCATGGTTCCATGGCATTCAATAAAACAAACTCTTTCAGAGCAGAGGAGTTCAGGGTTTCTGTGCTCACACTGTTTCAGAGCTAGGTATCCTTCTTCAAGAAAATTTTAAAGGCCAAAATTTTAAAACTCAGAATGCTGAAATCCTCAACGGAACAGATTTGCTTTTTTCTGCTCTGTACTAAGTGCTTGTTACTGCAGGCACCATTATAGTATGCTATGTTGTATTGGATTTTATTAAATTATGGAAAATAATTAAGTAGAAAAGCAGAGGAAAAATGCTACGCAATCTGCAGGCAGATCTTTTTTTAGCTTGAATAGTGTCTGGTATTGCTTTCCACCAGGACACTGGGATGCTTTTTTTCCCCAATGAACTTTTTACATCCGAGATGAAATACTGATTCTGAGGACAATTTATTATAAAAAGCTAAATTTTCATGTGAGGCGTTTTTAATCCAACAGGGAATTTATATGTGGAAATCATATATGGGTATAGGGAAACACCTCATAAAAAGAATGACTACATGGTCAGCAGCTGTAATTTATGTTCATTCTTTTTTAATAAAAAAATATGTGTTCAGGCCAAACTTTTATTTTTTTATTGCAGCTCAGCAAGGTACCCTCAACTGTAGCTGTTTAACCTCTTGACTTTCTTCGGTTTGTTTTTTAAAAAAAAGAAAGCTAAACCTAGTACTTGTGTTTTCAGTTACGAAGCTTATTCATATGTGAAAGGACGCCTTTCTCCACTGAAGGATGCTGAAGTAAGTGTTGATAAAAACATCACACAAAAGAGTGTTAAAATGAAAACAGAGACAAGAGGATGCTAAATGGAGAAAAGAAGCTGGATCTGGGATTTGATGGCTGACCATGAACAGCTGTGCACAGACACATCTTAAACTCTCCAGGTTAGATGTACATTTACCTGCACTACTCAGACAAAAATTTGCAAATGAGGTATGTGTCCATAAATCACAGTCTTCTTCAGATCAAGTGTTGTGCAAATCTGTAAAATTAAAAATTCTATTCCTAGAAAGGATGCTTTAACAAAGTCTCTAGACAGGATCTCACATTTTGCACAAAGTGCTACTTCTGAAAAGAGATCCCCTTAGCTGCAGAAACTTACTCGGATTCCCTACTTGCTTCTATCTCTGTAACTGGAAAATGAAGGCACTTCTAAATAGTTGCTTGTATGTGAGGTAATGAGAAATTCCAGGGTCTGGCGCAATCTGTGGTGACAACACTTGTGAGAGGAGCTGGCACAGTCTCCTTGGCAGAGTTGTTAAGCTGCTCTCCATAGACTCGCTCTTTAGTGGTAGTGATCAGATTTTGGTGGAAGGCTGATGCAGCTATGAAGCAGCAGGTGAACAAGTCATTTCTTCACTAAAAGCCTAAACCCAACATTTATTACTTCCTCTTAGGTCACAGAAACATCACTCATCTGTCAGTTTGACAAGAACCACTCACTTTTCATCTTCATCTGCCTAAAACACTCTGTCCTACATCTCTTTTGCATGCGCTGTAAATGCCCCTCCTCCAGCAGTATTTCTGCTGTATTCCTGCTGGCACCTTCTGCAGCAGCCAGACATCTGGGCATTCCTGGGACAGACTCAGAAGGGAATTTTCTGAGTCGAATTAGTAAGGGCAAAGGCCAGTATTGCTCAGTTAATGACAAGAAAAATTTGCCTGGACTAGCACTGGCTACTTAACAGGAACCAACAGAGAGCATCAATATTTGGTCTTCTATGATTTGGATACTTTCTAAATTATATTTTAATGTCAGAATGCTGCCATGTTGCTTGTTGGAAGACTAGGAAAAAGCAAATTTTTTATAGTTTGAGGAAAGATGCAACAGCAGCTGGAGCTATTCTGTTTACTCTTTCCCCACATTGCAAGCCTTCACAAAGTTTTAAAGCCAGAGAAAGTGAGCTGCCAAAGAAAAGAGACTAACAAAGCACATCAGTCCGTTATTCCTAGTTTTCTAGGAGATATGTTTCCGTCTGTGTGTTCTGTATTTCTGCAAGAAATGTTTAACATTTAGAGGTGAAGGAACTCAGGCTTGCTGGTATTTTTGGATTCCCTTCTAACCTGCTCTCTTTCTCCGCACTTCCTTCCCTTTTTTGTGGCTTTCCAGTGTAAGGGGCCACAGCAAAGCCCTGTTCAGGATCCAGGAGGAATCCTTCAGTGCAAGCCTAAGGAGAATGTTGGTGACAGCCTCCGAAATTCCTCGATCACACTCTCCCAGAACCCTGCCCTGCCAGCAGCAGGAGGAAAGTCCAGTTTATGTTAATAAGGTGCCGAGAGTGGCCAAAATATTTTGGGAATTTTCTGGCTCAAACGGGTAATGAAGCTACCTCTGTCTCAGTGCACTGGCACAGGAGCAAATTAAACAACTGGGAAACGTGTTTCAGAGGAGAAATACAGAGCACAGACTCCCTGGATGTCACACTTCCACTGGAGGCTGAGCTTTGTCTCTTTCTACCCCTTTTCCAAGCTGGCTGAACCCTTTTGCACAAAAAGTGGGAGGGATGGGGGAGGGTGAGCAGACTTTTCTGCAGATTAGCTTCAGGCAGCTCTTGCCAGACCAAAAGTTACATTGGAAAGCATTTCTTAATTTCTTAATTAAACAATTAATTGTTTAATATATAAAGTAAAACTGGAAAGTTATTCCCAGAAATTTGGTTTAAAATCTACCTTTTCATTCTCTTTCAGCAAAAGAAACCTCCACACTGCTGGGAGCACAGTCAGATTCTTTGGGCTCTCTTCAAAAAGCTCACTCTTTTTGTCATTCCTCTCTGACCTCCTCCCTGCTAGTCTCGGGATAAAAGCAAGCCAAAGATCTGCTGAGAAATGGGCCGAGCCACTGCTGACCTTTGCAAATCCAATTTCTTCAAAGCGAGAGCTAATCGACGTGTTCCCACGCTGTGTATTGCTGAAACTTACGATGCAATTCAAGGAATGAATTCACCGTGGTGCAATCTCATTTTGAATCCAGTTTTCTTGCTATGTGTCAGAGGGTGAAGGAGGCAGAGTGTGGTACAAGTTATAGAGAGCAGTTACAACCAAGTTTCACAAACTGTGTCTGTCTTTGAAAGATTTTGCACTTTGGAGGGGCTCTTTCCTTTAAAATCTAAAATACATTGGCCTCCCCCCCACCTCCTTCTACCTTCCTCCCCCTCAAAAACAGAGTGACATTTTGCAGTTATTTGAAACAAGAATAAGCTAATGAGAGAGTTTGCACTGAGCAATCTCCAAACAGGGGAAAAAAAAAAAATACTTTGAGGGTATTATCTGATATGTAACCAAGGTGCCTTTTGGGGAGATTTGTGTGCACAGGAGCCGTAGGTGAATGAGATCGTGCTACAGGGAGAGATTTAAGATTCATATTCAGTATTTGTATTCTCTCACGTTGCATATCTGATCTGGTATGAGCATTACTCTGATTTTACAGCAGCCAGAGTGGTCCCCTCTGTGTGAAGTTTTGCAATCTCTGCTAGGTAATGCAGCTGTGCCAGCAAGATCTGTGCAGGAAAAGCACATTGGCATTCCCAACCTAAATCTTATAATCTTGTTTCAGCAGGTGCCTGCAGACTGGCCCCCTCCCTGTTTCCCAGAAAGTGCTGCCATTTGTTTCCCGCTCCACTGGGAATCCCCCGGGCCCAGCGGGAGCAGCGGCAGTGCCCCACATCCTGCTGGCACGCCCCGAGCGGAGAGGGTTTGCGCAACACTGCGACTTCTTGTCTGGGGCAAAAGGGACACCAGAGGACTCTCATGCCTCGTTTAACTACTGTGGGGCATATATCATGGGTAGCACGTCCCAAAGAGGAGCTTTCAGCAGCCAAAGAGAGCAGTTATGCCATTGCTGGTGGGGGCTGGGCTCGGGTGCCTCCCTCAGGATGTCACCTCTCCAGCTGGGAAGTCCCGGCCTGGCAGGTAGCAGCCAAGCTGCTCCACTTCTGGTGCCTGACCACAGACCTCCCAGACTGTGGTGTTCCTGGCCAGTCTGGCCGTGTAATAGAACCAGAGATATTGTAATTTACTTTTTTAACTCATTACCACCTTCATGGCACAAGTGTCGTTCCACAATGGCTGATAACGGCCAATCAAGTCCTTGGGCTAATGGACTGAACTGTGCCTTGAGTGTAAACTGCAGGTTTCCAGAGGAAGCTTCAATGGTATTTTTCCTAGGAAATTGGTATTTTTTTCCTAGGAAAACAAGTGAAAATATGTCATTGTTGTCAAGATTGCTGAAAGAGGCAACTCCTTTTTTTAAAATTGTATTTCTGCAGCCATGAATAATAAATTTTCTCCATTCATGACTGATTTATAAAAGAGTTTGTTAACTAACCAGATCTGAAGAACCTTATTTCTCAGCAAGTATTGCAATAAGAGAATTGTTTGTGTTTTTATTACTCTCTCAATATTTTTGTTATCCTCTTTCCCAAGACACAATTCGATTTTCCAGTCTTCTGGACATCAAAGATTTTGGAGAAGAGATTGTATAAACTGGATAGGTAACAGCTGTTACCAGAGGATTTACTGATGGAAAGGGGAGAGGGCTAATTTGTTTTATGTGTTTCCTCCCACTGCTGGCACCTTTCACTGTGGCACACTGTTGCTGTCCTGTGACAGCTCCTTGCACAGAGGGAGCCCTTGTCCACAGGATTACACCAAAGTTTGGGTTTTGCTGTTGGTTATAAGTGACTTTTCCAAATGCCTTCTTCATAGCTCTTTTACCTTGTCCTCCAGTAGTTTATTAGAGAGAAAAATGAGAAACCAGCTCTAATATTGTTAGATAATAGCACTGATTTACAGATTTTCATTTCTAACATTTTCAAGTCAGAAGATCTAGTTTGCTTCACTTCTGGATATCTCAGGACACTTACAGTTGAATTTATTTTTGTAAAATAAATATTTTAATTCCTCCAGAAAGGTCAAGGTACCAAAGGAGAGTTTCAGGTGTGTCATCTCTGTTGTGCCCTTCTGTTTAACATGGGAATGAAAAATTCCATGAATCCTCTTTATTTCTTCATCTAGTGTAAAATTTATTGTGTTCCTCTTTTAGATTGCTGACTGTTTAAGAAAGGTCAGAAATAGAGGGGAAATGGTGATTTGTAGTATTTCAAAGCACTAACTGGTAAAAGAGGCTGTGTGCGTGTATAAGAACCTGATTTTTGCATATTGCTATACCAACAATATCTGATCCCATTCTGATAACAGTAAAGCCGGGTACAGCTTTGACCAGATTCAAAGAAACTCACAATGCTTGTTTGTTTCTTTCTTATTTTAGGTTTGATCTACTTGCTTTGACATTTGCCTGTTGTGTTTTTAAGTTTTTTTACTCTCACATTTTTCAAGCTTCATCTTCTCAATCTAGTCCCTTTCTTCCTGGGGTAACCTAGTTTAATACTTTTGATCCTTTCCTTCTCTGAGCAACTTCAGAATCCATTGCCATTGCAGGAGAGGAGACTGGCTTCATCCAGACTGTAAGGATCCTCAGACCTTTGCAAAAACGCTCAGATTCTCATAGAGTTTATCTCTTCTCTGCAGCTGGCCTTGGCGGGTTAGCAGGGGGAATATCAGTGGAGCAGATAGTCCATGTCAGTGGCTGCTGGACCACTGTAGGGAGAAAGGATGATTTTAGGCTTTAAGCCTTAATTAATTTCAAACTGTTTTCCTTCATCTCTTTCATTCACTCATTGAATACTGCTCCATATAGTTAAAGCAAGTGACCCAGAGAGGAAGTTCATCTAAAGGAGCAACTCAGTTTCTGCACAACTCTGAGAGTATTTTTTTCTGCACTCCCAGTGGAGAAATTGGAGCAGTTCTGCCAGTCTCAAGACAAAGTTGTCTTTAGTAGACATTTAGACCCCAATAAGGATCAAACTACAAACCCAAAAACAAAAATGGTGAGGAGACTCAAGACTAGCTGGTAGTTTGCTGCATGAACCTAGAAGTGAGGTCCTTGATTTTTCTTTGAAGAAAACAAGTTAGCTGTGTACAGTTCATAAAACAGGGAGAGAAAGAGGTGTCTGACTAATAGTGAAAGGTATGGTGAAATCTAGGTTGTAGTCCCTGTTTTGCAGACAGCCCTTTCCATATGCCAAGTTAGGAACCATGCAGGTGAATTAATATTACTCTTTTATCTCTGGGTCCCCAGGCTGAGTGCAAGCACATATGGAATTAAGCACATTTAATGCTTGTGCTGTGGCAAAAACTGCCATAAGTCACAACCTTTTAAAAGTATGTTAAGCAGGGCAGTCTCTCACATCCAGAAGAGGGATTTGTTGGCAAGTCTAGGAATCAGCAGGAGCTTGTACAAGGGGTCATACCAAACGGTTGCCAAGCTATGAAAGCAACAGGTAATTCAGGTGTGGTATCTCACAGCCTATTGTTATATTTAAAGTGAGGTTTGTGGGCTCATGCAGCTAGTTTATGTCACCTTAAAACTACATTTCAGTAACTCACAGAATCACAGAACAATTTCTTTTGGAAGGGACATTAAAGATCATCTTCTTCCAATGTCCCTGCCATATACACGGGCACCTTCAACTAAACCAGGTTTCTTAAAGCCCCTTGCACAATGAGGCATGAAGTTTTTTTGGTTTTTTGGGTTTTTTTTTGCTTCACTCCACAGGCTGTTTGCACAGGAGCCGAAGGGCTGTTTTCAGTTCACTATGGATAGACACTGCTGTCATTATTTTTACTATTTCCGTATCATGTATTTCAAGCTCTGCAGTGACAGTGATGATTAAATAAAAAATAAGAAATCATTAGCTTGACACTTATTTATGGTGACACTGAAATATCATAGCAATTCTCTGAAGTGCTACAGAGAGAAACTGTGAATTTTAATGTATATAGGAGATTAAAGGTCTTTGGTTCAAGAGCTTTTACTATGAAGACATAACAAGACTTTTAATGTAGTTGCATCTTCATAAAAATCTGTTAAATTGCAGCTTACAGAGGAAGTGTAAAGCACAAAGCAAATTAAAGTACAGTAACCCTGAAAGGACAAAGTTTTCTAACCAGTGATGTACTTACAGGAAAAAGAATTGAGGTTACTGATGGCTCAGTGCACAGAAGCAGCATTTATTATGATGGAAAAGTGTATACTGTGAATTAATTCTGTCAGTTTTGTGCTGGCCTGTTTCTCATTTTACATGGCAAATACTTTGATCCATGTTATAATGTAGGTACTTTTACAACCCTGAGAAATTTGCTGCCCCAATCTACAGACGAAATAATTTAATCATAAGTATTTCACCAGGCATTTTTCAAACCAATTTAATTAGGTTTCATTGTTTACAGCCTTTGAGTATAGCATTCAGAGATAATTTAAGAGCACAACCTGCTTGTTGACTTGAAAGAAAATGAAAAATTGGTTAGTTGTTATTATTTAAAACTGCAAAGTATTCAAGCTGGAATATCTGTGGGGTTTTTTTCCTTCGAAAGAATGTCTTCTTTTTATGAATTTCTCTCTGTAATCATGCCATTCCTGTGCCTGTAAATACATATATTCTCATGTATTTTAGGAAGGAATTGTGGCATTGCAGTGATTTTGGATGGATTTTGAGCTCTGCTATACTCCTATAACATTTCAGAATTTCCAGGGGCCTCAGAAGGGTTGTTCCAGATTTATGGTGGTATAACACTAGCAGAATTCTATCCCTTTATATTTACATTCAGAGCTAATGCATTAGTTTTCCAGGTTCCTAAACAGGTTAATTATCCAGTCCAGTTCTTCAGTGCCGTTTTAACTGTTGCACTTATAACTTTTATGAATTTCATATAACATTAGATGATGGTAAAATAGATTTAAAGATAAGCTGAACTTTTAAAGATGGAAACTGCTGACATTTTTTACTAATTTCTAGATCTGTTGAATTGCCAGTACTCTTTGGGAAAATTCTAATTTACAAAATATGATCTCATGGGGTGTTTTATCTTATTGGCTTCTTGCCATGTTGCCAGAATGCAGTGTATTCAGACAGAGGCACCCAAAGTGCATGCTTCAGCATGCAGAGAAAGAGTGCAAAGCTTGTTTTCATTTTCTAGAAACAGATCCTAATAACAGTTCCTCCTGCTGAACGGCTTTTTATTGCTGGTTTTGTACTTTTGATTGAGTTCTTTGGGTTTATGTTTTTGAGACATGTACCATATATTCACAGGAAAAGTCCAAGTTTCAGATGTTTTCTTAAAGGGGATTCAATGCTTTTGAAACCTTTACTGGAAACCACCATTCTCTGCCTGCTCACAAATACTATATATATCTGTATATCTGTAGCTCTGCCTGCACAACTCAGGAAAGATCCCTTACAAATTGTTATGTGTTTTTCTACCCTTTCTCAGAAGGTGCTACTCTAGAACAGAAAAGATAATTAGTTTGTTATTATGCTGCATTTTAAAAATTGACAAAAAATCTATTTAAGTTCATCTTAAGAAATGCTATCTTGAAAATACTAACTTAAGAAACAATACTTTCTCACTAACCTCTTTGAAGAAATTTTGGTTTTCAGGCATCTCTGTTGTTCGGTTGAACTGTTCATTCCCTTCCCATTAGTAATTTAATATCTGTATTTTTCATAGAGCAGCTCAGCAGTGTGCCAAATGTTATTAGCAGAAGGGCAAAGCAAAAAAAGATTCTGATCAGAAATCAGAACTGTTTCAGTAAAAGCCTGGCTCAAATATGCACTGAACAGAGGTGAAGTTGGCAGTTTCACTTGCAGGCAGTTCATGTGAGATCATTTTAAGTGATCTGGGAAAAGCTCTGAAGATCAGCTCCTCAGCAATGTCTGCTTTTATCTTGTGCAATAGTGTCTTTTTCTCATTGCCTTCTTTTCATCTTTATTCATCTAGCTCTATCTGTAAAATTAATAATTAGTAATAGATGAATACAGGTACAATAATTCCTTTTTTTCCCCCACCCTTTATATTTTTGCTTTCTCTGTCTCCCATAGCTCATTTGATTAGTATTTCAGCTCTGCTGAAGGATTGTAAATATTGTTGCCCTCATTTCTGGGATAATTTTTCAAACCAAAAACATTTGAATGACTATATATTAAAAACCTGTTTTTTCCTGAACCTCTGGTGATGCACACTCTTCTTATTTTCAGTTAGGTCCCTGTGATAATATTCTGGCAAGATCTGAGATAGAATCTTCACTTCCAAGGACCAGACAGGTTTCTGAAACTGACAGTGGAACACTCAGTATAACTTGGGTGATAAGGTAGCCCTCAGTGAAATAGCAAGCAGCATTTACCAGCTTTGCAGAAAAGATTATTTCCATGAAAGCGTTCAACCCAGATAGTACCAGGGAGTTGAGAAATTGTGTAGAAAGTCATGCCCTCACAAGATTTGGTCACTGTCTAGGTCAAGAGTTAGATGAGGTTTAGACAAGGTTCGTGTCCTGATGCTTTGCCATCCCAGTGAAAAACTGGATATGAATTTGAACATCTGATTATGTAGCTGGTACCGAATAAATTTGTTGTTAGCCTTTTTAAAATCAGAATTTTAGAAATCTCAATTTTTTTCTAATGAATGGTGTTTCTCTAGCAACTCTTTTATGGGATTTTGGAGCTGTGACCAACAAATAGTTTTGTTCTTGTTTCTGTAACATTTTCTGCAATATCTGCCAAGGCATTAACATATGTGAAGAAGTGTGCATTTTTATTTTTTTTTTTAAACTCTGTGGTTATTTCAATTTTGTAGGATTTAGTCAATAATCATCAACTGCGGAGATAAAGTGATATTCCCTGGAGGAAGAACAGTATGGTCTAGTGCATTGGAAGATGAAAAGATGATATACAGAAATATTATACTCTTGGGAATTCTAGTAATGTCAATTTTGGAGTTCTTTCACAAGCTAGTATCGAAGGTGGTGGTTTGCTTTATGTGACTGGTTCAGTGCTCAGTCTTACCTCAGGAGTGACTCCCCTGAGCACAGCTGACTCCAGTCTGCCTCTCTTAATTTGAGCACAGTTATGGGGGTGTTATGTGTGCTAGACCACACCAGCAGTCTCTGCACTCACGTGAAGCTTAGCAGAAAGAGCTGAATCTGGCAAATTGTGTCCATCCCTCTCACTTTCATTTATAAAACTATTTGATAAAATCATATCATGTCAGGTCCCCTCAATTTTGATAGTGATGGCTAAACTCCTGAACAGCTTGCCTTTAATGGTAATTTCTCGTGTGGAGTCTAATTCATGCTTGGTACTCACACAATCTATGTTTCATGAACTGCCCTGCTGACTGAGGAAGCTTCAGCTATTTTTTCTTCCAAAAAGATACTTAGCCTTACCTCCCCAACTGGACCAAGCCAGTGATGAATAATCACTCTTATCACTTTTCTGAAATATCAAAGTTGTCTCTCCTTATGGCAGAGGATTCCAAACTGTCCTGGAGAAAGCAGGTCATGTGAATATCCTTTCTGTATTCCTAATTGTTTGCTCTGGCAGTTCTCACTGAAGCAGCTGGTTGTCTTTGGAAAGCTATGCTTGTTGTTTTGGGTTTGGACATCATGTGTCTTTAATTTTCAGCACTAGCCACGGGGATAAGTATCACAAATATCTGCTTGAAGGCCTTTTGCCCTTGGGAACCCAATATATACTTGGCAGCCTCTCTGACAGTGGGACTGAGGGGAGAATCAAAGTTGACTCATTGCCTTATATCCCCTCAGGGAGAGGAAAGAATAAAAATGGCAATTGCTGCTTCACTCAGTTGCCTGAGACAAGTCTTTCCTGTTTTGTAGAAAATAAACTGTCATTTCTAAAACAATCTTCCTTCCCTCTGTATGAAAAAATTATTCCATCCAGTATCAGACAGCTAATTCCGAGGCTTGACTTCTTCACATCCCAGTGCAATCCCAAGTGGACTTCAGAATTCCATAAACCCACACATAACCAGAAATGGACATTCACATCTTCCATTCAATGCCTACTTCCAATAGAATCTACTGTCATGTTCTTCAGCTCAGCATTCAATAAACTCTAATGAAATTGGGTTTTGCAATGCTGGAAATGTTGCTGCGCCATGAAAATGGGTTTAAGCCTGCAGGTGGAGGGAAGGTGGATTGTGCTTTATTTATAGTGCCCAAGCTGTTCACAGACTCTGATTTCCTACTGCATGGTTATGACCAGCCTAAATGAGCATCTTGCTATGACTTCCAGTGAAGATATGTTCAATACTCTGCCTGTGGATATGACTTCCTGTGGATATTCCCTTTCTATGCCGCATTGAAGTGGAACAGCCATTAGCGTTGGTAACATCATAATACAAAGGGGAAGCTTGAGCTCCAATGTATGCATTAGCTAAAGATGATCAGGGTGCCAGCTGAGCTCTGATTCTTTTAGAAATGTAGGTAGGCAGAGCTCCAAGCTCACACCAAGTGATGCCAAGACATTTGCTCATGTCTCCATCGCCCCTTATCTCAAGTGGTGCAACTGCCAGAAATAATTTTCCTTAATAGAAAAACTACATACATTTTGCGTGTTGCTCTTTGTTATGTAAATCTGATTAGCTTATAATTTCGATTTGAAAATAGAATTCAACTCTTATATTTTAGATCTGAAAAGCATCTTTCTTTAAGGCAGCTTTTCCATTTTTCTAGGAAACACATCCTTTTTATTTTATAACCAGCTCAACTCAGCACAAGAATCTTATGGAGGATGGTGGCAATTATCAACTATGCAAGTCAATAATTTTCTTTTAAAGTCTCTAAGTTTTGCCATTAGTCCTGAAATTCAGGGCTATTCTAGGGAATACATTTTTGAGTTGGTAAGGGATTTGTGATACTCCTTAAATACAAAAGAGAATTTTAGCTGGGGAAGAAGCTCTCCAATATGAATGGATATATTAGCATGGATCTGAACTTTGTCTTGAAAAACACTGCACAGGCTTTCAGTATACACATCCCATTGGAATCAGCTATTGTGTAACAGCTGAAAATAATAGGGCTCAAAATGGTTCTAATTATTCCTGATTTGAAAGGTAAGTTGGAATGGCTTTTTTGGTTCTTAATTTGAAATATGCTTTTCTATTGCTTAATTTTTTATATTAATATATGTATTTAATCTCTGTGTCCAACCCAGAGAATATGAACTTGATCTGTTAGCAAGACCCTGTCTTTACACTTGCAGGAGCGTATGCCTGGACCTGATTGTACAATTAGCAGTGGCTTTGCTTTGTAACAACTTCTTTACATTATAAGCCCTTCAGTTTTCTTTAAAGTACGATTATATTTGCACTTTTTTATGTCTGCTTCCAGGAATTTATTGGCATGCAAGAAGCAAACCTCCTAAATCAGTGTTGTGTATTTTATACAGAAGAGCCAGACAGAGGTATGGCACAAGGTAAAATTCTTCTCTTTCTCCTTCCTTCTTCCTTTTAGCTCTGCTCCACACTAAGGTATGGAAACCACCTTGCACAACATTAAACAGACATAAGAAGGCATCCTGTACTTAAGAAAGGACTGGAGTGAGAAAATCAAGTGTGACGTTAAGAGCAAAGCACAGCGGAAAATACTTTAGGAGGATCTATAAAAAGTTTAAATTGGTAAAGCATGTATGTGGGTGGTTAGAAAGAATAAAGCATAATTAAGTTACTGAAGCCTCAGCAGGACTCTGCACATTGTTCAATGTGCATTGCAGTTCACTTTAAAGAAATGTCAAGAATAGCCACAACCTTAGAATGGGGACTTTTTTTGTAACGTAGCATTAATTTCACCAAATGCATGAAGGCTGCCCCTTCTTGGGCTTTGCGTCATTGTGCTGCAGGGTACTGAGTGTATTCCAGGAACACGTGAAGGCAGAAGTCCCGCCTTCTGCAAGCTAGGGACTGGGCAGGGCTGTCCGTATTAGGCACGGCTGAAAGTCAGAGGCAACTTTGCCATCCTGCATGACAAAGGGTGCTGGCTCCCATCTCCCCGAAGTGGGCATATCCCCATCTGGGGATCCCTGCCTGCACGCTAGTACCAGGAGAAGGGTGGATGGATGAGAGGAGATGGTTTTGCCCTCTCTCCCTCTGAAGCATCAGGGAGCATAGAAAAGCATGACAATTACAGAAAAGTCACCTTGCAGCTACTAAACAGCATTTCTAACTGCTCTATGATGTGAACCGTTTAGGTCCGATGCCCTCGTGCCATGAGTGACCCAGACACTGCCCTCTTCTGCTCTTCAGCAATCCCTGCTTGCCTTTCTCTTCCCCGGGAGCTTCCTAGGGTGTGACCCTCAGTGACCACCATGGAGGAAGATCCAGGCTTCTCCTTTACAAAGGCCTGTGTTGTGCCTGAGGCTGAGAGAAGAAAAGATCACAGTGAGCTTCATAAAGCATTTTGTTGGATGGACTTCTGCTGTCCTTGGAGCAGATAAAATCTGAGCCCAGCCGGGTGAGTGACCTGGTGCACATAGTGCAGGACAGGTGGGTCTCAAAACTGAAGCCAGATAGGGAATTTGGCCTCAAATTCAATAGGTAACCTTTCATTTAACTCTCCTTCTCACAGTGCCCAAAGCCCTGGGAGTTAGTTCTGCCCCTTGTCCAGGTCCATGTCCTCCTCAAAACACCCTCACAGGAACACTCAGCAGGCTCTGTCATGGTGCACTGGCAGATTAGTGCAGCGTTGTGGCTGGGAAGGTCATGTACAGCAGCTATAACTGTGAAATCATGAAGAGTAATGAGGATTTGAGCTGTTATTTTGCTCATAAATACACATTCTAATGTGCAGAAAAAGCCACAGCATTGAATGAAAATATTGTGATCTTCAGGGGAAAAAATATGTTAGCCAGAAGTGTTGGGCCTTTCCATATGGTCCACCTAAAAAAAAAAAAAAAAAAAGAAAAACAAAACAAAACAAAAAAAGACTTTTTTAAGGTGGCTGCCAGCCAGCATTTCAGAAATATTTCCTTTGTGTTTTTGCTCAAAGTGATTTATGTCCAAGTAGTCTCTAGCTGGTTCTCAAATTGCGGTAATGATTTTGATTGTTTGTTTATAGTTTTATCTGAACATTTCTGCCTGCCTTGTCATATATTCTAAACCAACATAAGTGTCATTTATAGGCAGCTGCTGTGCCCACATAG
This sequence comes from Bombycilla garrulus, assembly GCA_013400315.1. Lineage (NCBI taxonomy): Eukaryota > Metazoa > Chordata > Aves > Passeriformes > Bombycillidae > Bombycilla > Bombycilla garrulus. The sequence goes on from VXBU01000248.1 coordinate 996,509, forward strand.
AGTCCATTGTTCTATCTTGTTTCTGACTTTCACATGTATTAGATATAAGATTTTGGAAAGAAAAGAGAGAAAAAGGACTGTGTTCTCACCTTGCTCACCAAGAAAATAAGTTTTCAAAGACATTATTCTGACAGATGTGTAGAGAAGTCAGGATGCTTGGGCCAGCGGCAGTTTTTTCCATGGGAAAAGTTAAAATGCTTTCCCATGAAAGAGGTGAGTCCAGAGCTGCGTGTCATCAACCCAGAAGTTGTGAGGCAATTGGACTGTAAGGGAAGTGCAGTTGGGCCCAGCTGTGATGAGCAAGGTCATTGTGTGTGTCCAAGACTTCAGGATTGACCTACACGATGTCACAGAAGAGATTTAGTTGAGATGTTTGAGCTGAAAAGTCTGTGCACACCAGGCAGCTTGTTTTGCTCAGTTGATACCCACATGCACATTAATGGCTTGGATGTCCTTTAGGCAATTTTGCATGGCAACAGAGGAAAGGGAGAACAGATTTAAAGCAGAAAAAGAAAAGGGGGAAAAAGGAATTGACTGTAAAGCAAAACAGTATATTTATTGAATCAAAAATCAAGAACATCATCAATATAAATATCCATATGACAAATTCAGCTGTCTGTTTCAGTGAAACAACTGTGGATTTTTTAAGTAATAAGTTCCAAGAAATACTCCAGTGTTTTAAGAGAAGCTGAAAATGTCCACCATCATTATGGTAAAACAAATAGTTATCTATGTGGGGATTTTTTGCTTGTGTGTTTAACTTGTGGAAATGAGAAAAGCAGTTAAGGGACAATGAAGAAATTTTATTGTTGAATGAGAAAAACACACAGTATGGAAAGAGTTTTGTTCTTGGTTTGGGGTTTTTTTCTGCAGAAGGTACAGTTTCTTTAAGTGTAGGTATTTTTCTTTTCAAAAGACATCAGTGATATTAAAACTAAAAAATATCTTATTGTCTTCTTTAGTTGAGACTCCTACAGATTCATACAGATCAGCCAACAGTCTATTGTGATCCCTGCCTCATCTGACTCAAATAAATCAGCTTGTATAATTTCACTCAGTAATTCCTTTACCGAGCTTATAACAACATACTGCTAATTAAAAGGTTGTGATCTGATAGTGTTTCCACTTATGCTGAGTTCCAGTGACTTTAAAAGAACTGATCACACCCACATTAGAGATTAAAATGCCACCTTAATCTTAAAGTGTAATGGTACCAAAAGCATGATGAACCTACTGCTGTCACTCTTTCTGAGTAAGGAATCAACACATTTTTTGTGTTGGAGGGAGGCTGTTGGAGGTGAAGGCATGGTTCTTTGGTTCTGCAGCCCTCAGACTGCCTGTGGACAATCCTCAAGTGATCCTCACAAGCTGTTACATGGAAAACTGTGCAATGTGGAGTGTGTAGCTTGTAAACTTGGCATCTTTGGTTTTCTTGCAAAATAATTTACCAGACATTGGAGATGCATCATGGTGAGAGAAAGAATGCAGTTTTTTTTTCTGAATAACTATCATCCTTCATCTTCCAGACAGCTATAAATATCTTCTCTTCTCCAATGTTACTCTGTTAAATGAAACGCCCAAAAGCAGTTTTTTTACTGAAGGCAGGTGTGCTCACAGCTAAAACAAGGCCCATGGCTCCAGTCCAATTTGTTTCACAAATAGAGTTCAGGAACGAGCAAGTTCAAGGAGCACCCCAGCTGTCAGCAGTCAAACACTGTATCCCACATGCTAATGTTAATTTTAACAACACAACCCTAAAATGAAATTTTTAGAAGGCACAAAGTGTACTGGGAGTGGAAAGAAGTTTTTGATGGAGGGAATTAGCATTCACACTTTGATAAGCTCCAAAAATGCCTTTTCCAAACAGAGGTGCTTTGTATTACACCATTCCTGTTTGGGGGTTTTCCATTAGATGTAGGAACTTCTTGCCACACTAATAAAGGTCAGGCACTATTGTGCCTCTTTTATGATACTGACTAGCACAAATCATGTATAAAAAACTCAGGAAGTATTTATTTGTGTGGAATACATACTTAAATAGTGGACTACAAATCATTTAAAGATGCCTGTGATATGAATCATGCCTCAATTTCATGGCTAAGTGGAAACATTATGCAACTTACTGAGTTTTTAAAGCACTAACGAATGTGAACTATACAGCAGACTGGAGCTGGACCTTTTCACCCCTTCTAATATAAGCTGTGGCTATTTAATATTCCTCACCAGGGAGTAATGCTGACCTACAAGTCAGCAATATATTAGGCACCAGAGCCATGAACCTAGTGAGAACATAAACTAAACTGATTTTCAATTTTGGTACATTACAAAAAGGACCATTATTGTGAGGTTAAGGATGTCAAAGTTGGTGACCTGGTATAATGAAGTATTCCCTGCCACATAGTCACGCATGAAAAGTAATTGGAGGCAGTATAAACTTTGAGAGGTTTAGGACTTTTTTTTCTTTTAAATTAAATATTCTTTTCCACAAAAATTTTCTTTTAATTAAAATAGAATATTTTTGTGAAGCATCATAAAAGAAGAAATGATGCTCCTGTAAAGTTTGTAGTTAGTGGAGAAATGTGTGTTTAAGAATGAGGTCACATCTTAACGCTTGGGTTACTTCCATAAGGCACTGATGAAAAGCAAGTTGCTACCTGCCAGCTAGGAATGACATTAAAATATTATGGCAGCATGTGACCAGCTTTAGAGTTAAAATCCTGAAAGGACAGAGACAATGTCCCATTTGAAGAACATTACTGAAGATCACTTTACAGTTTCTGCTAAGCTTTAAAACAAAGAGTAAACTGCTTTATGTCTAAACAGCAATGATTTAAGTTGTGCCTTCCTAGCTGCCACATTCACATCTGAAAACCCACCCCTAAAGTGCATGCAGCTCTTTCAGCTTGTCCATCAGACATGTCCTAGCATTTTGTCTAGGGAATGGTCTTTTAATACTGTGGATCCCGTGCTACAGGGGTTCATTTATGGCTCCACATCCTGACTTTCTGTGCTGGATTTGACCAGCTTATTTCTGATTTCCTCTGGTACAGAATCATGTGAGTGGGCATAATAGCATCTCTCCCCAGGAACTTGACTGCAGAGGGCACTCCTATATAAGAAGGAATTACAGTTTCCAAGCTCATTTACTTTTTGCCTTGATGATTCCGTGTAATTTTTTCTCTTTTAATAATTAATGACACTATTATTGCACTAAAAGGAAAATCTTATTATTCTTGACAATTGGTTTTGTTATGATTATTTAACTTCCCCCTCTTCCCAAGTTTATACAATTACAATGGCTGTCAGTGCTCATATCACGTTCGGGTCATCAGCCTCAGAAATTAAACATACACAGAAGGACAACCTATTAATATGCCATCCCTAGGCATAACTTGAGCACAGCAGCACAGGGAGTGCATAGAAGAGGACAGAGATGGCTTTTGCTATGTGCCTGGGAAGCAAGAGAAATGCTGTCTGAGGCAGATCATCCATGGAGCAATATGAAAACTCTTTCCTCTTTCCCTGTCTCCAGGAAGCTTTGTTGGAAGCATTACTTTGGTGTGGATTTCAGCTGTGACTGTAAGCACAGAGGCAGTCTCAATCAAAAGTTCCTGAGCTTCATGGGGTGGATTTCTGCCCCCTGAACTTACTGGGAGATGGGGCTGGACAAACAGGCTAGAAGTCAATGCTGCCAGAGCTCTGCAGTTTGCTGGCATAGTGGAAGAAGTATGTTAGATGGGGACTCTGAGCAGCAAACAGCTGGATTAAGGCTGCCATAATGCAAACTCTTCTCCAGAGCTGTGATACTGGGCCACTGAAACCCTGAGATGCCCCAAAATTAGGAAGCACACACACGTATACACACGTACACACACCCCCCCACATTTTTATCAGCTAGAGGTAAAACCTGCAGTGGCATCATCCAGCAGCTTGGTCTTAAGGCTGAATATCTTAAACCTAACAGAAGTAACAGTAGAAGTTCAGATGGAGCCTATGGAGTTCCTACACTGCAGTTTAAATGTCCTTCCAATATTTAGCTTTGTTTAATGAGAACAAGTCCATTCTACTCTAGGCTTCTGCAGGGAATGCAGCTCCCATATCATCCAGCTGACAACAGAAGGGTCATTTCATTTCCTGTGGGTAGTGGAAAGTGATCTTCCTTTTCACACTTACTTCTGGAACCTTGTCACAGGGAAAGTGTAAGATCAGGTTAATGCTATGCAGAAGGCTGACTGAGGAAGGAGAGTGGGACCTGGCTGTCAGAGCAGCACACACTTCCCAGCTGAGCTCTGAATCATGTTTATTTTCAAACCAAAGACCTCACATTTCAAGTGAGAGATTTCTCAGTAAAATGCATGCATTTCATATTTCATTACCACATGCTGTATATCTCATGCCGTGGTTAAGGAACGAAGGAGTGTGGAAAGGACAGTCAGGGGAGCTGTAACCATAAAGATTCCACTGAATAGGATTTTCCCTTGTTCCAAACTGTTATCTCACTAGATAAAAACATTGTGCTTTATGATTAAGCTGATTGTGTTGGACAAGCCAGTCTGTAGCTCTAGAAGCCTGGATTTTCAAATGTGCTGAGCACTGGCAGCTGCAACCAAAGTCAGTGGGGACATTTAAAGTGCAAATAATGCAGAGTTCTTTAAAAATTCAGGCCAGAGGCTGTCTGTGAAATAGGAGTAGAGATGCTACCTTGCCTCACAGGGGTGCTATGAACATTTGTGGCACAGCTACTTACACTAGTAAGAAGTTACACTGAAAAGTCTGATTAAAAAATAGCATTTATTTTTTCATATCAGGGTTTGATTATAAGTATTAAAAAGGGCCTCAAGCCACAGACTGAAGAGTGTAGACTAAATATGTAGACTGAATGGATAATAGATCATGCCCCTCCCTCCCAAAATAGGTTAAAATAGTATTAGGCACATCACATAAACTGAATTACTCTTGTGTAGGCCTATCTAATTCTAACGTTCCCTACAGAATTCCCCCTAAAGCAGGTGTGGGGTACTTTATAAAATATGTGCAATATAAGTATAATAAATATGCATAAACAATGCGTATTTAAAAAAAATCTTCATAGATAGTCCAGATAGGGGAAAGGAAAATTATTAAGGAGCTGATGCATCTGACACGTAAGGGGAGGGTGAGAAAGGTGGGGCTGCTGAGCCTGGAGGAGGCTTATGGTGGGAATTGCATCAGTGTGTGCAAAGGGAGGATGTAGAGGAGACAAACTCTTCTCAGTGCTATCCATTGAGAGGAAAAGAGGCAAAAGGCACAAACTGAAACACAGGAAATTCAATTAAGAAAATTTAAGTAAAATATAGTTTTATTACAAGTGTGATCCAACACTGGGCAAAGTTACCTGGTGAGATTGTGAAGATATCCCCAGAGATACTCAAAATTCAGCTGGACACGGTCTTAAGCAACCTTTTCCCATTGACTCTTCTTTTAGCAGGAGGTTGGACTAGATAATCTCCAGAGGTGCTGTCCAAACTCATCCACTTTGCGATAAGCAAGGAAATATTTTTTTAATTTCGTCTTTATTCCCTTTCTTTGCAGAATTGACAAAATAGATGAAGTTGCCTTCTGTTTTGGGTTGGAGTTTCTGGGGTTTTTTTCTCTTTTATCAACTTTATATTTTCATTTTGAGGATGCTGCTCTCTAATTTTAGAGGTTATTGTAGTCTTCTGCCAGGTCTGCTGAGATTGAAATCTGTATTCTTTTGTGTGAAGTTTCAGAACATTACTGAGTACCCACTGAAAATTTGAAAACAAATAAAAAATAGGCATGGATTGTGGCAGAAACTGAAATAAAAATATTCTCCCTAATGTCACTACAGAAACTGAATTATTTCAATGTACTTTTTAACTGAATAATGAAAACACTTGTAATACGTAAGGACTAATTTGCCCACAACTACCTATAAACTGAAAAAACTGACCAAGAATGAGAGCTGACATCCTAATAATAGTGGTAGGGTGAAATTATTGAATAAGTACAGAAATTTGTAATTTAAATCTTTTGGGGGAGTAGTTTTAAGAAAGTGGAAATACCAAAGCTGAACACGCATAAAAACAATAATTAGAATTATCAGTAAATATTGCCCTGTAGATTGCTGTTATGGCTGAGACAGTTTTGTGATGCCATGACAGTGATTTATATGCTTCTCTTCCTAAATGTTAGGGCAAATTATATTCTGTTGCCTTAACATATTCCCTGCCTTTCCATGAATGATTGTGATTGACCTATTCACTTAATATTCATTTTTGCTAGGTTTTCAAATTAGTGTTTGACCATATAATGACTGGCATGACATAAACTTGCCAGAGTGATGGGAACACTTCTAAATATGGCTGCAGAAAGGATGGACATGCAGCAAACCATTTAAATGATTAACGCAGATGTTTCATTCCATGCTGGAATAAGAGAATGATTCACAATGTTTTGTTTCTGTAATAGTTGTATTTGGATTGTGGTGGCATTCAAAAATTGTTCAACACAGCTGCAAGGAAACTCTATCAAAATCTATAAATACTTCACGGGCAAGCAGAGACGACGCTGTGTCACATTGCACATGTTAGTTATGGAATATCTTCTAATCAGATATCACTTTTTTTTTTCTTTCATAATTTCTCCTTTTTCTCCTCTTTAACATTAGTTGTTTAACTATTTGTTCCAGTTGGCCTGCACAGATATTTCTTGCCGTACTTTTATTTTCTTGTAGTACTCTGAAAAATACAACTGTCTGGTATATTTATATCATGCGAGCATGTAATGAATGTTATTAGATCATCTTTTTGCTCATCCAAAATTCTAAGTTGAATGACTCTTCTGTGCCTTATCTGCCCAGTTTCAGCAATGCCCCAAGCACTGAATTTTTGGAGTGGTATCCTGGCTGATTTCCAGACGGACCAAGTTACGTGGGCTTAATGGCTGGACTCAATGTTAGAGGCCTCTTCCAATCATAATGGTTCCATGGCTCTATGCTGACTGGAATCCCTCACAACATTGTTATGCCTGTTGACCAGATTGTTATCTGTTGAATAAGATGAGAATGAATAAAAGCAAGGATTTCTTTAAGAGCATTGAAGGTGGAAGACAAAATGGGGCACTGGCAGTGGAAAGGAATGACGAAGACATCCTTTAGGCCTCAACAGAAAAACCGAAAGCTTGAAACAGTATTTTCTTCCTTTGAAGAAATCTATTGGCGAGTGTTCTAAACCTCACTTTTCTGAATTTCCTGAGCTATAGCAAGGATTATTCGTTTTGATTAAAGACTGTTTCCAAAGAATTGTAGGAGTCAATGAGCTGTTTTGCTGACTCCTTTATGTGCCATGCTCGGTGAGATGAAAATGGCAAGTTTAGAGACAGCAGTTAAAGGACCCAAAAGAGAGTTTCCATCAAACATTAGTTATTTTTATGCTCAGCAGGGTGTGTTTGAGCTATTTATGAAATACAGATAGATAAATTAACATTTCTGAATTATTTTAGAACAAATATGAGTGGGACTATTTGGAGTTGAATATCATTTTCTTCTATAAAAATATTTTCCTTTATATTTTGTAGGACATTTCTAACCCAAAGGATTCGTGTAAAAAAGTCCAGAGCATTATTGCAACAATATAGAGGAAAATGGCACATAGCGGAATGATAATTGCATACCATAAAGTATGGATTAAAATGCAGTTAATGCCTTTGCTTGCTTCTAACTTTTGAATGAAGGCATGTAATAACACAGGGCTTGTATAGTGCAAGCAAAATTGTGTCCAATATTTCTGTCTCTTTTCCTACTGTTTTTTAAATTCACATGAGTTATAGCCAGAATGCTAAATCTGAGAGATAAAATATATCTCTGTCAAAACTATTTATTCTTCTAGGTGACACTGGGGGACACATAGATTATGTTTTCATCAACATCATCATTTGTACTGCAAACACCCTGGACACAATGGCTGGAAGAGGGACTGCGGGCACTGTGTAACCACATAATAAAAACTGGTGCTAGTTCTAAATTTTGTGTTTAAAGAACCGTCCAACAGCAAGGAGAGGGAGCAAGAACAACAGGATGTGACTGGAAAGTGAGGCATGAGAGGCTGAGTACCTGCCTCAGTATGGCTCAGAAAGCTGTAGCAGCAGCAGGAAATGCTCTCTCCTAAATCTTAGCCAGCTCTTCAATAGCAGTCTCCAGTAAAAAGGAGAATTGGAAGATAAATAAATTGACCAACTTTAATCTTCCTTTCATGGCAGCTTTAACTGCTTCAGTTTGAAGTTCAGATGAAGGTTGAGTCTTGTCTTTTTTTATCTAAATGAGTTCATCTGTCTCATATCATGGCTTTACTTTGTTACGCATTTTAGCCTTCTGCTCTTTTTCATGTGAGGTAGTAAATACTGGCTCTTTTCAGCAGCTGAAATGTCAGGACACGATCATTTTCCATGTGCTAGATAAAAATCTGTGAAATGCTGCATTTCTTTTCCAGTGACCTCTGGAATGAAATCACAGTCTGTAGGGCTGGAGGACTGGAAGTGACGTCCAGGGTCACCAAACCCAATGCAGAGAGTTCAGTCCAGCACACTGGCATCACATTTATGATCTCTCTCACATGCCCACAGACTTCTGAGGGTTTTTTGGGTTGTTTTGGTCTGTTTTATTTTTGAAAACTTTGAACACTTCACTGCGAGCAGACACTACATCAGGAAAAATGTTACTGTACTGCTCTTTGGTGGAGACTGAAGCTGGCATCCTCAAAGACAAAAGAGCTTGAGGGATCAGTCATACTTTATATAGGTGATCTGGTGTGGGGATATTGTTACTGGATTCTGCTTCTCACATCAGTGGGTGTGGTGAGATCCTGACTCCATTATTACTCTTCATCTCAGGGATGTTGCCCTTATCATTCTTATTACCTTATCTTTCTGTATTTCTATTTCCCCATTTATCCCTAGGAACAGCAAATGTGCAATGCCTACAAATCTGCTGGTGAACAAATCTGCTTCTGTTATTTCTGAGTACTCTACCCTAAATTAAAAATAATCTTGATCTTGTCTTACTTTTTTTATGATCAGCAGTTTAAGTTGAAAGGGTCACTCCTTTCTCTGCTAGGTCAAGTTCTGTATTTTGAGGATTTATCATGTCAAAGGATGTCAGATGTTACATTCCCCTACACTTTTTAAATCATTGCTTCTTTCTAAGAGAAATTAAAACTTTGTTAGAAACCCATTCAGGTTTACTTTCCTTTGAAAAATATGAGGCTTTTATCTTAGAAAACATTTCTTCATCCAGAGCTTATTGATATCTACCAGGTCAAGCTTTAGACAAAAAGGGAATTTTTAATAGGGATTTAGCACTCATTAAATCTGAGATACAGTTTCTCTTTTTTGTAGGAATTATGATATATTTTTCAACATGAGGCCCTTTTTGAATCCAATCGAGCTTTTTGGAATGTAATGGAATAACACAATCTTCACTATAACTTCTCAAATTCTACAATATAATACATTTACTTAAGTCTGGAAGAAGGAAACCAAACCAATTTATTATAGCCTGTTGATTCACACTCACATGCTGTGCAGTTCGTGTGAAGGCCCCATTTACTTTTTCACATGAACTGCCACAGCATGGTTTAAATAGAGATTTCTCTAGCAGTAGCGTTAAGGTTTCTCATTAACATCATTTCTGGAGTCACTGGGCCAAGTATATCCCTAGTGCAATTCCACTGATCTCAGTGGGGTTATCCTTGAGATATATTTGGTCCATTGTTTCTACAGAATCTCTTTGTTCTTTTCTGATCTTTCAAAGAATTTTGTTACTTTGAACATTTCTCACAAAACAAGTAATTATGCTGAAAAGTTTGCAACATTTATAAGTAACTTCTCAGGTTTTCTACCTATTTGTACACAGAATTACAATTATAGGTAATAATATATTGATTTCTTTATTTTATAACATACATATATATCCTGTTTTCCAGGAATATCAATGAATTTGCTGCAAGTTTTTGTTCTTGTTTGTATTTTTTAGATTCCAAAATTTGATGTGACTCCCAAAAATAACCTGAGACAGACTACAGGGATAGTTGTTATTATTTTCAGACCAGATCTGCCACTTCCAAAATTTTTAAGCAAGTAATGAGTGAGTGGTTACACTTTCATACCAATATGTTTTCACACTGAAAACTGAGTTAGTCTGATGTTCTATCTGAATACTGAGTGTACCTAACTCAATTGGGGTTTCTTGGGGGTGTTGTTTCTATTAGGAAAAAAATATGTGCAACATTAAAAAAATGTTTCATTCCATCTTTACACAAAATTTTGTAGTTAATGTCTATTCTATACATTATGCATGTCGTTTACATGACTGACTTATAGTTTTGTTCAGGAGAATGAAAGGCTGGGTTAGGGAACACAGAGTAACAGAATGAATTCCTCCCTGTGATAAATGGCTAAGTAAATGGAAAACACATCTTTTCTCAAATCTCTTATTCCTTACTGTCCATCACTGCAGTTTTGCACAGACATGTGGTAGCCTTAATAATGTATATTAATTTTTCCTGCAAATTATGAACTTTGTACAGGAACTTCTTCATTTGCCTTTGCATTCAAAGATTCTGTCAGCTATTATAAGGATAATGCACATAATATATAAAAATTAAATCTGATTTTTGAAAAATGCATAATCAATCAGCTGTCAAGGTGATTTCTCCAAACTTTTAAAATAATTAAGTTCTAATGTGAGCTTGCATTCTGCAGAGAACAACCTACACGCCTCAGAAAAATTAAACCACCGCTAGTTAACTGTGCTTGCAAAAATAACTTTTGCATCTGGTGATAACAAATAGAGGTGGAAATGCTGGCATGGAGAGCTCTGCTGCTAACTTGGCCTTTGCTTTACACATTCCTTCAGGGAAGTGCTGCAGGAGAAGTGCACCTGTGACTTGAGCTGCTGATTTTTTGCAAAACTTTCAGTCCCCTTGAATATGTTATTAACCTTCAAAGCAGAAATGATACTGCTTCTAAGGATGTGAAAAACTCTCATTTAGAGCAAATGAGAAGCAAAGCTTGTGCTCAAACTGCATGCACAGGATTAGTTTATGTTTATAGAGTTTTATATGTGCGACAAAATGGAAAAATGTAATTTAGTTTTATTTAATATCTCTCTCAAAATCTTAAGGCCCACTTTCAGATGAATTAGGTGCTGGTGAGTACAGTGACTGTGTAGGCAAACATTAACAGCCAAGCTTCAGTCAGTAACAGCCCTGCATGTTATATGATGTGTTAGGAAAGTGAATGTTAGCTAGAAACCTGGCGTTGTCCCTGTGCTCTTCCCAAATGTGCAGTGTGAGCCTTTATCTGCAAAAGGCTAGAGCTCAGATAAAGAGCTGAGGGTCTCATCTGAAAGCTGATGCCTTCAGGCAGCACCTGGTACATCACTGGAGTGTTTGTATTATGAAACAGCTCCAATCTCAGTGTGTTACTCATGTCTTCCTGGTCTGCAGGTCACTGAGACCAAATGACAACCTGTTGAACCATATTTTAACTCTGATCTTTGCACAGAGTGGTCCATCAACAGAATAGTCAGAAGATGAGGCAATAACCTGTAATCTCCATGTCTTGAGCAGCACCTTGCATTTCTTTGTATTAGTATCAATTGATTTCACAGGGCATACATGAAGTCATGACTTTGTGTCACCTAACAGCTCATCTTGTGCAGCACAGCAGAGCCTCCTGAGGCACAAATACAAGAAGCAGAACACAAAGCTACAAGAAGCAGAACACAAAGTTGTGTGTGATGGAAATCTTCTGCTGAGAGTACCATACCATCCTTGGGATGTGCACCCTGCAAAATGCAGCAGAGAGTCACAGAGTGGAGGTGTCATTTTGACATTCCCAGAGTGCTCTAGGAGCCTAGCAACATCTCTTCTCCCACTGAGCCTCAGTGTCACCATGTACTGAATGGAAATTAAGATTACATGGGACTTTTCACAGATATAAACCTTTCATGAACATCCTGGAGGGACCCTTCTGGCTGGCAGCCATCCTTGGACCATTTTGGCTGGGTCTGTATTGTGCTCCAAGATCACTCAAAGGAGCCCTCCTTGAGAAATGTGCAGCTTGGAGCTCTTCATCTGTGCTATCACTGCAGCCTTTCAGACAACTCCTGAGTATCCCAGGGCCTTCAGATTCTCACCATCCTTTGGCACAAGTGGAGAAGAATCCCTGGAAAGGCTTTTTCAGTCCATGGTACTGACTTTTATTGCTTCCCAAGATCTTCATTGCAAGGGCAAACCCCAAATTTTAAACAGGGGAGAGCTTAAAACAGTAATGACTTTCTCATATTGGGTGTATAAGAAAGCCCTACAACACTTTTTTTCCACCCTTTCTTAGCTCAAGAGCCTGCCCTCAGAGTACAAAGCCTTGGTGAAGCCAGCTTTGTGAAGAGAGAAAAACCCAAGGGCTTAGGATCTCCAAGTGTATAGATCTGTATTGTATTGTAACAAACCCATTCAAGGCAGATAAAGTCTACTCTCCTGATAAATCAAACAAAATTAAATGAAAAATTCTTCATCAGTTTTTGTCTTTAGTTTCATTTTAAAAATGCTTAAATTTGCAGAATCACGCATGACCATTTTAATAGCACTGGACCCGCTGTTAGTTGGAAGACCCAGGTTTCTTGAATTATTTTGGTATTTTCAGTGAGAATCACTAACAGTGATGAGTAATTTCCTGGATAATAAGTGCATCAGGCAATGCATGTTTTTCCTCAACCTGTAAAACTCATAACAGGGCAGTTCCCTTCTCTAGGGTTGCTGCTCTGCCCCAGGTTTTCGTCTCTTCATGCAGATCTGTATAGTCTCGAGTCAATCTTTGAGCAATCAGTACCACCAGGGCAGTGTTTTTAATGAGAAAAGCAGTTAAATAAATGGAATGTCATTAAGACATACGACTGTTTTGGAGATGATGCCAAGAGTATAACAGAAAGTTAGTTTAAAATATTGCTTTCTACACATTCATTTTTAATGCATATGAAATTATAGAAACAAAGCACTTTAGCTAGCTGAAGAAATAGAAACTTTTTGCGCACACAGTTTCAAATCCCAGTAGTATTTCAGCCTCCTGGAGCTGTCTCTTGGACTGTAGAAGAGGGATCTGGACAGTCTCTCAATGTCTCTGACTCTTAAATCCTCAAGTGACATGTATATATGCTTAAGGAATGGGTCAGCTTGCAGACAGAAATGTTCCAAAATTAAAAAAAAAAAAAAAAAAAGAAAGAAAGAAACAAACTGGTGGTTAGAACAAAGCTGTGAAAGACTTTCCCCTCAGCTGGCTGGGTTTGTGCCAAGATTCAGTGTTCACTTACACATGCTGTGAAAAAGTGATGTGGTTGAATATTCTTGTCACATGCTTTGCCTTTTTTTCTGTTTTTGGACAGTGCTTTGTTCTGTGACTGTTTCACTCAATGCATTGAACTTGCACTTCCAAACCTGCCATGCCATTTTTTCTGCAGCAGCTAGAAATTTAAAGACACTTTAATGTAATAAGAAACTGTGTTTTTCTTGTTTTTTGTCCATAGTGAACCTTCCTCATTCAGAAAGGATAATTTTATAATTCCACTGAACTTAGGCTAAGATATAGCTGACCTTAGCTTGTTAGGAAGTACATACAGAATAACCCTCTTCTGGGTCTTGCACTCATCCTCCTCATCTACCTCCTCTTTCTTCTTTGTTGTAAATTTCCCACATAGATAGCAGCTCATAGCAGAGTCACAAAGTTATTATTGAGCCAGAAGAGTTTTTAAAATCCTGGCTGTTATTGCATTCTTTCCCAGATGAAACGAAGACCAGCCCTTTCTCTGGAAATCAGCCTTTAGGTGCTAGCAACGCACAGTTCTAGACCATAGCTCTGCAAAGCACGAGTGAGTGGTGATTGGAACAATCACTGGGGAAACAAGAAAGAAGTAAAAAGAGGTTTTGAGTATTAGAGTCCTTAGATCTGCTCCTCTGGGCTTTTCTTTGTTTTCCTGCTCTCAAGATGGGAAGTAATTGGGCTCACTGGTTTTCACAGTATGAACACCACTTAAACATTTAATTTACTTTTGGAAATTTTGAAAAATGTTTTGTAAGCAGGGTAACACAGGCAACAGGACAGAATATGTTGTGAGTCATCACTTTCATTCTCAGTCAAAGTTCTTTATTTTTCAGCTTCATGGCATTCTAGATGTACCCCACATGGGAACCACACTGATGATATAATAATTGGTTTTTTCACCCAAGAAATTTATCACCCTTCTTTGAGGGGGAACCAAAACTATTGGTAAGCAGAAACTTTCCAGATATCCAAGGGCAAGGGTCAAATTGCCCAAACTGGCTCCACGTAGCTGCAAGGAAGACCAGCTTCAGGGAAAGACAATTATTATATGACAAGTAATTTCTTATTGCATTGTAATTAAATGAACATCTCAATGGGGAAGCAGCTCTATAAACTAGGTAGTCCTGGATGAAAAAGATTAAATTATTCTTTTCAGCCTGGAAAACAAATGTTCTTCAGTATCAGATTCCCATGAGGTGGTAAATGAAGTAACATGTTAATTCATGCTTGTATCCTCTGTTTTTTCAGTAAGTTTAAAATTACTCTGCAGAGTCAGATGGGCTGAAATTTAACATTTTGCAAACACCTGTGGGCCTTTTGCCACAATATTAATTTTTAAAAGAAGAGACTTATAGAGGCTTCTTGCAGTCAACATATCTTTTGGATACTTAGGATATCTAGTGCTGAATGATTTTGCATATTATGACAACTGCAACTAAAACAAGAGTGTTAATATGAGTGGTGCCATCCACTGCAATATAATATTTTATCTTTTTTTTTAATATCAAAGATTAACCCATCATCTTGTAGATCTTTGGTGATAAAAAAAAACATGATAACAATCTTCAGTGGTTTTTAACCATTGAGAATACAAATGGTTCCCTGCCTTTTTGGGGGAGAAAAAGAAGAAAAACTCAATTGTTTACTAGAAGAAGTCCACCCAAATTCTTTGCCTCTGGATAAATTCTTGTAGAAGATGATGGTATGGAGGTTATTTCAGTAATCAGAAAATCCCAGGAAAAAATGTAAATGTATTTTCTACATCCTGAATTTGAATCACCTCGAACAGTGTGACTGACAAACCTTAACAGGGGAAAGAATTATACTTAGCTAAGAGTCTTGCAAAGGGTATCACACCAATTCCAATCCATAGATACACAGTGTTACAGCAAAATGCTTTCCATGTCTTGCTACAATTAGCAGAAGGATTTATTTTTAATTGAACAAGAATTTGATAAGGAATAAGAAAATAATTAGAAATTAATCACACAGAAGGAATTCCACATATTCCCATTCACTAGACCTTAATTAGGTGCCAAGGCTGTGCGGGCACATAAGAATAAGCTTTGGAAAGTCTGACGTAGTTCTTAGAGAGACCAAAGCCAGGCAACAGGAAATGCTGAGCACAAAATTCCAGGTTTCCCTAGGGTTATATTGCATTCATACTCCTCAACTATGGGTGGCACATGAAAAACAAGCAAAGAAATGTGTGAATAGGACTTTTAAAGTAAGGCTTACTTGGAAGGAAAATGCTAGAGGTCTTTTCCCTGCTTGGTTTAACAAAAAAATACTGAGCTATGAATCAGAGCAGTCTGAAATATTCATTTCTCCCCTTGCAGGCAAGTTCTCTAACCTCAAGGCCAACAGCTTAGCAAGTATTTAATTATTTCATTCAAAATGGAACAGTTTCCACAGAAATATTCAGAGGCTCCTCTGATCCCAGATTTCCCCAAGGCACCCTCCAGAAACTTTTGGAGAGAGATTTTTAAGCCAGAATTCTGTTGGACAAAGGAAGGCAAAAACCCCAGGTTTTTCAAGTCCCAAAGGGATGATCCAACAGCTGAGGTGTTGGGCGAAAGCACAAACACAACAAAAGCCAGTCTGCTAAAAACACTCAAGAACTCCATGAATCTTCAGATCAAAATTTTTCATGAAACACACAGCTGACTGAAATATGGGGACCACAGTCCCAAAGGCTCCACTGAGACTTGTTGTGGAACAGAATTTTGAATAGAGATTGTTTTAGCTCTGCTTCCTCTTTTTTGAGGGGGGCAGGAGAGGTTGGGATTTTTTTGATTTGTTGTTACTGTTAAACAGTTTTGTTTGTATCTGTTATTAGACTCTCATCCATCACTTTGTTTTCTTCTCAGATCTTCATTTGTTACTGCGCATGATTAGCATCAGATTTGGGAGTGACATCATAATTTCCAGAATTCCTTCTAGCCTCCTGAAATGATGTTGTCTAGTTTTTGAGGTTTTATTTACAAAATTTTTATGGTTTGGAGACATTCTGTAAAATGTGAAAAATAGTAAAGAAATTAAGGAAAAAATTTGTGATGGAGTTCTTGCAATACTCTTACAGATTAAGACAGAAGCCTTACTGTGAAGACTACCAGTGGATTTTTTTATATCCAGAACATTCCTAGCAAGTCTTTGCTTCAACTGTGTTTTAATTTTTTTTTCTGAAAGACAGTCCACAACCTGTCCAGAAGCCTGCCTGAGTGACAGGGAGACTAAAAAAATATGGATTCTTAGAGTCTGATTTCCAGAAGATACATATTCAGGCTTCTATAAAAATCACAGGCTTTGTTTTAGGTCCCCGTCATCAAGAACGTGGCTTTACAGAATTACTTGTTTTCAAATCCCAGTTGTAAATAAGGTTCCTGCACCAAAGAACCTGCTATTGAGTTAGATTGCATAGAGGCTACAGATGGAAAAAGCACTTATGCAAGCAACAAGTGGCAAGCAGGTGAACTGAGGGTTTGGAGCTGGGAATCAGTGCATTCGTTCCTCTGATTTCTCTCTCTGGTTTCTGGCTTTTGTCAGGGCCTCATGGTGGGGCCAGGGAAGATTCCTTCTTTCTGGCCTTTTCAGCAGCTGTCTTGTGGTTTGATGGGAATGTCACAAAAAAAAAAGAAAAAAGAAAAAGGTCTATATTTAAAGAAGACGCCATAGAAAAATTCTCAGCAAAATGATAATGGATGAAAATAACGGAGTCTGTGTGGCAGTAGGAGACAGAGCATTTTTTTTTTTTAATTGGGTACTGCAGAAGCATAGTAAAGACAAATGGACCTTAGCTGTAATCTCCATAGGGCCTATAACATCACAATAATTGTGCCACATTGCTGACTGCTGTTTAACCTTAGTACCACTTATCTTCTGGCATTAGAGCAGGCACCCAATGCACCAGGAAGAGGGCAAGGCTGGAAGGAGAAGTACACAATCAGTTCCCCTTAGTGTAGAGAGGAAGTATGCCCCAGCCTCACCACCATGGGTAGAGAGGAAAGGGAAGTTCTCAAACAATCTCTGTTGGTTTTAGGTCATATTTTTAGGGGAAAAAAGGAATTTCTGGGAGTAGGATGCTCTCCTGAGACCAGTAAGGATCAGCAGCCACAGGTTTATGGAAAGAGGAATGAGCCTGAGAATTGGCAGCTTTGTAAATGTAAAAAATATAAGATTAGTAGCTTACACAAAGTAAATGGCACAAAGAAAGTGTGGAAAAGATGGAAAGCACTTAAGAGGTCTCACAAACCACAGGAGACTGAAAAGAGATAAAGCAGTATTGTAGGTTTCAGAGTGTTGTACCAAGCCCTATATAAAATAAAAGACACTAATCTAATGCAGAATTTGAAAGGAAAGGCATTTCTACCGTGACTGATTTCTATAATGGAGAAAATAAAGATCACTGGATTCCAGTTTAGGTGGTCTGGTGGTGCCTTTATTGTTACACACAGGATGATCTGCAAAGGTGCTGCTGAGTGACAGCACACGTGACAATATTTTTGCATGAACCATTTTCATCCATGTAATTTCTTATTCAGATCTCAAAAATGTGAGGGGAGTTACCTCATGTATTCTTGTCTCAGTCCATAGAGTACTACAGCCAACAAAAAGGGCTGCTGTAATTTGTGGGTACCAAGGCAGAGTTTTGGAAACTTCTTTTTTGTTTTTACATTTTTATGTGACATCTTCCAGTATATGTAAAGGGAAACAAGCTGTTGTCCAGCTGGAAATTTGCGCTTCTCTGCCAAAATAAAACACCTGCTCTGTCATAGCATGACTGTGACTTTCATGAGCTGGTGACTGGGATAACTTGCCAGGTGCAAACAGCCTGAAAAGGAAAAAACATTGTCTGCAAAAAGCATAATGTAAATTCATTATTGTTGCTCATGCACTCATGTTTTAAAGGAAAAAAATTGTTAATGTTAAATTTGGTTACTGCTCTGCAGTTTGGAGCAGTACCAATTGCTCCTTCACTGTATTGGTAGAGGGGTAACACACATAAAATGTGATGCCTTTGTGTAATGTTTATTTCAGTGACATTCTGAAGTTGAAGAAGGTGAGTCAACTGAAGTTTATTTGTAAGAGTGAAAAACTGTGTGCTCTCAAGGTTTGAACTACCTGAAAAAGATCCAAGAATGTTAAATTATTCACACGGTTAAATAGCATTAAGTTCCTAATATTCAAAAACAGACTTTCCAGATACAGAGGAATGTTGGACAAAGGAAAACAACAAATTTCCTGACTGCTCTGTAAAATTGAAGCATGAAAGCCATTTTGGGTTGCCTAAACAATTGTAGGAATCAAATAGTCTGAAAAATTTAATTTCATGTCTGACAAAGTTAGACAAAAAGTTCCTGACATCCAAAGTGTTAAATCTTCAAGTATTGCATTTTTGCATGTGGGAATTACAAATGAAGATTTCTAAATGAAAAACTGTTTCTTCCATCCTCCTCACTCCAAAAAAATTTTCTTCATCCTCCTCACCCAAAAAAAAAAAACAAAACAAAAAACCCACAAAACAAACAAACAAAAAAAAACCACCAAAAAACCCCAAAAGAATATTTATTTTAACTGTAGATTTATTTTGCTCCTGGAATTTAGCCCTTCATTTCTAATTAATAGTGNCAATAAGATGAAATGTAAACATATTTGTGAAATGCTTCAGTTGACTATGTTTTACATTTATTCTCAGGGAAAAAAAAGTTAAAAATTCTTTTCTCTATCTACTGAAGAGTACAGCCTGTCAGATCCATTTGATCATATATTTAACTTGAAACGTGTGAGAAGGCCTACTTATTTTATTAGTCTTTGCAATTAATCAGAAGTAATTCTTAAAGCTAATGCTTCATACAAAACTAAACTACTGGATCTGCATTTCAGACACATTCATGCTTTTTTCCTCCAAAAATACAAATTCCTTTTGATACTTATGAGGAATTCTCCTCTTCAGTAAACAAATCTGTGACTTACAAAATGGAACCTTGTTTAAAAAAAAAAAAAAAGCCTTTTACTAAAGAAATATCTTGAACTAGAAATTCAAGAATCTGGTTTTTTACAATAACTTTAAAGTTATTTTTCGTGGGTGAACTCAAATGAAAATTTCCAGCGGGTTGTCTGAGAAGGACTTCTTTCATTTGAAGGCTTCTTAATTGTAGAATTTCTTGTTCTTGGTAAACTGTGTAAATGACTCTTTCTTGAAACATGTTTTTCAAAATAGTATGGTTAAATACAGACCAGCAAGTTCCCTTCTCAGTCCTTCACATTGTTCCTGACAGCAGTCATTTCTTGGATGTACAAAACACAAAGTCTGTTGCAACCACTCTTGAGCAACAGCAGCCATAGTAAAATGGGCACTGAATATACTGGCAGCACAAAAATTAAAGTAAGAAATAGAAAGAATAAAAAGAAACCAGTCATTCACCAGTAGCTTAAATCTTAATCTCTCTGTCCAGAATAAAAATAAATATTTTTATGGTAAAATTAGTAGCTTTGAATATTTTATGGCTCAAAATGGAACAAGAAAAAAATATTTAAAGGCGCTCTCTTCTGTCATTGTTCAGCTTCATCTGTTTCTGACCCCTATGGCATAATATTATATTCCAGGAAAACAGTTGTTTTCACTATTTCCACTTGCTCCAATATTCCCATACTTCTGATATTTTGTTTCCACTGATGCAAGAAAGAAGAAAAAATAAAAGAAGGGGAAAAAAACAATTACTCACATCTAAAATTATACCAGCAAGGAACTGACAATTAAACAAAAAATGTCTTGGTCGTCCAGCATGGAACCTTCAGGCTGCAGGACACTTACAAGGGTGCAAAAGGAAGCCTTCTGTACCCCTCTCAGAACAGTGAGAGGCAAAAAGTTGGTTTGACACATGCACTGTGAATTCCTGTGATCCCCTGAATGCTACCCAGCCTGTCAGTCAGGCTGTGTCTCCTCTTTGGGTCTTATCCCAACCTTTTTTAGGACTGCCATAAGCACTACAAGGAAAGAGTTCCTCCGGATCTGTCTTTGGTTCAGATAGATCACAGCATACAGATGTTAAATTGCCTTTGTGAAGGAGTTGGTAGCTGGTGCTGTTTGGAGACTGGTTGCCAATTCAGTTATAATGAGATCAGCATAATCCTTATAGTCAGAAAGCGAGCAAAAACTCAATGTCAGCCACAAAGAACAAAAACTAGGTTACTAAAAGTTAATTCCCATGCCTCCACCTTCTCTGCAGAAAAAACAATACCAAAGGAAGAAACTGATTAAAAGGCAAGAACCTGAATCAGAAAGAAGAGGAAAATATTGTATTTGACTTCTGGATTCTGCATTTTAGAGGAGCATTCCACACTTTTAAATTTTTTCTGCAATCACAGAGTCTAGAAATTTGCTTTCTCATTTTAAGGAAAAATGAGATCTTGATCATTACAGCCTAAAAACAGTCATGAGACTCAGGTGAAGCAGAACCAGAGTCACATGCACGATAAACCCTTCCTCAGACAAATGGAAACTCCCAAGATCCCCACTAGAGGAGAGAAGTCTGTGTGAGTTGTGGTCTGACTGGGGAATTTGGACACAAATAGTTTGCCTGTACTTATACAAAAGGTTAATCAGAAGCCTGTTTGGGAGCCTGTAGCTTAAAAACTAAATCATATAACATTCAGGTTAAAAAAATAAAAAAAAAAGAGTAAAATTATGAGAGAAGGACAGAAGATGAAAACTACATCTGCTCTCAGGGAATAGCACATTCCCAAGCAGATTAAACATGCTAAACTAGGATGTTTGCTTTTAGTTTAGCTTGGTGCTGTACTTGAGGAGTGGAAAGATCAAAGTACTCTCTCCGAAGATTTTTGACTTTCTAAAGCCTGTGCTGACATGTGGCACACCTGGAACAAGGTTGTAGTTACATGTTCAAGTAGCCTGCTTGGAACTGGAGGTATTTCAGTGTGCAATCCAGTGCTCAGGTAACTTTAATCCATGGACAAGGGGATTGGGGTGTGCACCTACAAGTTACCACACAAACATTTAACTTTCCCAAACTGAACTGATTGTTCTTTAAATAAGGAAACACCATACCTCCGTGTCTGTACAAATGTAATTATTTCATCTGAAAGATAAAATTAAATCAATACCCTTTGTTAGAGCTGTACAGACAAAGCCATTTTTTATAGATCAGCCTTACTCAAAAAGAAGCAGGGCTGACAACGTTTCAACATTTTGCAAACCAGAAATCTTCTATCAGGAATTTTTTTCTTGGATTGATTTTTGTTTTGGAACTTCTCTAAACATTATTTAACTTCAAAAATATCCTGACCAAGCTGTACCATATGACATGTTGCAAACACAGAATCTACAAGAGCTGCTTTCATTCTAAAAGTCAGGCGCTTTTATTTAGCAGGGCAGACTTACAGATGTTTCGCTAGATCTAACGCTAGGGAAAAAAAGACTAAACAATGTGAGCCGTAGTAAATTCTAAATAGGCTTTCTGTTTGCACCACTAATGCATAAAGCCTTGAGTTCTCACATGGCATTGAGGCACCTCTGTGCTGACAGAAAATAAACTCTGGTTTATAAACTGCACAGAATTGTGAGTGGCTGTCCCCTTAGAACGTAAAAAAAAAAAAAAAAAAACCNCAAACCAAAAAGCCACAAAAAAACTCCAAATCATAGAATAGAATTAAAACAAAGACCTATTTTCCATAAAAACCCCAAAGAATTTTTACAGTATCATCACTTTGTGTGGTGTCAGGGCAGATCTGTTGTGGTTAGCAAACATTAATGTGTCCTCTTCATAATCCTATTCATGCTTCAAGTAGAAGGGGCCCCATGTCAAAATCTTCCAGATAATGGCTCTGGCTGACTGCATATTTGGGTTTCCTTACCTCCAAGGTGCTGGCATCCTCTTAATCTGCCTATGGGCAACAACACCAAAACCCAAACTTCCTTTGTCCAAACTGTGTTCCAAGGTGCAATCTCAGCTCCAGAGCCTGAAGTGTGAAGTGGAGAGCTTCCCCTCGGAAGTCTTACCTGGGGACTGTGTATCTGAGGTACTATGCACCTGGAGGATTTTTTGTGTGTGGCATATGTGGGAGCACTGTGAGCCCAGCCAGCAGCCTCCCAGGTTACAGCACAGGATAAAAAGCTGCAGAGCATCCTCTGCATTTACTTTAACCAGAACTATTTGCGGAGCAAGTATACTTTGTGAAAACAATAAGCCCCATGGAAAACCTTACTTTTCTGCCCCCTGTGAAATATTTCCATAATTAGTGTCTATCAATCATACATCAGTTCTATCCAGAAGTTAAAATGGGTGGCCAGGTAGGCGGTCTTGGTTTTGTGGTATTGTGAAGTTTTCACCATAAATCCACAGTGACTGTGCTTATATTTTTAGAGAGGTGTAAAAATTGTGTCACATTACTGTTTTTTTAACTCTTTATTCTATTCTTGTCACCTAAGAAGCTTCCAAGGTAAAGTCATTTCCATTTTCACCCTAATCCTTCTTGCAGACCATTTGGGCTACTGCTGCCATACCTTACTGTTTACTCATTTTACACCCTTCATTTTTAGGGGGGAGGATGAGGGAATGTAAGATTATTACACATTAGAAATTCCAGAAGCCAGTTCCTTAGGAATCTCCATAGTCTCAGCTCTGTAATTAAAAGTAGAATAAAGTACCAGGAGTATTCTTGGGTGCCATTGAATTCTCAAAATTCAGTCACATTTCGGTGTGTTTCATTGAGCACTTGGACATAAATCTCTTTTCAAATTTTGAACAACCATCGCTGCTCATGAAATTTCCGTTGCTTGAAAAAAAGTGCTGTTGCTTAAAAAAAAAACAACTCCTACCCACTTTATCACATCATATAAGCAATAATATTAGCTTCCATGTTTTTGAAGCCCAGGGATACTTTAGCCCAAAGGAATTTGCCTATTTCTCCTGAGGCTGATACAGTATCAAATTTAACATCAAAGGATTCTATCAAAAGGTTTTGTTTTGTCATAGGAGTTGCATAAAGAATCAGTAACAAGTTTTCACTATTTCTGGTTTCACTCTCCCATATAAATAAATGTATTTCCCACTCAGTGACAGATTATCCCGTCACCAAAGCTTTAAGCATAAATAAAACCTTTATGAAACTGGAATATCTCAGGACTAAAGTACCTGACTGATAATGAATTCTTCTTTTTAATACAGTAAAATAGGATTTGTAATGGAAAAACTCCATTCACCAGTGCTCAGAGAAATGATAAAACACCCCCAGCTTTTCTTATCCACAGCTAGTTAGATGAATACAATGAGATAAAGTGCATACTTTTACAAAATAACTGCACTGTATGAGTGCGTTTTCTAAACAGCTCTATTAAAAAAACTTCACAAGTTAGAAAAGGACTTGATGGAGAATAAATCATATCATCAATTTCTCTTTTAGTGAAAAGCTTGTTTCCCAGGAAATCTTGAAGTCTTTGTTGTTTACTTTAGTGGAAAGTTTGTTTAAAAAAAGACACTAGATAGTATCTCCTGAGCATGAAAGCACCTGATAAATTTAATTAAACTGTCCCATTCATATTAAAACCTAATACAGTCCCTGTCAAAGTAGTATAAAATATTTGGGGAATTGATATAAAATATGTTTTGCATAGTTTCTTTTCAATGATTTCCTGCATGCTGTCCACCAAACACAGCCTTATCTGTTAAATTCTGTAGGATTGTTCAAAACTTCTGTATTTTCCATTGAGTGCTACAGGGTCTTTATCATCAATATTATTGATCTGCATCATAAATGGCCAGTTCTATATAATTCCCTTTTAAAATATTTTTTTTCGCTTCCAAAGCCTATAGGTTTATTCTCTTATTAAACAGGCCCAGTAGTGATGAGTACTTGCAGATTCTTCTGAATTAATTGAAGTAGGTAGAATTGGCCCCAACAAGAGTTCCATGTAGGATGCCTTGTGAGGCACAGATGCAAAACACACCATTTAAACACACCTGATTAAGGTCAAGGTAGTTAATATGCCATTGCTGGATTTGCCTTTATAATTAGATGTGTTTCTTCTGTTACATAAAAATATCCCTGGCACTCATGATGATCCAAGTAACAGAAAAATAAGTACAAGTAAAACCACACTTCCAACCATCACTTAGTTGCTAGCACAATGTTTCTCAGGAATACAGAGAAAATAATTTTAATACTTTTTATCATATCTTAAACACTTTTCTTAGTAGTGCTACTTTGTCTCTCTGCAACTAATTAACAAGTTTACCTCAAGCCGAAAATGCCAATCTGCTTAGTGAAAAAAATCTAATTTTTATTTTTTGCTTTTGAGTCTTTATAGGAGTTTAAGCTCTTCTATTGAATGTACATATATTTATACTCTGTAACTTCATGTTATAGGCAGGTACAAAAACTTAAGATGCCCACCACTGTTGTGGACTTTGTGACGCAATCTGAGCTACACATCTGAGGGGACCGTGATATACAAGGATTTGAACTTGCTAGTTCCACGAGGAAAAACATTTTGGCAATGACAGCAGAGAGCTGTACTAAAGCTAATTATAACATTTGAAAAGCTGCAAGAGCTCTTTCTCTTCAAGGCAAATGTACAGGAGGAACTCAACCAGATGGAAGCAGTGGTTCTTAAATATGAATCTGCTCTGTGAAGGAAGTCCACATTCACACAGCTTCCTTTTACACCACACCTATGGATGAGCTTGGTTTACAAACAGGTGACTCCCAAAGACTGCTGACTGTGTTAAAAATTATGGAAATTTTGTGGGAGGGAATTTAGAGTCAATGGGACCAAAGGAGTGTCTTGTACCTTCCTCATTCAAACAGTCCCGTCATCACTTCTCCTCACGTATAACTTTAATTTCCACTGACTGCAGTATTATAAAAAAAATAGAATGTCATCGCACAGAATTTTTATAAACATGAACACAAAAATACCCAGTAAAAAAAAGTCAAAAGTGGATTTCACGTACCCTTCTCACCCTTTTTAGTATAATGTTTCACTCTATTTTTTCCAGGCAGAAATGAAGCCCATATTTCTTTAGATTCACAAGTTCCAGAGCATGAGTGTGAATAATCTTTTATCATTTCAGGTTAAGATGGTTTATCAGCTACTGGATCTGCCATTTCTTCAGTCACCTTTTCAAGGACCAGTTACTGATCCCCCATCACATCAGTGAAATTTATGAGAGGAGGAGCAAAGAGAAGAATAATGCCACATCTTGAGGGAAAGGAGATGACATTTGTCTGAAAGGCTGGCTTTATTTTGGAAATGGCAGCTGTTTGGAACTGTTGACAGATTGGGAGTGTTAGAAATTGTCCCAGGCCAGATGGATTACTGATCTGGGTCCAGGTGAATAGGTCAAAGGCACTTTATAAATGATGGCATCTATTCCCACATAGCTATCACCACTACAGAGTAGTATAGGTAACAGTTGTTTTTATAACATGTAATTGAGTTATTTTGGAGCAGTCCCACACAGGCCAGGGGTATGTACCTTTTTATCATCTTCCTCCCCTTTTGCTGCAGCAATTGCAGTAACTTGAGATATTTCCAGTACTATTCTTAATTGAATTAGGATGGGCTGAAGGCAAGCTATCAAGAGAGGGGTGGTAGAGAAATAGCCCTTTAAGTCAGGAAATCACATTCAATCTTTTTTCTTTCTGTTATTTCCTGGGACCTGAATACATTGATCTTTTTCATAGTCATGTTGTAAGAAATTTTTTAAAAGAATAGGAATCAACCTAATAAGAATGAATCAACCAAATAAGAACTTGAAAGGATAGAAAACAAGAATTTTCATCTACTCATGAGAACTTGATACTTTCACTTCTTGCACTCTACTCTGCTGCATTTTATTTATATTATCATGCATTTTTCCAGAGAACAAATAAATTTTAATTTAATTTTAAATGGAAATAATGGGAAAAGCCTTCTCACTTTAATTTAGTCAATTGAATATATTATAGAAATCAAAATAGTTGAAGATGTGAATTTTTAACAGTGCTTGGATTGAACAAATACCCCTCAACTGTGAGAAAACTGCAGTCTTATTTTGTACTACAGTGTCCCTCAACTCCTTGATGGCCTTAAGTACAAGTTAGAGCCTCATTTCCCTCACTAACCTCCACTTTTGCCAAAATCCTTGGAAGCTCTGTCAAGCATTGTCTGTCCCCACACGTGTAGCAGAACTTCTTTTGTGAATAGTTGCCTGTGTAAATTTAAAGTTGTTAATGCCAGGTTTCTACCAATAAAACTTAGATTTAAGAACCATGGGAAAGTGAAGACGAAAAGGGCAAAAGCTTCTGACAGGATTACAGCACTGTATTTATTGTTATGGTCCAGATCCCCTCACTAGTTTGATAAAGCAGCTCGTTAGTTTATTCATGTGTTAGTGAAGATTCTGGTCCTAAACTATCTTCTGGCAAAAGGCAGAAGTTTTTCCAGTAAGTTCTACCTAAGCCTCATCTAGAAAGAAAATTGACACCTGTCAAAGATGCAGAGCAAAATAAAGAGCATGTCAAAAGACTGCAGTACATTTGTTTGCACTCAGTTGCTTCAAAGTCATGCATCTATATGTACCAATCTTCTAGGAAGAGCTCATACATGTACTGTGGAATTGAGAAGAATTGTATTTTCACATAGCTGTAATGAACAGCTTAGAAAAGTTAATTATATGCCTTAAATGCCTTTGAATCTTTCTTTATGTCTGAGTTTTTCTCCTTAGTGCAGTTTGAGACTAGCACAGAAAATCTTGTCATTCCAGAATTCAGTTCCAAACCATGTGTCAGCAGGAAGGCTCTAGTTTTCAAGTTTTCAGGAATATGTCCTTCCCTGCTTTTACTACCAGGTGACAAAATTTTTTAAAACCTCATCCTTAATTGTTCTGAATCAGAGTATGTCAAATGAGCTGTGATGTAACAACTGCTAGAGCCCCTATTCATTTTGGTTCAAAACCTGAAATAAACTGTTGACACATCACATTTCACAAGAGGGGACAGTTTTGGCACAATGTAGTAATATTAATATACAATACAGGAATTGTAGTAATATTAATATACTCTGTGGAAACTGAGAATACTCAAATATACATATAGCATAGAATACTTTAGGCTGAGATTGATTTTGTGAATATGGATTTAAAGTATATTAGTTAGCTTCTGCTTAATTGTTATTAAGTACTATAGATAGTTAAGCCCAATTAATGTAATTAAACTTCTAACTGACAAGTGTTTCCAGTTGGCTGAAGTTTTGCAGAGTTCTTTTGTACATGACAGCAAACATTAACCTTTCCTTTGAGCAGCTGACCCTTAAAAAGATGTCCCACTAAGAGATCATATCATATACAATATAGTCTAACCACAATCCTGACTGCTGAAAGGTCAATAATTTCCATCATCTTTCAGTGTTAGGAATACATTAGGGAGATTTTTCCTCTGTGCTTCTCAAGAAAAGCCATGTTTGGTGAGCTTCCTCTTCTTTGTTTCTATTTTCTGAGTCTTGAATAATTAATTGCTTCTACAGTAAAGCTGAAGGAGGTCCAAGATATTCTGTACTTCAGACAAGATTTAACTTCTTCCATACAGAATGTTATTCTCAAACAGAGCCAAATTCTAAGCTATTCAGTGGGCATGTTGTTCAGTTATGAAGAACAGAATGTGTCAATGTGTAAATACACATCCATATAATATATACACACATCTATATATGTATGTGTATATATAGTCTATATTCTAAATATATGTATATAATCCCTATGAAAGGGATCTTTATTCTAAAGATCTAAAGATGTCAGAAATTGAAACCACCAGTTATTTGGTTAATCACCAGCCACTCAAAATTCTCCCATCAACAGAAATTTTCATTAATTTTTTATGTTTAAACTCCCAAGCTTCTTTTTAGGTTAAATAGTGCTTGTGTTTCTCATTGGGAAAGGCACATCAATGGGACCATGAGGGCTATGAAGCCCTGTTCTCAAGGCACAATATTAATAGCTTCCTAACTGCATGAAAGGATAGACTTTGTCTAAGCAGAGCTTTCAGGATTTTAGCATCTCATACCAAAGATGTATCCAGGTGCAGAAATATGATATGCATGTCATGCTGAGCACTGAGCTGGGTGCCAGAAGTATGGGAGTGTCTTACTGACTCTATTTCTGTTGTTTTGGGGGTTTTTTATCTGAGGCAGGTCATCTTCTGTATCTTAACCTCAGAATTAATTTTTAATCTTTCTTGTTTATTAAGGGTGTCTTGCTTTCAGCATAAATATTATATTTAATTTCTTGTTTGAACAGTATGCAGCACTTCTATCCCAGTGAATACCTGAGAGCACTCTGATAACTGCAAAATTCTTACACAATTTTTTCTCCTATCTCTCATTCTAACCTTTGGCATTTCATCATATTTGGTGTTGGCAGAATAAAATATGAGTGTTCTTGCATTTCCTTAATGAAAAGCCCAAGAGAACTGCTCTAGAAATGTGCAATAGCTGCAAGGTGATGTTCTGCCCTTCAATGAAGTGTATGGGGACATGTTCAAAAGCCCTTAAACAGGAATCAAGTGATAATTAAAAAAGAAAGAATGAATGCTGCAATGATTTTATTCACAGACTTGAGAAAACACAGATGGAGATTCGTTGAATCTATATTTCTCAGAACTTCTATGGACAGAAAAGGACGATAAATTTTTAGCCATCTTCTCAGAAGGTTGTTTAATAATAATAGGAATTATGTTTCTTTACTCTGCTCCCAAGGCTTTTTTAACAGTTATATAATATACATACATATTAGGGAGGAGTGTCTGGCATCCCTGGTTTTCTTCCTTTTCTAACCAAATGTATGAACCTGAAGCTAGAGTCAGGTTTCTTCTTGGCTACACTCCCTGTGGCCCAAGAAGGTAAGAGTTCTTGGATGCACCTCAAGAAAAAGGGTGGAGAACAAGTTAACCAGAATACCTCATGGCCTGCACACTTCACTAACGTGATAGATATGGGTTCAAGCATTCCTTGTTTGAAGAAAGCACAAAACTCCTAATTGCTTGATGAATTAGTAGAGTATTAGGCAAAAGGATGGATACTGAAGCATCTGAGTCCTTGTATGTTATCACATATAACTGCATAGATGATAAAGGTGGAATTTTTTATGGCATTCTGCCTAACCTTGAACTATGACAGAGCTCTGTGCGGGATATAGTACAGGATTGAAGCTCCTGCCAAAAGAACAGCTCTTTCAACCATGCAGGCGGCTTCCAGGCAAAGCACAAAGATAATACATATAT